>CAXKVI010000003.1:12149322-12166822 GCA_964058755.1 Campiglossa producta
CGTCGATATTTCGCATATAAAAATAGCGATACTTCAAAAATTTCACGTTCCTACCTATATAATTACAGGAGTTATCTACCAAAATCCGTTTATCGGAACCATCGATTGTATGGGGGCTATGTGAAATATTTATCCAATCTCGATGATTTTCAACATCGATATTTCACATATAAAAAAAAAAATACGTCCAAAATTTCACGTTCCTACGTGTTTAATTACAGGAGCTATAGCCCAAAATCCGTTTATCGGAATAATCGATTGTATGGGAGCTATGTGAAATATTTATCCCATCTCTATGAATTTCAACATCGATATTTCACATATAAAAAGAGCAATATTTACAAAATTTCACGTTCCTACGTGTTTAATTACAGGAGTTATAGCCCAAAATCCGTTTATCGGAATAATCGATTGTATAGGAGCTATGTGAAATATTTATCCCATCTCTATGAGTTTCAACATCGATATTTCACATATAAAAATAGCAACACTTACAAAATTTCACGTTCCTACGTGTTTAATTACAGGAGTTATAGCCCAAAATCCGCTTATCGGAATAATCGATTGTATGGGAGCTATGTGAAATATTTATGCCATCGCAATGATTTTCAACATCGATATTTCGCATATAAAAATAGCGATACTTCAAAAATTTCACGTTCCTACCTATATAATTACAGGAGTTATCTACCAAAATCCGTTTATCGGAACCATCGATTGTATGGGGGCTATGTGAAATATTTATCCAATCTCGATGATTTTCAACATCGATATTTCACATATAAAAAAAAAATAGCCCAAAATCCGTTTATCGGAATAATCGATTGTATGGGAGCTATGTGAAATATTTATCCCATCTCTATGAATTTCAACATCGATATTTCACATATAAAAAGAGCAATATTTACAAAATTTCACGTTCCTACGTGTTTAATTACAGGAGTTATAGCCCAAAATCCGTTTATCGGAATAATCGATTGTATAGGAGCTATGTGAAATATTTATCCCATCTCTATGAGTTTCAACATCGATATTTCACATATAAAAATAGCAACACTTACAAAATTTCACGTTCCTACGTGTTTAATTACAGGAGTTATAGCCCAAAATCCGCTTATCGGAATAATCGATTGTATGGGAGCTATGTGAAATATTTATGCCATCGCAATGATTTTCAACATCGATATTTCGCATATAAAAATAGCGATACTTCAAAAATTTCACGTTCCTACCTATATAATTACAGGAGTTATCTACCAAAATCCGTTTATCGGAACCATCGATTGTATGGGGGCTATGTGAAATATTTATCCAATCTCGATGATTTTCAACATCGATATTTCACATATAAAAAAAAAAATACGTCCAAAATTTCACGTTCCTACGTGTTTAATTACAGGAGTTATAGCCCAAAATCCGTTTATCGGAATAATCGATTGTATGGGAGCTATGTGAAATATTTATCCCATCTCTATGATTTTCAGCATCGATATTTCACATATAAAAATAGCAACACTTATAAAATTTCACGTTCCTTCGTGTTTAATTACAGGAGTTATTGCCCAAAATCCGTTTATCGGAATAATCGGTTGTATGGGAGCTATATGTTATATTGGTCCGATCTTGCTGGTTCCGACAAATGATTCCTATATTGGAAAATGGTGGCCGCATACCAAATTTCAGCCAAATATCTCAAAAACTGAGGGACTAGTTTGCGTTCAAACAGACAGACAGACAGACAGACAGACGGACAGACGGACAGACGGACAGACGGACAGACGGACAGACGGACATGGCTAAATCAACTCATCTCGTCATCCTGATCATTTCGGTATACTTATTGATGGGTCTATCTCTTCTTCTTCTCATATTTACAAACATCGGACCAAAGTTATAATACCATTTCATGTTCATGAAAGGTATAAAAAGTAAAAAGGAGAAAAACTAAGGAAACTGAAAAAAAGAAAAAATAAATAAAAGTAATAATAATAAAGAAAAAAAAATAACAAGGAAAAAATACAAGAAATTCAAATAAAAAAATTCCAAAAAAAAAATTAAAATAAAATCAAGCAAACAGAAAAAAATAAAAAGATTATTAAAAATGCCTAAAATAAAATTAAACAAAAATAAAAGTTTAATAAAACAAAATATAGAAAAAAAAAAATTGAAAAAATAACAGAAAAATATAAAATAATAATATAGAAAAAATTTTAATAAAACAAAAAATTGAAAAAAAAAATTAATTAAATAAAAAATTGCTTTAAACAAAATTTGAAACAATTGAAGAAAAAAATAACAGAAAAATATAAAATAATAAAGAAAAAAAAAAAAAAATCAAATAAATTAGAAAAAATTACATAGACTAGCATCCTAGCCTGTGATCGAAAATTTCGCATAATAAATTAAATAAAATTAATTAAAAAAATAATAATTATATAAAGTAAATTAAAACAAAAAATAAATAGAAAAACAAATTAAAATAAAAAATAGAGTGAAATAAAACAAAACTAAGAAACAAAAAAAAATTAAATAACTATAATTAAATATAAAAAGATAAAATAAAAAAAATACCGAAAAAAAAAAATAAATTAAAATAAAATAAAAATGAATTACATATATGCAATCTAAATGCGCTACTGGCTATATAATATTTCTTCACAGTCGCATTATAACTTGTAGAACTCTACATTAACCCTTTATTCTATTTGGCTTCACATCTCAACAGATCTTAGCGCATTACAACAACATCGTCACCTATTTGAAAAAACCATACAACAACTGAAAAGTTTGGTACTACGTCGCAGATCTGCTATGGATACCTTTCAAAAAGTGGTTGACGTCATGCGACCAAAACTGCGTGTACTGAATTCGACAAACCCTATACGTCTACATTCGGCTAATATTGGTATTGTAAGGCTCACCGGTGAAACATTGCAGAGTCCAATGCAACTGATGAAACGTGTTGAAGAATTGCGTGCACCGCAACGTAGTGAACGTTTAGCGCGTGGAACTGGACAAACTGAAGGTTTCATATTGACTGTGCCGCGAGTAGCAAGCGTACAACATTTGCGTGTTGGTAATCTCTTGTATAATGGCACACTGCTCGAAGGTAAGTCAATATTTTAAAAACGGATAAGGTCACACTTAAGAGTTCTGATTAATTCTTCATCCATAAGGTTTCCAACTCGATCGTAACACCAGCTCCGATGAGCTAAGCCTCACCATAAACTCTAGCATACGCACAAAAGTGTTGAGCACTCCACAATTACTTACTCGTCACTCTACCCACCTCGCCAAAGAAGTCGGGGAGCCAACTAATATTACCTCGTTGAAAGTTCGTGATCTGAGCGTGGAGTTTATCAATAATGTTTCTGTTTCGAAGTTTTTTGAATCTTTATTTTTGCG
The DNA here is from genome assembly GCA_964058755.1 of Campiglossa producta. NCBI lineage: Eukaryota > Metazoa > Arthropoda > Insecta > Diptera > Tephritidae > Campiglossa > Campiglossa producta. The sequence continues at coordinate 12,152,728 of CAXKVI010000003.1, forward strand.
TAATCGTGATAGCAAGCTCACAGGTCGGCTGATCCTACAAGGCGACACCAAAGTGGATAAACTGCAGACACCGCTACTCAATAATTTAGTCGTTGCTGAACTTTTCAATTTAAAGGAACCGCAGGTGGTGCAAACGAAGTTACTGATTGCTTCTGCAACTGTAAAAGATATGCAGGCGGATTTGGTGAATGGCCTAAATTTTACAGAGGATATAGCATTTAGTGGGAGAGATGATATCGTTGAAGGTGTGTAAAAATTCTTTTTTTTTTCTATTTTCATCCTACTGGAGAACAACTTTAAAATTTTCTTAATTCGAATTATTTTCGAAGTTCAAATTTTTTTCGAAACTCAATTTATTAACGAAGTCAAAGTTTTTTTGTTTAAATTCGAAGTAGTTTCAAATATCGAAATATTAAATAGTTTCAAATATTTTTGGAATTCGAATTATTTTCGAAGTTCGAATTAGTTTCGAAGTTAGAACTCTTTTTTATATTCAGTTCAGTGTTTACAAAATTTTGATCATAATGGTTCCCTTTCATGAATTATAATTCGACCATCGAATAATTCGAGCTTTGAAAATACTTAAATTAAAAAAACACCAACTTGGAAAGATCTTCGAAATTAGAATTATTTTTTTATATTTATTTATTTTCGAAATTTGAGCTTTTTTCGAAATTAGAATTATTCTCAAAATTCGAGTTATTAAAAAATGTATATCTTGTTATCGAATCTTTTTTTATGTATATTCGGAAAACGGCAAATTAACTTACAAAACATGTTTCAACTTTGGAAAATCTCCAAAAACGACTTTTTACAATTTTTCCTGGTGAATAACAATTAATCTGCAAATGACTATCAAAATTTCGAAAAAACTTGGAACTTCGAAAAATTTTCGAATTTTTTTTTCTTTTATATAAGAAAATCGGCACATTAACTTACCGAACTTGTTTCAGCTTTCGATGGTGAATAACAATTAATCTGGAAATGACTTTTAAAATTTCGAAAAAACTTGGAACTTCGAAAAATTTTCGAAAATGTTTATTTCCTTTCATATTCGCAAATCGGCACTTTAACCTACCGAACTTGTTTCAACTTTGAAAAATCTACAAAAATAACTTGTTTTCAATTTTTATAGTTGCTAAAAATTTATCAAATACCTAATCTAAGCATTTTTTCATTTCAAGGTCTTGTCGAAATTCAGCATATGAGTATTGCCGAAGACCTGCTAGTGGACTATAAACCAAAAGTGAAACGTGATATCAACGAATCGGATGCGCAATTTGAGCAATTCTACACGGGTAAAGTTATCATTAACGGTTCTTTGACAGTGGATAATTTAAAACGTGATAATGTTACAACAACTGCGATCATCGTGAATGGTTTGCCCTTTTCGGAGTCCATATTAAAGCAGAAATATCTATTGAAGAATACACCACAGGTGAGAAAGGGGTGCGCAATAATATGACCGCAAAATTTTCTTAGACTGTAGATGGGGCTCTTACCAGCATCGGATAATTTCTTGGGAAATTATCTGGTCGCGTTTCCCACAAAAGCGGCTAAAAAAGCGGGTAATTTTGTTTAGCGGGCGCCTTTTTTATCCATGTTGAAGGTGCTAATTAGTGTTGGAACTTTTCGAATTATCGACCTATATCGAATTATACGTTGGTATTTCGATGCCTTTTTTTAACTTGATGAACTTGAAATTACATCTATTTTTATTATATATTTTTTTAATATTTTAATGAGGAAGAGACTTTTTTTAAATTGATTGCCTTTCCTCTTCCTTTCTCCTCTACAGATTATACGCACCCCCGTGAAATTCGGCATGGCGAAAGTCACCACACCAAAATTAACCACAAACTACTTAAACAATCACACCACCACTCAACACTTACTCACCACAGGACAGCCAGCCAATAGCAAACCCTTGATACTCGTATTTATGCAGGCTAAGGTTGATGGTGATTTAATTTGTAGAAATTATAAAACAAAATTGCAAGAGTTTTCCAAAGACGCAGTGCGTTTTGGTGACACAGCAAATATAACGGGTACAAAAATATTTGAAGCCAAACTCACCATAGACAATTTAAAGAGCGAAAAACTAAATAACTTAGTTACAAGCGAGTTGGTTTTGAAGTCACAACTAGAGCATCAGTTCATTTTTGAGGGTGAAAAGTTTTTCGATAAACTAATCGTTATCGGTAATGCGTATATCGATAAGAGTTTGAATACAACTTTTGTAAATGATGAGCGTGTAGAGCGGCAGCGAGATCAGCATTTCAAAAATATCACGTTACCATATCTTTTGAAGGCACATAACATAGTCATAAGTAAAATCAATGGCATACCTTTCGATAACATTTTCGATAGATTAACGATGGAAAATGAACAACTCGTATTGCACAAAGATTTGTTGATAAAAGGGAATGCAGAATTTGTAGACAATTTGCAAGTGGAGACCATAAATGATATAAAATGGGATAATTATGTTGCGAATTTGGTGCGTTTAAATGAGAATGCGCTAATCAATGGTAGCGTGCGTTTCCTAGAGGGTCTAACGATCACAAATGAGTTGAAAACGCCTGTGGTGAATAATTTGAATTTAGGAGAGGTGTTTGAGAATGTACTGCTAAAATCGAAACCACAAAAAATTACAGGCAATTACACTTTTGGCAGCTTGCGGCTTACAAATCTCGATGTTGGCGTTATCAACGACTTATCGACAAACACTTTTATCGATACACGCAGTAAGGAAATCACGTTAAACGGTGACTACATTATACCAAAGTTAACCGTGCATGGTGACTTGAGTGGCAAATTGATGAGTGGCTTGCGCTTTGAGACACTCGACGAGCAGCTGAGTGCGATCAAGCATAAACGCTGGCGTAATTTGGTGGTGCACGGAAATGCCACTTGGAATGAGACCACGGCTGATGAAACCAACCAATACCAAGAACTGCAATATCTTTATCGACATGCTGTGCGTCGTAATGGCGATCAGGTGATCTCGGGTAATGTGCAAATGACACAACCGTTATTTCATCGCATGCACACAAGTACCAAATTTCCAGCTGGAGTGGATCTCGATTATATAGCGCGTGATTGTCTGCTGAAGAATAGTACAAACGCGCAGATCATCACAGGCAGCAAATCGTTTCAAAAGCCCTTACGTATGCGACGTGCTGTGGTTGAAGGTCCGCTAAAGATCGCTATACTAAATGGTATCGATGTTGAGCGCTTCCATGCAACTCTGTATCGGATCTCAAGCGGTCTTCCCATCGAGGCACTGCTTTGCTTTAAGATACCACCCAAAGTCGAACAAATGATTGTAAAAGGTTTAGTTAACGGTATGCCCGTCACGCCGATTTATACTACCTCAAAGGCCCCATTACCACCGGTCACAATGCAGAACTTAGTGGTGGACAAGCAGCTACATATCGGCTATATAAACGATTTGAGCCTCGATCATCTGCTTACGAAACGCATACGTCTTGATGGCGAGCCGCAAGAAGTGCACGGATTTTTTATATTCGAAAATCTGTCGCTAGGCAATGAAACATTACTACAATCGATAAATGGCGTATCTATCGATGATTTGATATTTACGAAATGTGCTCATATGCAAATGGTGGGTGAGAAAAAAGTGATTGATGGTAAACTCATATTTAATGGACCTGCAGCAGTGTTGAATTTAAATGGACAGAACTTGCAAGAATTGTATAAGCAAAGTATTTTCACTATCGGAAGTTATCAATTCGATAATCTCACTATAGACGAAGGTACATACGTTAGGGGTATGGTGCTCGCGAACAATATGCCTGTTGTAGGCGAGCATGGTGGGGAAGAGCGTGCGATGGGAGAGAAAGAGGGAGAAACGACAAGTGACAGTGAGGTAGAAGAAAATAATGCCACCACATATCGTGCACAGCTGACTGCTGCCATAAATGAGCTGTCAACTTTACTCACCACACTAAATAATACACAACATTTCTTATATTTAGATTATGATACAAATATCGAAATTGTCAAGCATTACGCCAACGAAAGTGTGTCCGAAACCCATCTATACAAACTTGAAAATATATCAGTGTGTCAGCAACGCCTGCTGCAATTACAAATTGCGGAAAACAGTCCACGTTTATTTATCACAAATCTCACCACAAGTTTGCTGACAGCACAGGCTGGCGCACTTTCCGTTAAAGCGCAAAACTTTTGTAGTGCGCAAACTAAAAAGAAAGTGAAAAGTAAAATCACCGTTAACGGTAGTAGACTTAAAAAAGTTTTCGGCATGAAAAAATATATCGAAAGTTTGGCTATGTTTACAATCGATAAGAATCACACATACTTACTACTGCACGCTGTCGATCAGACGCGTAAACGTAATGAAGTGCGCGTCATGCGTATTATTGATGCGAGCAATGAGATTAAAGAATGGCAAACTTTACCATTTGGTTTTGGCAAAACCATGCATTTATTTAAAATCGATAACTTTACCACACTCCTAAGTTCAGCTGTGGTGAGTAATCAAACAACGCTTAGTATTTATCATTTCAATGTGACCTCGGCGCAATTTAAACTTGCACAAATGATTGATGGTGAATACGATGTTATGGAAATGGTGGCTGTGGAACCACAACATTATCAATTACTTTTGAGCTGTCACAAATGTCAACACTTGCATGTTTATAATTTGAGCAATGATGCCTCCTTTAATAGTTATAAACTTTTACAAGTAATTGAACTACCAACACGTATCGATAAATTACATGCATTCACCATGCCTGATGGTGAATTATATTTACTGGTTTTAAGCGAGCATCAACAGGACTATTTCTATTTGTATCGTTATGCCTTTTTAGCGGGTTGGGTGCAAGCTAGTGTGGGCTATTTCCCTAGTATTGAATTGGCTGTGCCTTTGAATTTGCAACAATTGCAAGTGAATGGTAATTACCCAGTGCTTCTACTGTGTGGCGGAGTTGGTGAAGAGCAGCATTGCAGTGTGGTGAGTGCATTTATGCAAGGATGAGTGAGGATGTAAATATGTATGATAGTTTTTTACAGTGTATATAGATATGGTTGAAATTAAAAAGAGATCAAAACTTGAAAACAGATTAATGGGTCTATCAGCGATTGCGTCAGAATGGGAAACTCGATAAAAACGAGGAGACTTATCGACATTTTCGATAAATTTCGTGATTTCGATAGAATTTCTCGTTTCGATTGCATTGCTTATAGACCTCTAAATTTTTAGGTATTAGGTACGAATAATTTCTGTAAATTTGTATAAAAAGTGTAAATTTGTGTATGAAAATATTATAACTAGGCATATCCATACTTTGAAAAATAAATTTAATATGAAATTAAAAATATTTAGCTTTCAATGTGCCAAGGTGCAAAAATATCGATATATATTTCAAAACTTTAGGACTATGCTTTTTGAAACTATTAAAAATATCGATATTTTTTACCAGATATATATATCGATTCCTTTAGTTTGAAAATTTTCAGACCATGAACAATATATTGATTAGGTTGTCTTGAACTATCGATAGCTTAGTAGGACTATCGATTATCTCTAAAAATGTTACTGTACTTATGTCACTCTCTGATATAGTCTGCTTGTACAAGAAGTTTCTCGTACCGAACTATCGATAACCACAAACTATAGATGGCCAGACTAACGTGAGAAATAATAGTTTTTTTTTGTTTAAATATCGAAATTAGCGATGGTAATACCCATTGTTTAATAACGTAAGGTTAAGCAGTCCGAGACGTTTTTGACACTTCTCGGCTTCATGCTTCCCTATCTGATGACAGTGCTACTTCTTTTCAAAATCGTATGAAAATGGTAATAAAAACCAATATTCTTGATACGAACAAAATTACAGCAACTCTGAAAGCTTTTGAAGTTTGTTTTATTTTGAAAAATTAATTGTATATTTGGTAAGATTTTTATGAAAATTTATTATTTTAACTAAATAATAGCAATTTTTCCTGTTCTGCAGCCTTTGTCAGCATACAAATACGTTACCTCGTCGTTTGGAGCTGAATTTAAATCAAGAAAAAAGCGTTTGTGCATTCTTACAAGAAGTTCACATTTCACCAAAATACAGGTTCTGATCTTGACCTCCTCGCTAGCTCGAATGAGCTTGAAGTCAATAATCCCCAATCCGCAGATCCTCGAGCTGTTGACCCAGGGTTCTTGGATGAGAACCATATCCATGTCGCATTTAGAAAGCCGAGGATACTTTAGATTTGTGCAGATTTATCTGAAGCACCACCAACATGAGAGCGTTCAGACTTCCCTGACGTACCCATATCGTCGAGGTCTGCCCATCCCGGAGGTTGTATCTCAATGGTTGGCATAACTGGAGCCCTGCTGACTGAAGCATCAGAGATAATGACCTCAGTATTGGTTGCTCCCCGTCCAGCAGCTGTCTTCCATCTCCAAGCTGTTCACGTCACTTTGCGAAAAGTGCTGTGGCAGATAACATGCTTTTCTCGTCGGACTCCTCCGTTTCCTCTTGCAATTCTTCGATATCCGAGTCCCCCGTTGCAGCGTCAGATAACGATCTGACTTACACTCTAATGCACTAGTCCATTGTAACTTTTAAGCGGCTCGAGTGCCTCCTTATTCATGGTGAAGACCACTTGTATATCAGGCCCTACCGCATCCCCGACCAGAGTGACACTCCAGTCCTGTGTCGGGAGGGACGGATTCATTATCCACAGCATCGTGAAAATTCTCTCAGGCTCTGCAGGGATGGCAGGAATCCGTGCCCTTGCCCTTGGCCAAGCCGGAATGTCATTCCAGTCGACGACCTCGATTTTTGCACCTTTGTAGACTTCCCCCAGTCTTGCAGCTGCTGCCTTGTACAGTGCAACAGTTCATGTGTCGTCACACGCGGCTATTTTTATCCGTCCCTGGTGCCAACCCGCATCCGTGACCGCCGCTGTACCACCCGGAGTCTTCAAATAAACGTCAATAAGAGCGTTAGCGAGTTCGTTCCGGACGTGTCGCCCCTCGGTCAATAATGCCAATAAGGATCATGTCCTTAGTTACTTCGGCAAAGCTTGGTTTGCCCACTCCAGGGTGAGGTTTTAACTCCACGTCCGATCTCTTGCGTTTGAAAGGGTTTCCGTTTACCCTCTTTGGCACATAAGTGGTTTGGAAATCCGGTATCAGAGATAGCACCAATTTAACCGACTTCGTGGAACTCGGCGACAGCGTTTCCTGAGAGACTCCCTCATATTTCTTCAGGGTCCTCGTGGCCAATCGTTTTTCCAAGTACGCAAAGCGGAGGGGAGATGTCTCCTGGGAGTCCGGACCCGTAGTTGCCATCGCGGTCGCTCCCTTTGCTGAAAGCTCAGGTGCAGATTTTTTCTCCTTTGGATCTACGAGGCCAGTTCGTGACACCACTGCCACAGACGTTAAGAGATTGGTTTTCATACCGGCGATTGACGAAAGTTATTAAAAAAAAGTATCCAATTATAAACATTGCTGTTTTATAAGCTTATTTCGTACATGTTTACTGCAACCCACAAAAAGCTTTTTACATTAAAATTTATAATTAATTTAATTTTCCTAATAATTTTAAAAAATAAATGCTGAAAAGACAGATTTCCGGAGAAAAACCTGAAATTTTGCGAACGGCGTTCCTTCCTTTTCTACTACAATTTTCCTAAGGGGGATTTTTTTTACCCGTTTTTGCATCCTTCGTAAATGCAACTCTAATAAGGAAGCTATGCCTTGGCAAATGTCAAAATCTGCTTAACCTTATATAATTTAACAATGGTAATACCTTCCCTTGTGTACCCCGGATAGAGTAATTCAAAACCAAATGCAGATTTTAATAGATAGGTAATTGTTGAAAAATATAAATCTAAATTCGAAACGAAGTGCACATCTCTAAAAAGCAAATCTTAATTTAAAATCTGATGCAAATCCGAATCCAATATGAGACTCTATTTCTGTATCGGCATCGATTCCATCCTAAGTCTCGGTGTCGGTCCTAGTCTGAATACATTTAATTCTTTGTATTAATATGGAGCCTGAGTCTGGATTTCGGTCCATCTCGTATTTTGGGACTTTGGGATTTACGTCCGTTTTGGGTTCTTCTTTAATTTTTTATTGAACTTCGGGGTCCCGGTCTCAGACCCCGAAGTTCAATAAAAAATTAAAGAAGAACCCAAAACGGACGTAAATCCCAAAGTCCCAAAATACGAGATGGACCGAAATCCAGACTCAGGCTCCATATTAATGCAAAGAATTAAATGTATTCAGACTAGGATCGACACCGAGACTTAGGATGGAATCGATGCCGATACAGAAATAGAGACTGACAACGAAACCGAGTCTAAGGATGGAATCGATACCGATACAGAAATACAGACTGAGAACGTAAACGAGATTGAGACCGAAACCAAGACAGAACGAAACTGAGATTAATACCGAAACCCAGACTAAGGATGGAATCGACGCCGACACAGCAATAGAGACTGACAACGATACCGAGACTAAGAATGGAATCGATACCGATACCAAAGAGCAGGTCATGTGTTAGGAATTTCACCACATGGTAAACAACTGATTCAGGGTATTTCTTATGGAGGTGCATTTCTTACCGCGTGGTGAAATTCCTTACCCGCGACCTGTTGAATTGCGTTGGTTCCTCTTATTATTTTCAAAATACAGATTGAGAACGAAATCGAGATTGAGACCGAAACCAAGACTGAAACGAAACTGAGATTGAAAACAAAACTGAGACTGAGAAGGAAACCGAGATCGAGACCGAAACCAAGACTGAGACGGAGAAGGAAACCGTGATTAAGACCGAAACCGAGACTGAGACTGAGAAGGAATCCGAGATCGAGACCGAAACCGAGACTGAGACGGAGAAGGAAACCGTGATTGAGACCGAAACCGAGACTGAGACTGAGAAGGAAACCGACATTGAGACCGAAACCGACACTGAGAAAGAAACCGAGATCGAGACCGAAACTGACACTGAGACTGAGGACGGAATCGATAACGGAGAAAGAGAGACTGAGGATAAAACCGATATCGGAGAAAGAAAGACTGCGGATAAAACCGATATCGGAGAAAGAGAGACTGGGAATGAGGATCGAACCGATATCAGCGAAAGTGAGACTGAGACTGAGGACGGAACCGATATCGGAGAAAGAGACTCTGCTGCTAGGGGCGGAACCGATATCAGAGAAAGAGAGACTGGGAATGAGGATCGAACCGATATCGGAGAAAGTGAGACTGAGACTGAGACTGAGGACGGAACCGATATCGGAGAAAGAGACTCTGATGCTAGGGACGGAACCGATATCAGAGAAAGAGAGACTGAGACTGAGGACGAAACCGATATCGGAGAAAGAGCGACTGACACTGAGGACAGAACCGATATCGGAGAAAGAGAGACAACAACAACAAAGAGAGACTGCTACCGAAACCAAGACTGAGGTCGAAACTGAGAACGAACTTAAAACTGATATCGGAATGTAACCTGAAATCAAAAACACCTGTCCCACAAAGTCCCGAAAACGGTCTTGAACTGAGCCTTATGAAATCGTAAAGAAGTTCCGAAATTATACCGAAAACAATCCAAAAAGAGCCCAAAAACATACCGAAAAAGCCCCGAAATGATCCCAAAGAAAGCTTCGTAAACAATTCAATGAAAAAAGCCCGGAAAGCAGTCCCAAAATGTATCGAAATTATCTAAAAAAAAAAAAAAACGGTAAAAAGGCAGTATTACCGCTCCAAAAAACATTGAAATGTTATCGCCATTCGCGAAATATGATGAATTAAATAAATATTCACAAAAAATCCCGAAATAGTCGAAAATTTTAGTAATGCAGAGTTATTTTCATTCTAATTTTAAAACACTTTATTTTTTTAATAATTTCTTGTAATCTTAAAATTTAATACTTTCTAAAATTTTTGATTCGCTCCTTTCCACAACCTTCTAATTGACATTATCTCTTCTTCATAAATGACTTTTCAAGTCTTTTCTAGCCAATTGCGCATAGATCGTACCAAACGGTTTATCCACTGGCATAAAAACTTCATTATTTTCTCCGGGTGCAACGCTCTGGAATGGTTTCGTATCAAAATTGAAATAGTGCTTATTCGGGAAGGTCATTGAGATAACTGAAATTTGCGGTATATCATCGAGTATCTCCTTTTCCGAGAGATATAGCGTATTTTGAACGGACACCGAAGAGACACCAACATCTGGATCACCAGCGAAATTGCGAATAATAATATTTTTCACTTTATGCCAAGTTTGGCAAAATTTCACATCATTAATATCCGAATATTCCCAAGAACAATCGACAATCGTGCTAAAGAGACGATCATGCTGATCGGGTAAAGAACGAAATTCATCTTTGATGAAATTGATGAAGGATGATTGAGTGGTTTTGAGTACGCGTAGGCCTTTGATCCCACTTATAACGGTTTGTTTTGGATCTGTGTAGACGGAAAGAGTTAGAGAGAAAAAAGAGAGAGCGCGAAAGTACTCACCAGTTCGTCTTAGCACCACATCGCAGTAACGTTGTGCCGTTGGCGTAAAAACGAAGGCATGATTATGACGCTGACGATTGTTTATTGTTGTATAATGTTGATCGTAAGTACCGCTATCCTCTTGCGCAATACGTTCCCATGGATACTCTTCGATGTGTATGTGCGCTTCCGCTACATGCGAGTACTTATTGAGGAAATGATTGCCGAGTAGGAGTGCAAATTTTTCGGGATTTTCTACACCATGTTTCTTTGCTAACAAGTACACGGTGTTCTTTTGTGAATCGGTGGCGACGATGTCCGAGTTGTCACCTTTAAAAGAATTAAAAAAATAAGTGTTTGATGAATAGATAGGAGTTAACTTCTCAAACTAAGAATAATCACAACAAAATATTAAGGTCCATTTGTACGACTTTTTAACTCCGAGTTAGACCTCATTTGACTCTAACTCTGAGAAAGACCCCCAAAAAGTCAGTAAAACAATTTCGAAATGTTCCCCATAAGTCCAGAAGGCAAAGATCCCGAAAAAGTCCACAAAGCAATTCCAAAATGATGCGGAAAGTCCCGAAATTATCCCGAAATGATTCCAAAAAAAAATACAGATGTAGTTAACCTTTCTAATTTTTCTTGGCTGGATCAAGGTGTCAGATGACCGGTGCTGGGACCTTTCAGAAAAAATCCCTTTTGTCTACAGGCTGCATAGTATGCCGGGCGACCTTCTATGCTAAATAGCCTAACCTGGATAGTTCGACACTCTGCCCGGATGGACCTTCTCCATCGCTCGTGGGATTTCTGATATCGATGGAAGTCCATATATGATTTCAAAAAAATGTATAGGCTCAAACAAATTCTATGAACTACTCAGAGAAAGGGTCGCAGCACAATCGGGTCCTAGTATAAAAGCCTTTCCTCAGAAATTTGGAGCTCCGCACGGCTGTATCATTTCACTCACTCTTGGAATTTCTGATGTGAATGGAAGATTCAAAAGACAAGGGTTAAAGGAAACTGGAATCCACATAATCTAGGGGTCAATAAATCCACCAGTGGACGTGTCAGTCAGTGTTCAGCGTCTGATTGCCTGTTGCAGGTGTTTTCAAGGGCCTGGAGGCGACCAGCTATTCAGTCAAGGAGGGAGGACGAGGTATCCGCTGAGGATTAGGGAAGGTTCAGTGGGATATCGGCTGGTGTTGCGGAAGTTGCACAAGAGCTCTATGGAAAAGGGCAAAATTTAGCGTTCAGCGGATGAGAAACAGGACGAAGGGTTGGAAAAGTCCAGACATTCCGAACATGGAGAGAGGCAGACAGCACCAAAGGAATACGTTAAAACTAGTGGTTGCGGAAGTCCGGATCTTGGGGACAAGGAGTTATTTCAGCTGAACGGAGAGACCGACAACGAGGGTTAGGTTTTCCACATTGTCTCGTTGGGGTATCCCTAGGGGTCTCGAGGATGTCACAAAGAGAGGGTTGAGTCAATTTAGGGTAAGGTGGTATCTACAGTAGGGGAAAAAACCGGTAGTGGCTCAGGAAAAAGGATACATATCTCCATATGAAGACGGATGCAAAAGAAAAGGCAAGAGGATGTAGAAAGAAACAACAGTGGACCGAAGCATCGTTCGCAATAGTTGCGCTGCAGGAATAACTCCACCCTCATGACGATATTGTCCTCGGGTATCGTGGTAGTACCCGGAATACTAGACCTCGACCCATCAAAAGTATTCTTTTTCCGACAGAGCATATACAAAAAAAAAAACGCCCCGTCCGATAGTCGGCTATGTCTTTCGGTACCAGCCGTATTGGCACTGTTCCGGAAGTCTTTGCGTCTTCAAAGCTATCCTTGTTCTGATTAGGCGTAGACAAACAAAGCAGGGTTGTCCAGGAACGATTTGTTTCAGGTTTGAGCCTAGGAACCTTTGGGACGACTCGTCATGCTTATCCGTTCTCCACTAGATCAGCCATGGTGCGCGCGTCACTTTGTCTACTAAGACAGCATCCTCTAGGTATATAGCCTTGAATGTGGACAGGTATTTCTTCCGAATACCTTCAAGCCTATTTATTTTTCATAAAACTCTTAAACCAACTTATGTATCTATCACATCACTTTGTATCGTCTACACCGTAGTAGAGTTTCTAACTTCGCTTGAGCAAATCCCAAAAACTTTCTTCAAAACTTACCTTTATAATAATCCTTTTGACTATACAATTTCAAATGTGTACCAACTTCAAGTTCGATTATCGAATGCACTGGCCCATTCCTCTTAACATGCAGGATCTTAACACAATCTTTGCCATATCCGTAATCGGCGATATCATATTGGTTGGATGGTGTGTTGATTGGTGCTGCTGGGTGCTTTGCGTGCGCTTCGGCGGCAGCGGCTTGTAAGGGTCGGGCGAACATTTTTGTAAGCCTTTAGTTGTGCACGAAGGAGATTTCGATACGTTTGATTTTTGAAATGAGCAATAAGTTGTGGCGAAATTATTTCGTAGTTCTTGCGGCAAATGCTTCTTCGTTGTTGGAATCAGTTTGATAGAATAGTCTTACTTAGACTGATTTCGTGGGTGGCTACTTGCGCTGGTTTATATAAGTTTTGTATTTTTATGTATTTAAGAGATAGAAGACATAATTCAAATATACTAATCTTCATCTTTACGTACTCATAGATGTGTTCTTGTGATAGCGATAAGAAAAGATTATTAGCTAATGCCTGGAACAGTTAAGTTTACGGAGATAAAATAGGAAAGAAACAAAAATTTGGCTAGTAATATTTCATTGCCATATTTATATTATTACGCAGATAAGCTCTGTGGTAAGGAGCCCACGGGGCTATTTAGGGGTGCCTCTATGCAAGGTGAATGATCCAAGAATGCACCACTAGAAAGCTCGTGGGGTTTTGTCCTGTCCAAAAATTTAATTGTATGCATCTAAAATAACAGATTCTCAGCTATCGTGTCTTATTCCTATGCTCCTTGTAAGGAAAGCTGTCTTGGGCTGTATCGAAGCCTTTTTAAAACCTTTTCCATACGAAATTTCGGAATCTTGCAAAGTTTTTTTTAGGTAGGTACCTTCCCATTGAGCTAGACCCTTAAAACTTGGAACATGGTTTAGATCTCCATGGCAATGTAATGTGAATGAAAAAAGTATCCGCTAGGTGGCGCACGGATCGAGATATACGGAAAATTAACTTAAAAATTGAAAATTTGCGACTCATATTTAAGTAGCTTCCCGGTAAGCTAGATTATTGAAACCAAAAAAAATTGTTGTACACGAAATTCCGGTAGATGGCGCACTGATCGAGATAATTCAAAATACTTGAAATCGATTTTTGAATAACTTTCCGAACTCGGTGAAAATGCAATCCCTCATCAACAAAATTCCGGTAGGTGGCACACGGATCTAGCTATTTCGAAAATTCGTTTGAAGTTGGGAATCTCGCAATCGACTTTTGACTAACTTCCTGGTAAGCTAGGAAGATTAAACTTGGCATTAAATTGAGGGCACGGTGACAATACAATTTTTAAAACTCAAAATTCCGATAGGTGGCGCGCTGGTCTATAAAATTAGTAATC
>CAXKVI010000003.1:12171822-12191822 GCA_964058755.1 Campiglossa producta
AAATTTCTGACAATTCGAATTTTGCGACAACTTGGTGCCCGAAAGTACAAGGGTCTATACACAGTGCGTCTGGCTCGCGAGTTATCTGTGTACGTGTCGACTCGCCGTCATTCTACAAAATATCAAACTCGTTTTGATTTTCTTGAGGCATGCTAGAGTCATGTCGGTGTAACTACTACATACACATTTTCACTAATACGCCTAAACTGACACTTGACTCAGGCGCATCGTGTATAGGCCCTATAAGCCTTTTCTAATTGAAATATTACTACGGATGCGATCTCGACTAAGGAAATTCATTAACTTAATAAATACTTAATTTTATGTTATTTTTCATTTCGATGTGTATCTCCCAGAAAATCGATTAAAAAAATTGATACCAAAAATTTCTGGATTTTAGTAAAAATCTATTGTAAAAAAACGAAAGAAAAAAATAATCGATAAGAAATAGGCATCAACAAAATTTATTAAAATAAAAACTGATGTTTACCACTAATAAAATCTGTTTGAAAAAATCGACAAAAAATCGATTAAAGTAAAAATCGATCTTTACAAGGAATAAAATCGATTGAAAGAAGGCAAAAAATAATCGACTACCACCGATAAAATCGATTACAAAAATTGGAAACGTGAAAAAAATAATCGATTAAAGTAAAAATAATTTTTTGCAACTCTAAAAATCTCCGAAATGAATCATCAACCAAAAAAAAAAATCGACTAATGTAAAAATCGTTTAAAAAAAAATCAACAAATAAAAAAAGTAATCGATTAAAGAAAAAATCGCTTATAAAATTCATTAAAAAAGTCGATGAATGAAATGAAATGAAATTACATTCCATAGGGCTGATAAGTGACTTTAGAAGTACATTCCGTTTTTTAGGGGTGGACTGGAAAAACTTTTTTTTTGTATGGGGACCGATCCCCACTAATGTACATACATACTTTTATAGGACTCTATTTCTAAATGACAAATATTTAGCTTGAAGCAAAATCTTAATGAATGTAGAATAATTAAATAAACCGAAAATAAACCAATTTTTATCTACGTAAATTTTTATCTAATCTTCAGATGCTTCTGTTTACACCTACTTGTACTGTTGTTATGATACCGTCAAAAGTTAACACCACCAAAATATCTCCATGACTAAATTAGACAAATAAAATTTGTGTAGATATGATTGTTAGATGAAAAGTATGCGTCTTCATAAAATATGTGGGTGCTAGAATGTCATGTTTACTAAAAGATTTCGAAATACTTCCGACTTCACTTATAAAAAAAAAAAAAACTAATGGCGGCGAAATACAGGTTATCATAACCTCTAACGGCCTTCTCACAAACGAATTGAGTGGAGATGGCCGGTAAATTTGGTTCATCTTCTTTAACAAATATTCCCACAGATCCAATTTTTTTTGTCGTGAGCTTAGGTTCACACCCAGGAGCAAAACTGCAAAGTCCCCATCGATCCCATTTGTACTAAAAAACTTTATTCGTGGTCAAAAGTCGGAAAAATCAAATAAAACCTTTACCATCTATCTCAATTTTTGTATGTTATGAGGAAAGATCATTATGGGATCATTAAAGGCTAATTTTAGGATATTTTTGGGGCTATTTTGCGATCATTTTGGGTCATTTAAGGGTTCTATTGGGATCATTTTGGGATCATTTAAGGTCATTTAAGGCCATTTTGGGATCGTTTTGGGGACATTTTGGGATCAGAGTAATTTTGGATCATTTTGGCATCATTTAAGGGTCCTTTTGGGGTAATTTTGGAATAATTTTATGATAATTTTGGGGTAATTTTAGGATAATTTTGGAATAATTTTGTGATCATTTTAGGGTAATTTTGGGATCATTTTGAGGCCATCTTTAGATCGTTTTGGCTTAATTTTCAGGTGAATTTGGGATCAATTTGGAAGGTGATTTTGGGACCATTTTGGGATCATTATTGGGTAATTTTAACGTAATTTTGGAATAATTTTGGGGTAAGTTTGGGATCATTTTGTGGTCATTATGGACCGCTTGACCGATTTCGATGAAATTTGGCATAGAGTATGCTTGATTCTTGGGTGTTGTCACTTGGGGCTGTTTACAGGGTTGCCACCTATCTAATTACTAGTATACAACTATAACTCATACTAGTCAAGAAATATCCATTTCATACTAGTATACAACTTGAATTTTCTAGATGAAATGCTTCTTTTTCTCTCTTTTTTTCGCTTATAATTCACAGATGCTTTTTCGTGATAGGATAAAGACAAAAAGTAGCTGCTTTCTTAAGAATAAACATGAAAATAAAGGCAAATGATAAAGGCTAAGTCATGAAAATTCTAGTTGAAATCATGCTAGTCCAGATTCAATGCTTTTTGGTCTAGTATGGGACTCGTATATTTCATACTAGTCATTTTTGGACTAGTATGGGGACTATTTCATTTTATGGAAATCCTACTAGTCTAGGTTGAACCAGTATGCGACTGGTATTTTACAACTAGTAACTAGTAGATGACTGGTATGGTCTAGTCGAAATCTGACAATTGACATTTCGTTGGACATCAACAGGTAAAAAATACCGCTTACTTATTGGAAAAAAGACAAAACACTGACTAGTTGGAACCGGTGCACCAACTAGTTGTAAATTACTTTTCAACTAGTTTCTGTCGCTGAAGGGATTGTGATCTGGATTACTCTAGTTTTTTTTTGAGCGTACTCATGATGGCGGCCGCCGTGGTGTAGCGGTTAAGTGTTCGGCCTTCTACACCAAGTCGTGGCGGTTCGATGCCCGGCAAAAGTAACATCAAAAATTATTTAGAAAAAAATATTTTTCTAAACGGGGTCGCCCCTCGGCAGTAGTTTGGCAAACTCTCCGGGTGTATTTCTGCCATGAGAAGGTTCTCAGCAAAAAATTCATTTGCTTTGCAAGTGCCGTTCGGAGTCGGCAAAAAACTGTAGGTCCCGCCAACTTGTAGGAAAAACTCAAAAGCAACACACCACAAGTTGGAAAGAGAAGCTCGGCTAAAAATCTCGTTAGAGGTTATGATAACTGTTTGCATATGTCACAAAATGTATGTGAAAGTGGATAAAGCACTTTAAATACTGTTAAATAGAAAAAAAATGTGCCAATAAGCGCTTCGGCCATTATCAGCTTAATGCTTTTAAATCATCTTTAATTTTTTTCCGCATAGTTGAACAATTTTTGATTTATGCGCAAATACACTTTCAGTGAATTTTTTATATGTACTTTCACTAGCCTTTTTCAGTTGGGGTAAAATACAGAATAAATGTGTTTTTGGTTTATAAAATAAATTTTAAACTTCCTTTGAAAAAGTGGAATAAGTTGTTTGAGGTTATGCAACAAAAAAAAAAAATATTTACAAATCAAATATTTCGCAACACTTAGTCGAACACAAAAAGAAACTTAGTTCAGTCGAAATACTTAGTACAGGCCAATTTAGCCTAATTTTGGTTGTAGTAAAAGAATGTTCAAAAAACGTTCCAAAATTTGTTCAACGTTTCAGTGTAAATAAACGACACTGTCTAATTGACCGGAAATTTCGGCGTACGCAAAGGTGTGACTATTCGTTGAGCTTGACTCAATTGTTGACAACTCAGCAAGTGTTGTTGTAGTTGCAGTAAATTATTTTAAATTTACTTAACATAACTAAATACAAAATCAAGGTGCAAACAAAAGCGTTTTTTGTATTCGAACTGCAAACTAGAGAGATTGAAAAAAATTAAGCACTCAAAAAAAAAAAAAAAAAAAAAAATCTAAGAAATCGGAAAAAATACTCAGCTGTGTACTTATGGTAAATAAAATAGAATATCTTATAACTTTAAACTAGCTAAACTTGTATATCCACACCAGGGTTGCCACCTAGGCTTGCCACCTTACCGCAGTATCGCTTGACCGATTTGGATGAAATTTTGAATATAGATAGTATGATTGATTCTAAGACTAGGGGGCTGCCACTTTGGGGGTGTACAGAGCTGCCACCTATCTCAATTTTTTTTAAATTATGGAGTTGGATATGCCATAATGGGCCGACATACCAACTACAATATTTTCAAGTAGGGTTACCATTTTACCGTATTGTATTTTTATTCATGCCAATTCTAAACGATTTTTCACTAGTGAACCGGTGCAAACCGGATTTGCTCACAAATTATATGAGAGTGAGAAAATCCGCAAAGTGAGAAACTGTTTAGAATCGGCCTGATTATATATTTTTGGGATCATATTTGGATTATTTTAGGATTATTTTGGGATCACTTTGGTATAATTTTGGGGCTATTTTGAGATAATTTTTGTTTCAATTTTGGATTAATTTCGGACAATTTTGGGGTAATTTTCGGATCATTTTGGAATCATTATTAGATCATTTTAGTATAATTTTTTGATCATTTTGGGGACATTTGAGGGTATTTTTGGGGTCGTTTTGGGATTATTTTAGGATTACTTTGGGAACATTTTTGGATAATTTTGGGATAATATTAGGGTACAGTACATTAAAGGGTGTTTTGGGGTAATTTGAGAATCATTTTTTGGATCTTTTAGGGATAATTTTAGGGTCATTTTGGGATCATTTTCGGATCATTTTTGGGTAATTTTGTGATAATTTTGGGTAAGTAAAGTTAACGCTTAATTAATAGCACTGACCAAGCTCGGTTACCCAGGTACTGTAATATGAAACGGAGTAAAGTAAAAAAAATTAAAAAAAAAAAACAAAAAAAAGTAATAAAAAGAAAAAAATAAAAAAAACAGAACGAATAAAACAAAATTAAATAAAAAAAATATAAAATAAAAAAATAGAAAAAAAAAATTTCATTATAAACTTAAAAAGAAAAAAAAAAAAAAAAAAAAAAATAAAACAAAAAGAAAAAAATATAAACAAAATAAAATAATGTAACTAAAAATAAAATTAAATAAAGTGAAATAAAAAAAATAAAATATAACAAAATGAAGTAATATAAAAAAATAAAATAAAATAGAACAAAAAAAAAAAATAAAATAAAATAAAATAAAATAAAATAAAATAAAATAAAATTAAATTAAATAAAACACAAAAAGAGAAATAAAAAAAAAATAAAAAAAAATAAAACCAAAAAAAAAAAAATATAAAATAAAAAAAAAAAAAATAAAATAGAAAAAATAAAAATAAGATAATAAAATAATGTAACTAAAACTAAAATTAAAAAAAGTGAAATAAAATAAAATATAACAAAATGAGGTAATATAAAAAAAAATAAAATAAAATAGAACAAAAAAAAAAAATATAAAATAAAAAAAATAAAATAGAATAAAATAAAATAAAATAAAATAAAATTAAATTAAATTAAATTAAATTAAATAAAACACAAAAAGAGAAATAAAATAAAATAAAATAAAACAAAAAAAAAAAAAATTAAAAAAAAAAAAAAAAATTAAAAAAAAAAAATAAAATAGAATAAAATAAAATAAAATAAAATAAAATAAAATAAAATAAAATAAAATAAAATAAAATAAAAAAAAATAAAATAAAATAAAATAAAATAAAATAAAATAAAATAAAATAAAATAAAATAAAATAAAATAAAATAAAATAAAATAAAATAAAATAAAATAAAATAAAATAAAATAAAATAAAATAAAATAAAATAAAATAAAATAAAATAAAATAAAATAAAATAAAATAAAATAAAATAAAATAAAATAAAATAAAATAAAATAAAATAAAATAAAAAAAATAAACAAAACAAAAAAAAATAAAAAAAAAAAAAAATTAAATTAAAAAAAAAAAAATACCAATAACATAATAAAAATAATAAACAAGAAAAAAAGAGAATTGATAAAAAATTTGAATTAAATAAAGCAAAAAAAATAAAGTGAAATATATTTAAACCAAAGAAAAAAGTAATTAAAATAATAAAAAATAAATGAAAAAAAAAGAAAAAAAATTAAATTAATAAAAAATAAATGAAAAAAAGAAAATAAAATAAATTAAATTAAATAAGGAAAATTAAAATAGAGCACAATAGATTAAAACCAAATAAAATAAAATAAAATCAATGAAATGAATGAATGAAGTAAAAGAAAATACATAAATCAAATAAAACAAAAAATTTATCTTCTTTCTTGTGCATTTTCAATATCTATTATTGGCACAGCGGAGTATACAAAAATTCATGGAATTCACAGATTTTAAAAAGGTCAAGAAAGGCAAAACTTTGAGTTAATCACAAAAGCGCCAATTGTTTAAAGCCTAATTTTGTCTATTTACACTTCTTTACTGTTGTTGTTTTTATGAAAGCCAAGCATTTGTTGACATTCGATATTTCGCACCTCAAATGCAACAACAAGGCGAACAGAGCGTTTAACATACAGCCTTAGAGCTTTGCTTAAGCGCCACCTGCACCTTGTTGACTTTGAAGGTTTAGCGAGAAAATTGCTGGCGCGTTGAATGATTTGACGCCAATTGCACGTGAACTTGCGACTAGGCGTTTTAGTTGTAAATTAGCGCGCGCTTATAACGGTCCAAATTCGGTAAAAAGCGTAGGTGTCGACAAAGCTGGAAAATAAAATGAGTTTCCATCAGTTGAAACTCAGTCTCTTACTCGGTTTATATGCGCAAGTTTTCAACGTGCACAGCGCAACGCACGATGAACTACCGCAATGTGGACTCTCGGGAGTGTATAAGACGCGTCAAAGCATTATAGAATCACCCAACTATCCAAATAATTATCCGACGAGCACCTGTTGGGATTACGTGATACGTTCACCCTATCGTTGTCCAACAAAGTTTCATATACAATTTTTGGATTTTCATTTGGAGTCGTCAAATAATTGCACGAATGATTATCTGGCGATCGGCGTCGAGAATGACGGCGATGATATGGATCTACTTTGTGGACAAGTGATTGGTATTAAGAAGTATCACACGCCTGGTGGTATACTTCGGCTACGATTCTTCTCTGATGCCTCACCTTGGACGACGGCGAGAGGTTTTAAGTTGTTGATAACACGTTTGGCCTGCGAGCGCGACGACTACTTGAATGAGACGCTCAATGGAGCCGAAGAAGATACCGAGCGCGAAGTGAGCGCGCCTGAGCTGGAAGTTCAACCACCGCATGGCGCGTTGTCGGAAATCTTTCGAAATGTGACTCACACCGAGCAACATTTACCATATCCCACAGCACCACTCTTTGGCTGGAATATTTGGCCTGGGTATTTACCGGTGCCACCACCACCACTGGCAGAATTTTATGCTCCACAGCCCAGCCAGCAGCCGGAAGGACCGAATATTGGAGGTAATAAACCGTGCTTGCCAGATGGAGGATTTGTGGGTGGACAAGGTCCGATTTGGCAAGGTCCTGGTTTGGGTTATAGAAGTAGTGATGCGCAGAAACCTCATAACTCAGATCAGTATGTAGGTGTTTGGCCATTTGCAGCACAAAAGCAAGAGCGCGAGCAGTACTTGAGAGCAGACAACTTGGTGAAGCCAGCCAACGACGCGCAGTCTCGACAGCAGTTTACGCCCGACGCACATTTTGGTGCTGGCGGAGAGTTTAGTCCGCAGTTACTTCCGCCATTTGCTGGTTCAGTGCATCCTCAGTTCGGTAGCGGGTCATACCCTGGCACACAGTTCGGTGGAACACATTTAGGACCCGCACAGTTCGGTGGCACGCAGATCGGAGGTACACCGTTGGGTGCAGCACAGTCGGGAGCAGCCCAGTCCGTAGCCCCACAGTTCGGATCCACAGAGCTCGCTGCAACACATTTCGGGACCCCACAGTTCGGAGCCGGCACACCCCTCAGCACTGCACCCACAGGCCCTGTACCACCATTTCTCACACAACAATGCTGCAGCACAGCCTTCAATCAGAAACGCTTTTATCTCTCAAGTCCAGGCTTTCCACGCACCGCATTTACGTCATTGCTACCTGCACAACAACGTGATTGCTCTTTCGATCTACAAAAATCTGCGGACAACATTTGTCGGCTACGCATTGAATTCAAATTTTTCAATTACGGAAACGGCTTTCAGGGTTCGGGCGCTGAGCGCGGGAATATCCAAATTGCGATTACCACGAGCCGCGACGTCTGTACAGAAGATTTCATTGAGATTGAGGGCGAACGTTTTTGTGGTTGTCGCACGGGTTATATTTACACAAGTCCATGGCGGTACGGAGGTTCGAAGAAGATACGTATGCGTATGGGTTACTCTGGTATACCGTCGAATGGATTTCTGCTAGATATCTACCAAGAGGAGTGTGGCGCAATAGATTCGCAGATTCCAAGACCTACAC
The DNA here is from genome assembly GCA_964058755.1 of Campiglossa producta. Classification (NCBI taxonomy): domain Eukaryota; kingdom Metazoa; phylum Arthropoda; class Insecta; order Diptera; family Tephritidae; genus Campiglossa; species Campiglossa producta. The sequence continues at coordinate 12,180,101 of CAXKVI010000003.1, forward strand.
AGGGTGCCCCCGCAGGAGGGCTACAAACTACTACAGGTGGATCGACAAATTTGAGCTCTCTTAGTGCCATCCAGAACTCCACACCCCCAAGTCTGTTAAGTCAACAACAGCTACCACTCTACCAGTCGCCGCCATATTTTAGACATCCAGCCTCTGCAGCGCTTCAAAACACCCTCTCGCTAGATCAAACACCCTATCGTCCCTTACAAACGCCAAATATCAACCCTTACCTACCTCCACATCCAATACAATTGTGGCCATCAACAGTACAACCAACCTACGCCGATCTCTACCCAAATCAATTTGGCGCATACGCACCGCCAGTAGCCCTCTATCGGCAGGGAAAAATAATGAACTCAGCTCATCGAGCAGCGAGCACCCAACAACAGCAACCAGCGAGTACTCATCAACCGATGCGGGTTGTGGAAACAAATTCAACACGTAAAGAGTATTATTACTACGATGGTGACGAAGCGTTCGGACGCTTACGCTCAAATGATGAACCGAATGATATTGATCGCAATGGTATCGCACCGGAGGCGTTGACGTCGTCGCCATCGACGAGGCGCGATCGCTGCACTTTCACAACAATGGATGTTTTGCGCTTGACAGTGGATACATTGTGGACAACCAAGCCCACTTGTTATGCGCCATTGCGCAGTTGGTTTAGTTGAAATGAATTGAAACGATTGATGGAGATAATTTGTTGGTGTATTAAAGAGATTTGTTTGAGTTGTAAGAAAAGTGTACTAAAAACTCCGCTGAGGCTAAAATAAAGTTGAGCAGTATCTTTGAGTGCGAAAAGTCTATGTATGTGAATAATTTTTTATAAATTTTTATGGAGTCCTGCTGGGATAAGAACAAACCAATTTCACCATATCGGTGCCGTGATACAAAAAAAAAAAAAAAAAAATTAAGTAAAGTAAAAAAATAAAATGAAACATAATGAAAAGAAATAAAAAATAAAATAAAATTAAAATGCAAAAAAAAAAACAAATAAAATAAAAAAACTAAAATGAAATGAAAAAAAAAACCAAAAAAAATAAAAAAATTAATTTTACTTAAATTAAAAAAATTAAAAAAAGGAATGTATTGAAACAAAACAAAAAAAAAAAAATAAGGAAAAAATAGAAAAAAAAATAGAAAAAATAAAAAAGAAATCATAAAATAAAATAAAACTATAAATTAAAAAAAATAAATAAAATTTAAAAAATTGATAAAAAATTTGATAAATTAAAAAAAAAAATAAAAATAAAAATTAAAATAAAATTATATAAAATAAAATAAAACAAATTAAAATAAAATAAAACAGAATAAAATAAAATAAAATAAAATAAAATAAAATAAAATAAAATAAAATAAAATAAAATAAAATAAAACAAAATAAAATAAAATAAAACAGAATAAAATAAAATAAAATAAAATAAAATAAAATAAAATAAAATAAAATGAAACAAAATAAAATAAAATAAAATAAAATAAAATAAAATAAAATAAAATAAAATAAAATAAAATAAAATAAAATAAAATAAAATAAAATAAAAAAAATAAAAAAAATAAAAAAAATAAAATAAAATAAAACTATAAATTAAAAAAAATAAATAAAATTTAAAAAATTGATAAAAAATTTGATAAATTAAAAAAAAAAATAAAAATAAAAATTAAAATAAAATTATATAAAATAAAATAAAACAAATTAAAATAAAATAAAACAGAATAAAATAAAATAAAATAAAATAAAATAAAATAAAATAAAATAAAATAAAATAAAATAAAATAAAACAAAATAAAATAAAATAAAACAGAATAAAATAAAATAAAATAAAATAAAATAAAATAAAATAAAATAAAATGAAACAAAATAAAATAAAATAAAATAAAATAAAATAAAATAAAATAAAATAAAATAAAATAAAATAAAATAAAATAAAATAAAATAAAATAAAATAAAATAAAATAAAATAAAATAAAATAAAATAAAATAAAATAAAATAAAATAAAATAAAATAAAATAAAATAAAATAAAATAAAATAAAATAAAATAAAATAAAATAAAATAAAATAAAATAAAATAAAATAAAATAAAATAAAATAAAATAAAATAAAATAAAATAAAATAAAATAAAATAAAATAAAATAAAATAAAACTAAAATAAAATAAAATAAAATAAAATAAAATAAAATAAAATAAAATAAAATAAAATAAAATAAAATAAAATAAAATAAAAAAAATAAAAAAAATAAAAAAAATAAAATAAAATAAAATAAAATAAAATAAAATAAAATGAAATAAAATAAAATAAAATAAAATAAAATAAAATAAAATAAAATAGAACTAAAATAAAATAAAATAAAATAAAATAAAATAAAAAAAAAATAAAAAAAATAAAATAACATAAAATAAAATAAAATAAAATAAAATAAAACATAATAAAATAAAAAAAAATAAAATAAAATAAAATAAAATAAAATAAAATAAAATAAAATAAAATAAAATAAAATAAAATAAAATAAAATAAAAAAAAAATAAAAAAAAAAAATAAAATAAAATAAAATAAAATAAAATAAAATAAAATAAAATAAAATAAAATAAAATAAAATAAAATAAAATAAAATAAAATAAAATAAAATAGAATAAAATAAATAAAATAAAATAAAATAAAATAAAATAAAATAAAATAAAATAAAATAAAATAAAATAAAATAAAATAAAATAAAATAAAATAAAATAAAATAAAATAAAATAAAATAAAATAAAATAAAATAAAATAAAATAAAATAAAATAAAATAAAATAAAATAAAATAAAATAAAACGAGATCAAATTTTCAAAACAAAACAAAATTAAATCAGAGACTCATTTAAAGCACTTGAACTAATTTTCGTATGCAGGCCTTCAAGCCCAATTACATAATAAATACCTAACTTACCTTAATGCCCATGAAAGCTGTAATAACTAAATTGTTGTCAAATAAAGTCAACAACTACAGTTAAATGGAATAATTTCACGTCAACACCAGATTTGTAAGCAATTGTCGGATAAACAAATGCCTAAAATGTGATGCCTAAGTTGTGATAGCTATGTTATCGTAAGTGAAAAAGTTCAAAACAAAAGATCAAGCTTTGATGACAAAGTAAAAAGATAACAAGTTAAAGGTTAGGCATATTTTCACTTTGCTGGTGGTTAGTCTACATATTAGTAGGCATACGTGCAAGTAAACATGTTCACTTAGAAACACATAACCTATATACATGCATGCGCACCATGAATTTTAGATTGTGTATGAGGAAACTCATATACATTTTTGTCAAAAAATAGCGCCACAATTAAGTTAAGCTACACAACTTTGCGTTTGTAAAGCGTTACCTGGAAAATCTAAAATTCTTCTGTACATATAATATTTAATAGGACACTGGCTCCGGTGACAAAACTGTTTATCCGGTAAATCCGGTAATCGAGATAGAATATAGAGTTCCATATATGAAAGTTCTTGTGTTGAAAAGAGGACTTCATTAAGGCATGTCCGTCCCTCTGTCCGTCCGTCTGTGTACACGATAACTTGAGTAAAAATTGAGATATTTGCATGAAATTTGGTATACAGATCAATTTCTGGCCAAATTAGCTTGCTAAAGAAAATGGGCGAAATCGGATGATAACCACCCCCACTTTTTCGATATCGAAAATTTCAAAAATCACAGAAATTGACATAACTTGGGTAAAAATTGAGGTATTTGCATGAAATTTGGTATACAGATTACTTTCTGGCCAAAGTAGCTTGCTAGAGAATTTTCGATATCGAAAATTTCGAAAATCATACAAATTGACCTAACTTGAGTAAAAATTGAGATATTTGCATGAAATTTGGTATACAGATCAATTTCTGGCCAAATTAGCTTGCTAAAGAAAATGGGCGAAATCGGATAATAACCACGTCCCCTTTTTCGATATCGAAAATTTCGAAAATCATACAAATTGACATAACTTGAGAAAAAATTGAGGTATTTGCATGAAATTTGGTATACAGATTACTTTCTGGCCAAAGTAGCTTGCTAGAGAATTTTCGATATCGAAAATTTCAAAAATCATACAAATTGACCTAACTTGAGTAAAAATTGAGGTATTTGCATGAAATTTGGTATACAGATTACTTTCTGGCCAAAGTAGCTTGCTAGAGAATTTTCGATATCGAAAATTTCGAAAATCATACAAATTGACCTAACTTGAGTAAAAATTGAGATATTTGCATGAAATTTGGTATACAGATCAATTTCTGGCCAAATTAGCTTGCTAAAGAAAATGGGCGAAATCGGATAATAACCACGTCCCCTTTTTCGATATCGAAAATTTCGAAAATCATACAAATTGACATAACTTGAGAAAAAATTGAGGTATTTGCATGAAATTTGGTATACAGATTACTTTCTGGCCAAAGTAGCTTGCTAGAGAATTTTCGATATCGAAAATTTCAAAAATCATACAAATTGACCTAACTTGAGTAAAAATTGAGGTATTTGCATGAAATTTGGTATACAGATTACTTTCTGGCCAAAGTAGCTTGCTAGAGAATTTTCGATATCGAAAATTTCGAAAATCATACAAATTGACATAACTTGAGAAAAAATTGAGGTATTTGCATGAAATTTGGTATACAGATTACTTTCTGGCCAAAGTAGCTTGCTAGAGAATTTTCGATATCGAAAATTTCGAAAATCATACAAATTGACCTAACTTGAGTAAAAATTGAGATATTTGCATGAAATTTGGTATACAGATCAATTTCTGGCCAAATTAGCTTGCTAAAGAAAATGGGCGAAATCGGATAATAACCACGTCCCCTTTTTCGATATCGAAAATTTCGAAGATCATACAAATTGACATAACTGACGAAAAATTTAGATATTTGCCTAAAATTTTATATACAGGTTATTTTCTGGCCAAGGTAGGTTGCTATTGAAAATGGGCGAAATCTGATGATAACCATGCCTTCTTTTTCGATATCGACAACTTCGAACATCACATAAACTAATATAACTTGAGTAAAAATTGAGGTATTTGCATGAAATTTGGTATACAGATCAATTTCTGGCCAAATTAGCTTGCTATAGAAAATGGGCGAAATTGGATGATAACCACCCCCACTTTTTCGATATCGAAAATTTCGAAGATCATACAAATTGACATAACTTGAGAAAAAATTGAGGTATTTGCATGAAATTTGGTGCACAGATTACTTTCGGGCCAAAGTAGCTTGCTAGAGAAAATGGGCGAAATCGGATAATAACGACGTCCCCTTTTTCGATATCGATAATATCGAAATTTCGATAATCACATAAGTTGACATATCTCGGTAGCTGAAATGGCTAAAATGATATAAATTTATAGGTGAATCCCCCTGGTCATTCTCTTATGATTTTTCTGTAAATCTTTTAAAGTGGGCGTGGCACCGCCCGATTTTAAGGAAGGCATTTTTGAAAATTCGACTGGCCGATGAAAATTGGCACAAAGCATACTAGTATTGTTGGAAGTATACCTGATGAAATTGGATAAAATCGCCCTCCAACCACGCCCACTTTCGCTATTGAAAATTTCGAAAATCACCTAAATTGACATGATTCGGTAACGGAAACGGCTAACATGATATAGTTTGGTAAGATGAATCCCCTAGTCATTCTATTATAATTTTTTTGACATATTTTTAAAAGTAGGCGTGGCACCGACCACTTTTCAGGGAGGCATATTTGAAAATTTCACGGGTCATAATTTTTAAACTGATTTCGGTAGAACGATGAAACTGGTACGAGGTATACTAGCATAATAGGTAGTATACCTGATGAAATTGGACGAAATCGCTAAAATTCGATCGATCATCTTGACTGAAATAATCGATTTGACGTCATAATGATGTCACTCTCATTTTTTTGTTTCTGTAAAAAAAATTAAATTTTGTCGATTTTTTTCTCATTTGCTTTTGAAGTAGTGACAAAAATGTATCGTTTTTTTTTTTGCAATTTTGAATCGAGTCGAGTGTGTCGACATTAATATCGAGAATTGTGTCGATTTTTTCCAGAAGCGGCGTACAGATATCCAAACCTACTTGTTTAACTCTGTTTATAATTTACTAGCTGATCCGGCAGACGTTGTTCTACCAAAAATGTATATGCCTGCATGAACCCCTATCCTTTGTGCTTTACCCTATAACCTGCTTTATATTTACATCAGAATTTACCATCACTTTCTCAAGTGCAATATGAAAAAACTGATGGGTGTTGTCAAACATGTCTAGCATTGTTTTAATTAAAAAAAATAGGTTGTTGGTGTCCTATTGTGACCGGATTATGATGTTTTGAAATTTGAATGAAACAAATCGGGCCAGTGGATCGGTTGTTTAGCTTTAACAAAATTTCGAGTTAGATATACATAGATAGTATAGATATAGAAGTATAGATGAAACGACTATACCTTCAACGACAGAAGGAGTGACAAGAGAGTGCTAGGGGAAGGTGCGAGAGAGCCAGAGATTGATCCTGTAGGAACACAGGCAAGAAGGAGAGGGTGAAAAAGTACGTTTTGTTTTTAGAAAGAGACTACAATATAAGTTAAGTATCTATGCTATAGCATTTGTTTGCTTTGGAAAAAGGTAGACCAGGGTTTACTAGTTTTTTTGGATAAATAAAAACAACCTCACATTTTGAGCACCCTTTATATGATTTATTAAATATATACAAGTTCGAAATTAGTTTTTTTTAGAAATTACATTAATTACAAATCTTGTTGATTTTTTTGGTCTGCGCTTTATTTGATTTGCCTGCAGGTGCTTACATACACTTAAAAGGTACATACAATAATTTATTTTTTTATTAATTTACAATGTTTTTCAAACATATTAACCACAATTGAATAATTAGATTAAAAAGAAAGCGATTGCTTACATGCTTAGATATGTAGTTGAAAATGCAAAAAAAAAGTAGGTGTTGGAAACATTTGATATGACTGATTTTAGAGATGTGTGCAGTAATTGGGTAAGAGTGTGCATGTGTGGGAGATTATTCAAGTTTCTTTGACAAAAATTTAGTATTTTCAAAGTCATAAACGGTATTTACAAAATTTCATTTTTGATTGCGATTTCAGTTAATAATTAATTTATTTACAAATTTTAGTTTAATCAAATTAAAGAAAGGGATTTTTTTTAATTGGATTTTCTTTTTCGATAGTATTGATTTTTTTTTTTAATTTCAAGGATTTATTATTTTGTTCTTTTCTTAATCTCCGCTAAAGATTAATCACAAATAAAAGAAAGTCAGGAAAAAATTAATATTATTTTTCATTAAAAAAATAATCTTAAATAATCAAAAATAGATAGAAATAATCACAATTTTTTTGCAATTAAAAAAAATAATCCAAAATAATTATAAATAAAATATGATTATTGCCACTAATCGAAAAATGATTAAACAAATTTTTTTTGTTTATTTGTCATTGAAAATTCTTTTTGATTATTTTCCATTAATCCATCCAGATTAATTTGTCAAAAACTAATCACAATTACTTGTAACCAAAAAATAATCTGAAATAATTATGAAAAAAATATTAGTCCGAAATATTCAGAGTTATGATAATCAATCGATGATTAATCAAAAATAATCACAATTATCTGTAATTAAAAAAATAATTTCAACTAAATATGATTAGAAAAGATTTGCCATAAGGGAAAGCAAATAAAATCATTGGGATTTCAAATCTTTATGTAAAAGGTCTGATATGATTTGTTCTGAAATAACCATAATTCGATAATCAATCGATAATTTATCCAAAATAATATTACTTGTAACTAAACAAAAATTTTATTGCCACTAATCGAAAAATGATTAAAAAAATTTTTTTGATTATTTGTCATTGTGAATTTTTTTTGATTATTTTCCATTAATCCATCCAGATTAATTTGTCAAAAAATAATCACAATTACTTGTAACTTAAAAATAATCTGAAGTAATTATGCAAATAGTATTAGTCCGAAATATTCAGAGTTATGATAATTAATTGACGATTAATCAAAAATAATCACAATTGCCATAAGGAAAAATAATCGAATCATTGGGATTTGTAATCTTTATTCAAAAGGTTTTAAAAAAATTATCTCAACTAAAAATGATTAGAAGTAATAATCAAAAATACTTATGATTATTTGCCATAAGGCAAAATAATCGAATCATTTGGATTTCTTTTTTTATTCAAAAGGTTTGAAAGTAATAATCTCAACTAAAAGTGATTAGAAAATATAATCTTAAATAATTATGATTATTTGCCATAAGGAAAAGTAATCGAATCATTGGGATTTGTAATCTTTATTCAAAAGGTTTGAAAAAAAATGATTAAAAATAATAATCAAAAATACTTATGATTATTTGCCATAAGGCAAAATAATTGAATCATTTGGATTTCTAATCTTTATGCAAAAGGTTTGAACAAAATAATCTCAACTAAAAATGTTTAGAAAAAATAATCTAAAATAATTATGATTATTTGCTATAAGGAAAAAAACAAATCATTGGGATTTCTAGTCTTTTTTCAAAAGGTTTGAAAAAAAAGTCTCAGCTACAAATTATTGGAAATAATAATCAAAAATGCTTTGACTATTTGATCTAATTCTATTTGGTTGGAAAAGTAATCAAGATTATTTTGCTTTACAAGAATTAGTCTGAAATAATCATAATTAAGATCGATGATTTATTCAAAACAATAACAATCATTTATAAGTAAAAAAATCACCCAAATTAATCACGACTAAAATAATAATAACAAATAATCACGATTAACAGAAAAATAAACCAATCATTCGATTAATCTTTATTGAAAGATCTGATTAAAATTTCGAAGATATGCTGAATTCAAATAATTTACATATCTATACGTTGACTAAAAATGCATTTCGTTTCCCATAAACTGTTGTCTGCGGAAAAAATTTGGATTAAAATTCCAAAACAATTTCTTTTTGATTGATATTTTACAAGTTTTTATTTTTTTATTTTATTTTTTTCACTTTTTTTAACCTACTGTAAATATAAATAAATAACCGTATCTATGTATGTATATGTGTATATTTTTGACTGCAGAAAAATATTTTAAAATACTATTATATATGCGTTAAATTTTGTTGCAAAGAATTGCTGCCATCCTTACTCTCTCCACTTTCAATTTCGTACATTTTTTGTTTCTTTTTCCCTTTGCTCACGCTTAGTATGCATCATAAGCCTAAAAATATTAATGTCCCATTTTCGCTTGTCCTAAGTAAATATTTGTTTTTGCTGTTTTTTTTTTCCGTTTGGTGGCTCATTTCCTTGGCTTAACCCAAAAATCGTATATTTGTGAATATGACTTTAGCTGGACGTTTGCGATTACAGAAATTCACGGTTTTATTATGATTGCCTTTTTGATTTTCATGCAGTATCTTGAGCAATTTGAGTACGTCTTCCTTTGAGGGTGTGCAAGCATAACGTAACTCTGGTTCATATTGGCTGCAAAAAAATGAGAGGGAAGAGAAAGGGAAAAAATATGGTGTGAAAATAGCACAAAATATGAGTATATTAAAGTTGAATATGAGTCATTTAAATGGGTGATGGAAAAAGTTATCTGCGATTTAATAATTTTGATTTTAATTTTAATTTTAATTTTAATTTTAATTTTAATTTTAATTTTAATTTTAATTTTAATTTTAATTTTAATTTTAATTTTAATTTTAATTTTAATTTTAATTTTAATTTTAATTTTAATTTTAATTTTAATTTTAATTTTAATTTTAATTTTAATTTTAATTTTAATTTTAATTTTAATTTTAATTTTAATTTTAATTTTAATTTTAATTTTAATTTTAATTTTAATTTTAATTTTAATTTTAATTTTAATTTTAATTTTAATTTTAATTTTAATTTTAATTTTAATTTTAATTTTAATTTTAATTTTAATTTTAATTTTAATTTTAATTTTAATTTTAATTTTAATTTTAATTTTAATTTTAATTTTAATTTTAATTTTAATTTTAATTTTAATTTTAATTTTAATTTTAATTTTAATTTTAATTTTAATTTTAATTTTAATTTTAATTTTAATTTTAATTTTAATTTTAATTTTAATTTTAATTTTAATTTTAATTTTAATTTTAATTTTAATTTTAATTTTAATTTTAATTTTAATTTTAATTTTAATTTTAATTTTAATTTTAATTTTAATTTTAATTTTAATTTTAATTTTAATTTTAATTTTAATTTTAATTTTAATTTTAATTTTAATTTTAATTTTAATTTTAATTTTAATTTTAATTTTAATTTTAATTTTAATTTTAATTTTAATTTTAATTTTAATTTTAATTTTAATTTTAATTTTAATTTTAATTTTAATTTTAATTTTAATTTTAATTTTAATTTTAATTTTAATTTTAATTTTAATTTTAATTTTAATTTTAATTTTAATTTTAATTTTAATTTTAATTTTAATTTTAATTTTAATTTTAATTTTAATTTTAATTTTAATTTTAATTTTAATTTTAATTTTAATTTTAATTTTAATTTTAATTTTAATTTTAATTTTAATTTTAATTTTAATTTTAATTTTAATTTTAATTTTAATTTTAATTTTAATTTTAATTTTAATTTTAATTTTAATTTTAATTTTAATTTTAATTTTAATTTTAATTTTAATTTTAATTTTAATTTTAATTTTAATTTTAATTTTAATTTTAATTTTAATTTTAATTTTAATTTTAATTTTAATTTTAATTTTAATTTTAATTTTAATTTTAATTTTAATTTTAATTTTAATTTTAATTTTAATTTTAATTTTAATTTTAATTTTAATTTTAATTTTAATTTTAATTTTAATTTTAATTTTAATTTTAATTTTAATTTTAATTTTAATTTTAATTTTAATTTTAATTTTAATTTTAATTTTAATTTTAATTTTAATTTTAATTTTAATTTTAATTTTAATTTTAATTTTAATTTTAATTTTAATTTTAATTTTAATTTTAATTTTAATTTTAATTTTAATTTTAATTTTAATTTTAATTTTAATTTTAATTTTAATTTTAATTTTAATTTTAATTTTAATTTTAATTTTAATTTTAATTTTAATTTTAATTTTAATTTTAATTTTAATTTTAATTTTAATTTTAATTTTAATTTTAATTTTAATTTTAATTTTAATTTTAATTTTAATTTTAATTTTAATTTTAATTTTAATTTTAATTTTAATTTTAATTTTAATTTTAATTTTAATTTTAATTTTAATTTTAATTTTAATTTTAATTTTAATTTTAATTTTAATTTTAATTTTAATTTTAATTTTAATTTTAATTTTAATTTTAATTTTAATTTTAATTTTAATTTTAATTTTAATTTTAATTTTAATTTTAATTTTAATTTTAATTTTAATTTTAATTTTAATTTTAATTTTAATTTTAATTTTAATTTTAATTTTAATTTTAATTTTAATTTTAATTTTAATTTTAATTTTAATTTTAATTTTAATTTTAATTTTAATTTTAATTTTAATTTTAATTTTAATTTTAATTTTAATTTTAATTTTAATTTTAATTTTAATTTTAATTTTAATTTTAATTTTAATTTTAATTTTAATTTTAATTTTAATTTTAATTTTAATTTTAATTTTAATTTTAATTTTAATTTTAATTTTAATTTTAATTTTAATTTTAATTTTAATTTTAATTTTA
>CAXKVI010000003.1:12201822-12209322 GCA_964058755.1 Campiglossa producta
AGGATACCGAAGTAACATTTACAGTAAGATCTTGCTCTGTTGTTGTTGTTGTTGTTGTTGTTGTTGTTGTTGTTGTTGTTGTTGTTGTTGTTGTTGTTAACAGCAAAAACACGCCCCGAAGGTTTTGGGGAGTGATGCCGAAGTTGACAGTCCTTGGCCGGATATGACCCCGGTACGCTGCCGTACTCCCTTGCGGTACTGCCCGACTGTCGTGGTAGCGATTTGATATGACTAGTGGAACCTTCTAGGTTATGTCATCCCTCCATCCGTGAGGAAGGAGAAGATGGGTAATGAGAGGTGAGAGGCATCATATCCGTAGATCAACCATCGAGCAGCACGTCAATTACCTATGTGCATATCTTACGACCGGTATGCCTACCTCGGGCATATTCTAAACCCCTAACCCGCAGGGGCTAGTTATAAAGATCTGGCTCTAATGAACGCTGTTTATTTGATACCCATATTGTAAACTCAATTTCTAGGATCCTTTTAAGGGATATCACGAGCATCTGGTACAACAAAAAAAATACCGATTTACTACTAATGAAATCCTTAAACGATAAGGATACCTACAACAGTATGAGTAACATGAGTACAGAGAAACTTCTCCTAACGGACACCTCTATTATCCGGAAACCTCCCTTCGTCAAAATTGTGTATGCCTATCGGTGCTGCTTTATCGTGGTGATATACATGTGTTAGAAAGTGACAGATAGTATACTGTTTTTGTTTGTTATTGCCATTTATCAGGGCAAATAACCACACCGTCTACGACAGCGAGGGCAAGAATCTTGCCTTTTTGCAATTTTATAGGGGAGGGTGGTTGAGAAAAGATAGTGATGCCCTCTATGAAGGTAATGCCAATTTTACAACAGAACATGGCTGTTAGCGGGCATGCGGCTAGGGCGACCTTTTCTTGCAGAAAAGAAAACGCTATTAGAGTGTCGCATCAGATTTAGAGCAATAGAATACAAAACAACGAACTTCGAATAAAAAAATACACTGGTCAACAACCAAAAAATTCCAGATGGGTTTTCAAAAAAGTTTTGGGTGTGCTGAATTCAAATCCGAAGTCAGATTTTTCGGGTCACCTAGCTTTTCTCTTCAGGGATTGGTCGTTTGAAAAAAAAAAAAGAATGAAAAGTCACCTCGGAACTATTTTCATGGGTTTACTTCCCAAGCATTTACCGGGATCGTTTCTGAATCATTTCGGTAGGAAGACTTGGGCACCATTTTTGGCATAGCTTCAGGATAGTATCGAGGTTGTTTCGAGATCACTTCGTGACCATGTTGGGGGTTATTGTGAGATCGCTTCGGGATTATTTTGGGATCACTTCGGAACCATTTACATTATTTTATTTTATAGTACCTGGGTGACCGAGCTTTCTCGGTGCTATTAATTTAACGCTAACCCCACTTACCCAAAATTATCCCAAAATGACCCTAAACAAATCTAAAAATGATCCCAAAAAGACCCGAAATTGAACCCAAAACGACCCAAAAATGATCACAAAATATTTCCAAAATGACTCTAAAATGATCACAAAATGATCCAAAAATTATTTCCAAAAGACCCCAAAAACACCCTTAAATGTACCCAAAATGATCCGAAAATGAGCCCAAAAGCTATACCAAAATGATCCAAAAATGATACTTCGGAACCATTTACATTATTTTATTTTATAGTACCTGGGTGACCGAGCTTTCTCGGTGCTATTAATTTAACGCTAACCCCACTTACCCAAAATTATCCCAAAATGACCCTAAACAAATCCAAAAATGATCCCAAAATGATCCGAAATTGAACCCAAAACGACCCAAAAATGATCACAAAATATTTCCAAAATGACTCTAAAATGATCACAAAATGATCCAAAAATTATTTCCAAAAGACCCCAAAAACACCCTTAAATGTACCCAAAATGATCCGAAAATGAGCCCAAAAGCTATACCAAAATGATCCAAAAATGATACCAAAATTGTTCCAAATTAATACAAAATCGAACCTAAAAAGATCTAAAAATAGTTCTAAAATTATCTCAAAGTGATTCCTAAATGATCTCCCAATTTTCCCAAAATATACAATACAAATATAATTCCTGGGCGGCAACCCTACTTGAAACTATTTTAGTTGGTATGTCGGCGAAAATACATATGATACCCATATTGGCATATTTATACGGCTGCATAATTAAAAAAAAATCAGATAGGTGGCAACCCTTTACACCCCTCAAGTGGATAGTCTTAGAATCAGTCATACTAAATATCTATATGCCAAATTTCATTAAAATCGATCAAGCGATTGATCAAGATAGTCCGGATATACAAATATACTGCGGTGGGGTGGCAACTCTACTTGAAAATATTTTATTTGTCGCTGAAAATACCTTTCATTTGATACCCATATTGGCACATTTTGCTACAAAATTAAAAAAATTGAGATGGGTAGCAACCTCCAGAACCAATCCAACTATCTATATTCAAAATTTTATTCAAATCGGTCAAGGACCAACTTTTTTTGTATGAAGAATGTGTCAGTCTAATGTATCTACTAGTACATGTATCAAAAAAGGGCGGTTTGTACTCGTGGACTTCCGCGGTAAAGCTATTGCATGTTATCAACTTATGCCAGATCCGTACGCAGCGGTGGGGGTTTTGAATTTCAAAGTCAAAGTCGAAGTCAAAGCCAAAGTCAAAGTCCAGTCAAAGTCAAAGTCCAGTCAAAGTTAAAGTCAAAGTTAAAGTCAAAGTCAAAGTAAAAGTCAGAGTCAAAGTCCAGTTCAAGTCAGAGTGGAAGTCAAAGTCATAGACAAAGTCAAAGTCAAAGGCAAGGTCGAAGTCAAAGTCAAAGTCAAAGTCCAGTCAAAGTTAAAGCCAAAGTCAAAGTCTAAGTCCAGGCAAAGTCAAAGTCAAAATAAAAGTCAGAGTCAAAGTAAAAGTAAAAGTCAAAGTTAAAGTCAAAGACAAAGTCCAGTCGAAGTCAAAGTCAAAGTCAAATTCGAAGTCAAAGCCAAAGTCAAAGTCCTGTCAAAGTCAAAGTCAAAGTCCAGCCAAAGTCAAGCTCAAAGTCAGATTCAAAGTCAAAGTGAATGTCAAAGTCAAATAAAGTTAAGGTTAACTTTAACTTTAACATTAACTTTATGATAGAGATCCAATATTATTTATTCGGCCTGTTGCTAACACCGAACCTTTTCGAACCTTTTTGAACTTTTTTCACAAATATCAGTTCCTTTTTTTTGATTTAGGTGCGATAAAATCTATGCAATAGCTTAAAACCCACTCTTGCGTCTAATTTGCAGAAAGTAGAGTTGATTGACTATTATGACTTCTTAGAAATAAGCAGTTTGTGTGGGATTGGCCTCTTCACTTTCTTCTCTTTTATTTCTGTGTCTCATTTTCACCCGAACGTCACCTTTAATTCATGTTGTCTATATATGTATATGCTAGACTACTACTATTATTATGTTATTGACTTTTATTCAACTCACCATCACCCGGATCATAGACTGCGGCACGTCCATTGAGTTCATGCATTTGATGCGTTGCTGGTTGATATGCGCCATTACCGGCTATATCATTCATAGTATAACCCGTCCCCGACGAAGTAGCCGTTCGCTCCGGATATGTGCCAGCCATTAAATCAGCCATATGCTTGCTATGCGATTTCTCAACCAATCCCACTTCATTAAGTGCTTGCTGAATAGCGGATGTTGTATCTGAATTTGCGGTAGCACCTCCGGCTGATGCTGCGGCTGGCAAGGCGACATATGCATTAACGTCGTACCAACAATTGCCGAAGAGTAGAAACAACGTCGTCGTGGCCAAGGCGTGCATTGTGAAGGCGTTGCGTTGCATTTGTTTGGCTTTTGTTTTGCTGTTCTTGATATTTTTGTTATTATTTGTTATTCTCGCGATTGCGTTGGCGCTTTTTATTTACTTTACGCTTTCACGCTTTTGCTTGCGGCAAGGGTTAGTGCTGATGGTGTCGGTATTTAAGTTGAAAAGTGGGCCTTAAAAATTGCCTGCAAGAATTTATAATGGCAATTAACATTTTTTTATACTTGCAGGCAGCTAGGTAATAACAACAATAAGGTAATTCACTCAAACTCGTAAATGTTTCGTAACCATGGCAACCACGTAAGAGAAATGGATTTCCATATAACTTTATGAGGTTTAAACAGTTTATGTGCTTTGTGAGTTATTAAGAGCAGTATACATTTAACGGTAATGGCTTTGTTGTCTCATGTTGTGGTTAAACAGGTGCTTGTGGTGCGTTCTATGATTTATTTACACCTACGAACTTTCTTTATTGTTACTTATTACTAATAGCACATCTGGTTGAGGCACATTCCTGTTTGTTACTTTTGATTTCTTGAACTTTTACTTATGAGCTCCTGAGCTTTTATTGTTTTTAGTCTCCGACAGAAGGTCAGCGAGCATAAAACCTGCAGTAAAGTAAGTTTTTTTTTTTCAAATTTTGTTTAAAATATTTAATACTACTTAAATCAAATTAATTTATAAATAGAACAAAACAAAATAATATAAAATAAATTAAAGAAAATAAAATCGCATAAAATAAAATGAATTAAAAGAAAATAAAACAAAATCAAAAAAAATAAAATAAAATAAAATAAAATAAAATAAAATAAAATAAAATAAAATAAAATAAAATAAAATAAAATAAAATAAAATAAAATAAAATAAAATAAAACAAAATAAAATAAAATAAAATAGAATAAAAAAAAATAAAAAAATAAAAGAAAATAAAAAAAAAAAAAAAAATATATAATTATTTTATTTCATTTCATTTCATTTCATTTCATTTTATTTTATTTTATTTTATTTTATTTTTATTTTATTTTATTTTATTTTATTTTATTTATTATTTATTATTTTATTTTATTTTATTTTATTTTATTTTATCTTATTTTATTTTATTTCATTTCATTTCATTTCATTTTATTTTATTTTATTTTATTTTATTTTATTTTATTTTATTTTATTTTTTTTTATTTTATTTTGTTTTATTTTATTTTATTTTATTTTTATTTTTATTTTATTTTATTTTATTTTATTTTTTGTTTTATTTTATTTTATTTTATTTTTTGTTTTATTTTATTTTATTTTATTTTTTGTTTTATTTTATTTTATTTTATTTAAATTTATTTAATTTAATTTTTATTTTATTTTATTTTATTTTATTTTATTTTATTTTATTTTATTTTATTTTATTTTATTTTATTTTATTTTATTTTATTTTATTTTTATTTATTTTATTTTATTTTATTTTATTTTATTTTATTTTATTTTATTTTATTTTATTTTATTTTATTTTATTTTATTTTATTTTATTTTATTTTATTTTATTTTATTTTATTTTATTTTATTTTATTTTATTTTATTTTATTTTATTTTATTTTATTTTATTTTATTTTATTTTATTTTATTTTATTTTATTTTATTTTATTTTATTTTATTTTATTTTATTTTATTTTATTTTATTTTATTTTATTTTATTTTATTTTATTTTATTTTATTTTATTTTATTTTATTTTATTATATTTTATTTTATTTTATTTTATTTTATTTTATTTTATTTTATTTTATTTTATTTTATTTTATTTTATTTTATTTTATTTTATTTTATTTTATTTTATTTTATTTTATTTTATTTTATTTTATTTTATTTTATTTTATTTTATTTTATTTTATTTTATTTTATTTTATTTTATTATTTTATTTCATACAATCCCGAAAATACCGTCGGTATTTACAGCAATAGACTACAAGTCAAAAGCAACAAAGAGTTATTTTATTTTATTTTATTTTATTTTATTTTATCTTATTTTATTTCATTTCATTTCATTTCATTTCATTTCATTTCATTTCATTTCATTTCATTTTATTTTATTTTATTTTATTTTATTTTATTTTATTTTATTTTATTTTATTTTATTTTATTTTATTTTATTTTATTTTATTTTATTTTATTTTATTTTATTTTATTTTATTTTATTTTATTTTATTTTATTTTATTTTATTTTATTTTATTTTATTTTATTTTATTTTATTTTATTTTATTTTATTTTATTTTATTTTATTTTATTTTATTTTATTTTATTTTATTTTATTTTATTTTATTTTATTTTATTTTATTTTATTTTATTTTATTTTATTTTATTTTATTTAAATTTATTTAATTTAATTTTTATTTTATTTTATTTTATTTTATTTTATTTTATTTTATTTTATTTTATTTTATTTTATTTTATTTTATTTTATTTTATTTTATTTTATTTTATTTTATTTTATTTTATTTTATTTTATTTTATTTTATTTTATTTTATTTTATTTTATTTTATTTTATTTTATTTTATTTTATTTTATTTTATTTTATTTTATTTTATTTTATTTTATTTTATTTTATTTTATTTTATTTTATTTTATTTTATTTTATTTTATTTTATTTTATTTTATTTTATTTTATTTTATTTTATTTTATTTTATTTTATTTTATTTTATTTTATTTTATTTTATTTTATTTTATTTTATTTTATTTTATTTTATTTTATTTTATTATATTTTATTTTATTTTATTTTATTTTATTTTATTTTATTTTATTTTATTTTATTTTATTTTAGTTTATTTTATTTTATTTTATTTTATTTTATTTTATTTTATTTTATTTTATTTTGTTTTATTTTATTTTATTTTATTTTATTTTATTTTATTTTATTTTATTTTATTTTATTTTATTTTATTTTATTTTATTTTATTTTATTTTATTTTATTTTATTTTATTTTATTTTATTTTATTTTATTTTATTTTATTTTATTTTATTTTATTTTATTTTATTTTATTTTATTTTATTTTATTTTATTTTATTTTATTTTATTTTATTTTATTTTATTTTATTTTATTTTATTTTATTTTATTTTATTTTAATTATTTTATTTTTCTTTAATTTAATTTAATTTGATTTTTATTTAAATTGAATTAAATTGTTTTGCATTTTTTATCTATTTTTATTTTGTTTTATCATTCTGCGCCACAGTGCCTTTCTCCTTGAACAGCTTTATTAGTTTTCGTTGTTGTTTTATTTCTTTTCCTGCAATAATTTGCATTTAGAACTTGGTTAGCCTCAAGCTGTTTGTTAGTCTGCCTTCAAGCGGTTTTCATACAAAACAAAAAAAAAAGTTTTTAGTCAAGTTCGTTAAAGTCAATTTGTATAAAATATCTCATTCCTCCGCTCATCTAACTAATTTGTGTTTTTTTCTCTTCGGCACCCTCATATTGGTTTGTTAACATCGTCTTGGTAATTAATATAAATGAGCTGGAAATGAGCAAAAATTCGTGTGAAAGTGTGAAAAGCTTATTCTCAATCTCGTTTATGAGTCCTGGTCTTTGTTCTATGGTCTTTGTTGCTCTTTGTTTTTTCTTGTAAGCCCACAATGTCTGTGATGTTTTAATTGGTTATTGTTGTGTAGTTGAAGACATG
>CAXKVI010000003.1:12214322-12216822 GCA_964058755.1 Campiglossa producta
AATAAGACAAAACATAATAAAAAAAATAAAATAAAAAAGAAAAAAAGAAAAAATATAATAACAAAATAAAAAATAAAAATAATAATAAAATAATAATAAATAAAATAAAATAAAACAAAGTAAAAACATAGAAAAATTAATGAATTAAAAAATAATAATATGAAAAAAATAAAATTAAGTCGAAAAAAAAAAATTAAATGAAATAAAAAAATACCATAAAATAAAAGGAAATGAAGTAAAAAACAAAAACTTAAAAAATAAAAAATTTAAAAAAATAAAATAAAAAAATTAAATGAAATAATAAAATAACATAAAATAAATGTAATAAAAAAAAATAAAAAAATATTAAAAAGAATAACATAAAAAAAAAAAAAAATTAGTTTGAAATTAAATTAAAGTGAAAACAAAGAAAAATGAAATGGAATTTAAATAAAAAAAAAAAATGAATAAAAAAAATTAAATGAAATAATAAAATACCATAAAGTAAAATGAAATGAAGTAAAAAAAAAAATAAAAATTTTAAAAAAAATAAAAAAAATAAAAAAAAAATAAAAAAATAAAAAAATATTAAAAAGAAAAACATAAAGAAAAAAAAAATAAATTTGAAATTAAATTAAAGTGAAAACAAAAAAAATCAATTAAAAGAAATAAAATAAAATAAAGGTAAATAAAATGGAATTTAACTAAATTAAAAAGGAAAGCAAAATAAAAAAGTTAAAGGATAAAAAAAAAACATAAACGTGACATCAATTTAGGTCTGCAGAAATTTTTAGACATAATTTCCTATTTTTCTCCACTGTAAGTTGGCTCGCAGTCACCGCGCTATAAAAGCATTTGGGCAAAAATGAGCAATAAAAGTAGTTATGACTTGTCTTAGTTAGGTAGTGGGTGGGTGGGTTCTTTGCTCACAAAAATTGTGTGACGTATAAACAAACCCTGCAGGAAATATTTCTATTACTGAAGTGCTTCCTGAGAGTTTACTAGTTTGTAATGATTTTCTTTCTTAAGTTTTGTCACAACTTTTAAATTCTTTCGACTAAATTAAAAATACTCAGTTGAAATCTGTTTCGTCCATAGGTATTAATTCCTCAGTATCTATTTGATTTATGGAGCAACAGTAACAAAAAAATAAAAAAATTTTCTCCTGGTCAAATTATTATTTTGCCCCCTTACGATAACTTCGCGAGAAGGGGTCGATATTTTCAAATGGAAAATATGAAATTAAACAAAAAAAAAAAAAGAATGATAAAATTTAGTTCCCATTCGGTGCTTCTAAACCTTTAATTTCCCCACAGGGACGCCCAAGCTACCCCTACATACCAGCCCATGCCTACATTCATGCATATTTACTGCGTAACGCAATGTTGGCGGCCAATTTCTGCGAATGCGTTGACAACTTGTTTGATGTCGTCGTCCTCGTTGCCGTTGATGTTGTGCAATTTTTCATTTTCATGACTTCTTCTTCTATTTTTTCTGTCTATGTATATTCAGTCATGTTTTGCTTGGCCTGTTTTTTTTTTTTTGTTGCTTTAGTCTTAAATGGGTAATGTTTTTTTTTTATTCTGGTTGTTTTTGCTTTTGATAAAGTGTTGCAAAATTAGAAATGTGACGAAGGAATATTAATGGAAGCCCATTTTGAAATTTGACTCATTAATTTGACAAAAATGCGCAAGTAGTTAGTATGACGTTGGCGACTTTTCATTTTGTAAATGAAAGCAATGACGATGGTGGGGGAATGTTGAAAAGTTGGTTTCATTTGTTGGTGTGCAATGTTTGTTAGGTGCTAAAGTTTTGTAGGGGGAATTTATATTTAAAGTTCTAACTACATCAAAGTTTATAAGTTTCGGTAACTAAGGGACTGCCCACAAGGATGGCAATACCTTGGTGAGTAGTTTTTTTTTTTTTTTTAAATAGTCTTTGGCTGTTATCACCTTACGTTACAGTTTTAGTTTTGGGTATTAAGTTACACAGATAAAAATAAATCGATTTATACACCCAGTGCAATTTTTTTCACCATTTCCAGGTTATTTTTTCACTATCGCCCATGTTATTCTAACATAACTGCCTGGTAAATTAAATAGTCTTGTTGTTAAATTAACACGACTACCTGTTAAAAAAATGTTTCTTCTTTTTAAATTAACATAAATTCCTGTTAAAAATAAAAAAATAAAATTAGCATAAGTCTATGTTAAATTAACATGTCTTCGTGGTAAATTAATATGAACTCCTGTTAAATCAACATAAATTTCTGTAAAACTAACACGTATTCATGTTAAATTAACTTGGCTTAATTACAAGATAATATGTCATCCGATAAAATTAACATGTCTTGATTTTCTTCGTAAAGTAAAGTAAAGTTAAGTAACATAACCTTCTGGTAAATTAAAATGTCTTCTTGCCAAATTAGCATGACTTCCTGTCAAAAAAAACTTTTCTTCCTTGTGGAGTAAAGTTCAATTGTCTTCGTGGTAAATTAAAATGACTACCTGTTAAATTAATA
>CAXKVI010000003.1:12224322-12234322 GCA_964058755.1 Campiglossa producta
AATTATAAAACCTTAAAGCCGATTGTGATTTGTCATGTATTTAAAAGCTAATACAAATGCTGATAAGATAAAATTAATATATGTATGTTGATGACTACAGCTGCTGTATAGTTATGTATGGGTGGGCGTCATGAAGTATTTATAAATGAAAGGATAATAGTCTACACGAATACGTAAGTATAAGTTATGTAAATGAGGTGGAATGCCAGAAAAAAAAATATAAAAAAAAAAATGCTGACGAGCTGCATGAGTTTGAAGGATTTCGGTTCAATGAACGACGACAACGGGATGCATTCAAAGGAAATTTGTAAATAAATAGAAAAAATGTGCCGATATAGTCACATCAAATGAAAAAGAGAGAAGGAGAACAGTTCTGGTGGATAGGTCTGGAGAGGAGTTCCAATATTATCATAATCCAAAGAGTATAGAGAAGCGCGCTCATCTGTCTCAGTGGGACGCTACGTACAACAGCGGCGGCGGCACTGAATGCAGTTCTCAATATTCTACCGGTTGACATATCCGGTAAATTATATGCGACTTACTCCGCGCTGCGTATAAGAATTTACCTGGATGGAGGACCCTTGATGAAGGTCACTCTTCCATCCTCAAAAATCGCCCTACGCCCAACTCGGACTACTGCTTACCGAAGTATGGTCTGGAGAAGAAATTTGATATAATAATACCTGAAAGAGAATTCTGGGTGAGAGGTCCTCCCTATGACAACGGTTCCATCCATTTGTATACAGATGGGTCGAAACTCATTGATAAGATAGGCGGTGGGGTTTACGCCGCTCAACTGGGTTTCATTTTTGGCTTCCGGTTGCCGGACCACTGTAGTGTTTTTCAAGCGGTAGAACTACTGAAGACAGTGAACATCAATAGCGTGGAGATATACATCTTCTCTGACAGTCAAGCAGCCCTCAAGGCTTTGGGGGGCCTTTACATGTAATTCCAGGGCTGTGGAGAGCTGCCACAGATCTCTCAATGAGATTGCTGAGGAACTCCCAATTCATCTGGTATGGGCGCATGGACACAGAGGCATATCGGGAAATGAGACGGCAGACGAGCTAGCTAGAGGGGGCACATCCGCTCCACTTTTACAGTCCTCGAAGGGTTTAGGCATGCCGCTCGCGACCAGCAAGCTCTTAACGAGGAATATATTCCTCAAATAGGCAAGGGACAGATGGGAAAACAGAGGTACTTGCAGCCATACAAAACTGGTGTGGCCAGAGATTATCTCGAGTAGGTCGAAACACCTGCTCTCGTTACTCATGCGACTTCTCACAGGGCATATAGGTTTTTTATGCCGAAAGGCTGGGCATTCGACGAGGAGGAGCCTGAAACAGTTGAGGCATCTTCTATGCGAATGTCCCGCGTTGGCGGACAAGAGATTGAAATATCTGGGATCAAGAACTAAGCCTAAAGATATTCTGCGGTTCGCGGAATCCACGAAATGTTTCGAGTAGGGGGTCATTCAGATCCATGTGGTATCACAACGGGACCTACGGGGCCTAAATGTGCTAGTCCGTTTACTAATAGCCAGTGTAACCTACTTACCTACCTAGGCGTATGATTTTGACCTACTGTACGAGCCCTACTAATGAATATAGTTCGTAATGGTTGGTTAATTTTAGATTGTGTAGCATACTTAAAGGTAGAAGTGGATTCTGCTGCACACGTAGGTCGTAGAAATCGAAACTCCTAAAAGTATGCTACACTAATAAAAATTTACTTATCCCAACTACAACAACAGCCAGTGCGTGGGCCCAAACATGAAAACAGCATGTCACCAAAGGTTCACTTCTCATTTGCAGTTCTCACAATTTAAATCAACAAATAAAATAAATGCAAATTTTTTTACGGAGGCGCATTTTATGCAGCCGAAAATTTGCATAGTTCGTATTTACTACTAATTTTTTTTTTGGAAAATGTAAGCAAATGACCGTATTTGGATATGTTGTTACTAATTTTTATTTCGATATCTCAATTACTTTCGGATACATCGACAAAAAAAAATTAACACAATCTAACTGTTCTTTTCTTAAACAAGTATTAAAAAACACATGTGAATGTTGCTCATACGCCGTGTAGGACCGAAAAAAAGTGCACTATAATTCTAAAGTTTCAAGATGTATTGAATTATTTTTGCTAGAAACCATATTGCTATGCACTCTACTAAAACACTTCTGAAATTCCAATGTCCTTTTCTCGTGACTAAGTTTTTTCAATATCCTTGCAAAGAATCCTGTTATCCTTTTAAAAATTCAAAGGAGATTTGTTGCACAGTCTCTTGAATATCAGCCAAATATTAACTTTATGTAATTTTATTATGGAATCCAAAACTACTCGGCGGCCGATTTTTGTCAAATTTTCGGGATAGATTAGTAGGAGCCTGGAGAGTGTTTCTGTAAAGTTTTTTTTTACGGAAGTGGACCCGGGATTGCCCTATTCGTAACTATCGTATAAATGGCTGGATTTATTTGCAATTTGGTATGTAGGTAGCGTTTTGCTTAGATTAAAGTATGGTATGATTTTTCTTCCGGGAAGTGGACCAGGGACTGATCTATTCTAAACAATCATATTTATGGCTCGATTTGCTTGAAACTTCGTGTGTAGGTAGCTATATGATTAGATTAATATATAGGATACATTTTCTTCCGGTAGGTGGATCCAGGACTGAATTATTCTAAACTGTCATAGTTGTTTGAAATAAGTTAAATATTGCACTTGGCAGGATTCGAGCGGAGGTGCTGTAAGCCACATCCAACTGGCCTACAGCTGCTGAGCACCTGCTACGGCACAGACAGTTTTTGTGAGCAAGATTGAATGAGTTGAAAAATCTTTCAAAAAACCAAAAAAAAACAAATTTTTCATTTAAATCTTAAATTGAACGCAAAAGAAAACAAAATTGTTTAAAACATGAATTTTTAAATTTTTCCGTTTGCCTGAAACATAAATGTGTAGCAAAATTGTTACGTATACGCCACGGTGTCCTTTGTTGAGTACAACACATTCATGTTTCTGGCACAACGAAATTAAAAAAAAAATTTACTTTGGAAATTTCTAAAAGATGAATGTGTCGAATATCGAAGCATTGACGGAATGTTAACGTAAAAACTCTATCAGTGGAAAGAGTTTTATGTCAAAAAATTTAAAATTTTGCGGGAGGAATAAATTTGAATAAATTTGACCCCAAAATGGCCTAAAAATTATCCCAAAATTTACCAAAAAATGATCCTGAAATTATCCCAAAATGAACAAAAAATTATTCTAAAATAACCACCAAATTATGCTAAAATGACCCCAAAATTGACCAAAAAAAAATATGATCCTGAAATTACCCCAAAATGACCAAGAAAATTATCCTTAAATTACCACCAAATTATCCCAAAATTTACCACAAATGATCCTAAAATTACCAAGAAATTTATCTTTAAATAACCACCAAATTATCCCAAAATGACCCCAAAATTATCCCGAAATTGACCAAAATGATCCTAAAATTACTAAGAAAATTATCCTTAAATAACCACCAAATTATCCCAAAATGACCCCAAAATTATCCCAAAATTTACCAAAAATGTTCCTAAAATTACCAAGAAAATTATCCTTAAATGACCACCAAATTATCCCAAAATGACCCCAAAATTTAACAAAAATGATTCTAAAATGAAAAAAAAAAAATACCAAGAAAATTTACCAAAAATGATCCTAAAATGACCAAAAAAATGACCAAGAAAATTATCCTTAAATAACCACCAAATTATCCCAAAATGACCCCAAAATTATCCCGAAATTGTCCAAAATATAATCCTGAAATTACCCCAAAATGACCAAAAAATGATCATAAAATGACCCCAAAATTGAGCAAAAAAAAAAAAATGATCCTAAAATGAAAAAAATGACCAAGAAAATTATCCTTAAATGACCACCAAATGATCCCAAAATGACACAAAAATTGACCAAAAAAATTATCCTAAAATTACCAAAAAATGGCCAAGAAAATTATCCTTAAATGACCACCAAATTATCCCAAAATGACCGCAAAATTATCCAAAAATTGACCAAAAATGATCCTAAAATGACCAAAAAATGACCAATAAAATTATCCTTAAATAACCACCAAATTATCCCAAAATGACTCCAAAATTATCCCAAAATGACCCCAAAACTATCCCAAAATTGACCAAAAATGATCCTAAAATGACCAAGAAAATTATCCTTAAATGACCACCAAATTATCCCAAAATGACCCCAAAATTTACCAAAAATGATCCTAAAATGTCTACAAAATGACCAAAAAAATTATCCGGAATGACCCCAAAATGACCACAAAATTTTCCTAAAATAACTCCAAAACTATCCCAAAATTGACCACAAAATGATCCCAAAATGACACAAAAAAACTATCCTTAAATTACCACCAAATTATCCTAAAATGTCCCCAAAAAAATATCACAGTTCGACACCAAAATGATCAATAAATAACCCTAATATGCCCTCAAAATAAAAATGTTTTAACCTTGTCACCTGCTTAACAGAAAAACAAAATAACAATTGTTATAAAAAAGAGCCTTCGGATTTTTCCAAGCATACCAAAACATAAAACAATTGTCACAATTATAACAATAGACATTGAGCTGAATTTTGTTATGTTTCAAGAATAGTCTAGCTAACGACAATCTTCACTTAACCATTTCCTTTCTAATTTCTGCTCATATACACATTACTCTCACATAATTTGGTAATCACCTTTTTAATTTGTTTATTTTCACGAAAAACAGTTAATTCAAATTTTCACCGCGCACTTCCGTTTCACACACACACACACAAATTAAACGTTTTAACCGTTACTTTTTACCACGTCTACACTCAACTCGTCCGTTTAGTTTTTTCGCTTAGCGTTTGATTTTGGTTGCTTCTTTGGCGCCACTTGTTGAGCGAATGCTTTGCGGCTTCGTAGTTAACTCGCCTTTTATAAAGTGCTAGCCGAATACAAAAAATAGCAGTAAATAAAACAGAGAAACATTTTTCTATTTTTTCTTTGCTTTGGCTTTGCTTTGCCTACAACAGCCACTTAACTGATACTAGGCGACTAACGACGTCTGCCACAACAGCATTCGTCATCAGCAGCACACAACATTCAAATCAAAGTCAACGGTGCGTGTGTGTGTGTGCGAGTGTGTTCGTTTTTAGATCTTCCCTTCGTATGCTACTATCAGCACACACACACATACACTAGTACACATGCAAACAGGTGGCTGCGCAAACCGACACATTCGTGTTAAGCAAAAATATTGTGTCGGTTCGTAGTTGATAAGCCATTCGTAAGGATTTGAGTTGATTTGCTGATTTTGTGCCGACGTATTCATTCCGGAAATGTTGTGGTTCATTTTTGTGTGGCCACTGTTAGCTTTCGCTATAAAAGCTACTTCAATGAAAAGCTCTTAACTTATGGGCAGCTAGGGAAAGGAAACTGAGAAATTTTTTTTTTTTTTTTTTTTTTTTTTTTTGCCGTTAAACCGTTTATACCAAACACCTTCAAGTGTCCTTTTGTTGCCTTTTTGCTTAACCTATTTTTATTTTTAAGCGTGTCAACACATTTTTCAGTTTGATATTTGGGTGAAAGCACAACAAAAGCCGAGCAGCGTCAAAGTGTGCAAAGTCTTCCAAAAATGTTGTCTGTTACAATCTTTGCTTTAGTTCAGGTATTCAACTTGTCACTTGATAACACGACAAAATTAATTGAGGTGTACTTTTGGGGAGAGCTATTGAGTTTTTTGTTTGACCAAGATTTGGCAGTCAACTATTAAAGGTTGGGGACAAAATCTGAGAAATTTGATTTTTCAAGGTTTGTGAATAGAAATTTGTCAAGTCGGGTTAGACCTCTGAAATTTGATGAGAGGTTGTACGAGATCGATCCCTACCACCCCCAAAAAAATTAGGGATAACGAAAAAGGGGGCGTGGCACCTCCCATACGAATGACATACTTCATACTCCATATCTCTGGAAGTATTTAGGTTAGACTACTGAAATTTGGTAAAGGGTTGTACAAGATCGATCCCGACCACCCCCAAAAAAATTAGGGATAACGAAAAAGGGGGCGTGGCACCTCCCATACAAATGGAATTTTTCATTGTCCGTATCTCTAGAAGTATTCGGGTTAGACCATTGAAATTTGGTGAGAGGTTGTACGAGATCGATCCCTACCACCCCCAAAAAAATTAGGGATAACGAAAAAGGGGGCGTGACATCTCCCATACAAATGGAATTTTTCATTGTCCGTATCTCTGGAAGTTTTCGGGTTAGACTACTGAAATTTGGTGAGAGGTTGTACGATATCGATCCCTACCACCTCCAAAAAAAATGGGGATAACAAAAAAGAGGGCGTGGCACCTCCCATACAAATGGATTTTTTCATTGTCCCTATCTCTGGAAGTATTCGGGTTAGACCACTGAAATTTGGTGAGGGGTTGTCTGAGATCGACACAATACCACCTCCAAAAAAATTAGGGTTAACGAAAAAAGGGGCGTGGCACCTCCCATACGAATGAAATACTTCATAGTCGATATCTCTGAAAGTATTCGGGTTAGACCACTGAAATTCGGTAAGGAGTTTTATGAGATCGATTCCCACCACCACCAAAAAAATTGGGGATAACAAAAAAGAGGGCATGGCACCTCCCATACAAATAGATTTTTTCATTGTCCCTATCTCTGGAAGTATTCGGGTTTGACCACTGAAATTTGGTAAGGGGTTAAATGAGATCGATCCCTCCCACCTCCAAAAAATACTGAGGTTAACGAAAAAGGGGGCGTGGCACCTCCCTTACGAATGAAATACTTCATACTCCATATCTCTGGAAGTATTTAGGTTAGGCCATTGAAATTTAAAATAGATATATGGATCGGGTTAGAGAAACATGCAGGGAAATAAATTTGTGGCAGAACAGCGTCACCCGGCAGCTAGTAAAAAAAAAAAAATATTCATCATTTATAAAATTTTGAGTGAAATTTTTTATTCAAAAATAGCAAAGTTACCAAAATGATCCAAAAGCCGACCCGAAATGATCCCGAAAATGGTGCAGTAGTGATGTCAAAACAGTCCCGAAACTATCCCGAAAAAGTACCGAAATGATCCTGAATCAATTTCGAAATGATCCCGAAATTGGACATTAGTTTTGTTGAATAACCAATGACCGATCACTCATCTCTCAATTTTTTTGAATAATGAATAAAATTTTATGTTTTATCTTATTTGCACTTGTCACTCAAATTTTCGAAAAATGCCCTTCCCTGCAAAGCAGTTAAAACTAGACAGCAGCCGGCAAAAAGGTAGGAAAATAAAATAAGCTTTTGTGGTTGAATTTCAACCACTGGGCGAACTGTAGTCCCTAATAAAATCTAAAAACCGCCACTGAACGAGTTGACATATTTTTAGGCGTTTGATTTTGCATATACATATGCAAATTCAATTCTAATTACAGAAACTACACAGTGAAAAAACATTTTTGAACAGGTGGCAACATCATTAAAAAACGTATGTGATATTATCCAGCAACACCTAAAAAAAAAAAAATAAGCGACATTCATTTACAGGTCAGGCACTTTCATATGACACCTGAGATTTGAAAGTTCAAAAAAAGTTTTTAGTAAAAATAAATTTTTGAACAGGTGGCAACACTCATAAAACTATGCGGTATCATTTATGTATTAACATTTCTATATATTCTTCTACTATGAGTTTATGCGGAGGCCACTCATTGAAGGCTTCATATATTAAGAGCTTAATTTGGGTCCTTCGTATTTCTTTATCAATTTATTTGGACTTCATATCCTCCCTCGTAAACAATGGAGGATACAAAATTATTTTAGATAATAAGATGATTTACTGAAAAAAATTTTTTACGTTATTAAAACCGCTATCCAACATTGTTATTATCATTGTTCCAGACATAGCAATCGCAGTCATTGCCGTAGGCGTTTTGACATTAACGCGATTTTAATATGTACACCGAAAGAAATGGCTTGGCAGTTTTGATTGACAATTGCAAACCAGATTTGTATAACAAATATTTACTTATAACAAACAATTGAAAATAATCTGGAATAATGTGATCTCGAACTCCATTCAGACCAATTAAACAATTATTTTTTTTAATATCTTATCTAATTTTTGTATAGATACTACATCCCATATGGATTCAAGATCCCGATTTATTTCTAGGATTAATCATTTTTATTTGAGTATCAATACTTAGTTTGAATGTGGTATCAATAATAATGTTCTGGCATTACATTTTTCTCAGTGTACCAATTTAGTACATAAATGCATACATTAGAAGGCCATACCTCGAAGTGAGGTGGAGTGGTTTTTTAATTGTCTATGCATATGATTATTATTTTTTAATTATCATTTAATTATGGCGCCGGGGCGTATGAGTAATTAATTTTTCCTGATAATTTGGCAACGAACCCTCCTCAAATGTTACTCATACGCCGTGGACATATTTGAAAATCTGTACATTAGCAGCCACTCATTGGGATGAAAGAAGGCAACAACGCTAAAACATAAATGGTAAGCGATTTTTGGAGAGAATTTTAACCAGAAACCAATAGTAATTTTACATAAACGTTTCATCAGTAATGTTTGATGACTTTGGCTCTTATTAATTTACTTTTTAAACGACTAAGATGATGTCAATTTCGTTTTTAAATTGTTATTATTTGTCTTTCGGACATGCTTGTTAGCAAAATAGTGAGCCATTAAACCTATTTGCATATTAAATATATTCAGCATATTTATACACACAAATAAATACGAGGGTGGCCTTTTATATTTTGAGGCTTATTAAAAAAAAAGTGCCTGAAATGAAGTTAAAATAGCTTCGAAGTTTTTTAGGTTCAAGATAACTGTCAAATTAAGGGGTATGAAATGAAAACAAATCTTCTTGCAATATTAAATGAACGCTGATTCCACAAACACACGGGCATATCCCTACAACACCAACATACAAAGTATTAAAGCCAACCCTAGTATTTGTATGTACTTTACAGATGAGCTATCATTCATTGCATAATTCAGATCACGTACTAGTGACAATTTTCCAGCCACTTAAGAGATTATTTTTGTCATTTAACTCACCCAAAGTTCATTTACACCAAAAGTAAGCACTTGTAAAATAAAAAAATACAAAATTTCGAATAAATTTATTCTGCATTCTAAAATTTGTCACTATTGAAATGTAAACTTATTCCCTAAGGGAAATCCATTGCTACTGCAAAATAAATAACCCAAATTTGACCTTTAGCCCGAAGATAGCTTTTAATAGTCTGTTAGACTGAGGGTTTTTAATTTTTTGGGTCAAAAGGTGCATGCCATTTATAATGCAGTCGTTCAATGACGAGTTGCTATGTATTTTTGAGGTCATGAGCTCAACAATTTTTGTTCATAAAGCACACAGATCAAATTTGCATAATTCAAGGCCCTTTAGATTTGTCAAAGTGCATAAAATATGTAAAGAGACAGAACAAATAGAAGTAGAGGTAGAATAACTTCAAAAATTAAAAAATTTAAAATAAAATAAAATAAATAAAATAAATAAAATAATAAGGAAATAAAATAAATAAAATAAATAAAATAAATAAAATAAATAAAATAAATAAAATAAATAAAATAAATAAAATAAAAAATAAATAAAATAAATAAAATAAATAAAATAAATAAAATAAAAAATAAATAAAATAAATAAAATAAATAAAATAAATAAAATAAATAAAATAAGTAAAATAAATAAAATAAATAAAATAAATAAAATAAATAAAATAAATAAAATAAATAAAATAAATAAAATAAATAAAATAAATAAAATAAATAAAATAAATAAAATAAATAAAATAAATAAAATAAATAAAATAAATAAAATAAATAAAATAAATAAAATAAATAAAATAAATAAAATAAATAAAATAAATAAAATAAAAAATAAATAAAATAAA
>CAXKVI010000003.1:12259702-12287202 GCA_964058755.1 Campiglossa producta
TTTCTCTTTTTCATAAAATCCGAAATATCAAATAGGTGGCAACTTTATTAACCGCCTCAAGTGACAAATATGCAAGTAGAAAATCTTAGAATTAAGTACCTATCCAAAGCAAATTTCATCCAAATCGGTCAATATACGCTGAAATAAATAAAAAGCAGGTAACCCTAGGTGCAAACTCATTTTTAAGACATCGTGGTTAGTAAGCGGCTGAAAGTAACAGTCTTAGAATCAAGCAATAGAGATAGTTCTATGCCAAATTTTATTGAAATCTGTTAAGCGGTCCAAAATGACCCCAAAAGATCCCAAAGAAGTTAAAAAATGACCCCAAAATGATCCCAAAATTAACCTAAATGGCCCAAAAATGGTTCCAAAATGATCCAAAAATGACCCTGAAAAGAATTCAAAATGCCCCCAAAAAGAAAAGAAAATGTCCACAAAATTATCCAAAATTGAACCCAAAATTATCTCAAAATTACCCCCAAATGATCCAAAAATGATACTTAAATAATCCTAATATGATCCCAAATATCTAAATACAATACGGTAAAATAGTAACCATGGGCGGCAACCCTACTTGATAATATTTGAGTTGGTATGTTGCCGAAAATACGTTTCATTTGATACCCATATTGGCTTATTTTGCTCCATAATTCAACAAAATGAGATAGGTGGCAACCCTGTAAATCGCTCCAAGTGGCAACCCCCAAGTGATAGTCTTAAAATCAATCATACTATCTTTATGCCAAATTTCATCCAAATCTGTCAAGTGGTTCCCGAGATAGTACCGGATATACAAATATAAAACATTATTTCGTTTAAACTTCTGGACCATTTCGGAACACTTCAGACCTGTTTCGATATTTTTTTCGGTATTACTTCAGTTTAATGCTGTGACCATTCTAGAATTGTTTTCGAAATTATTTCAAGACAAGCTTTTCGGCTATTTGGTAGCACTTCATTGCTATATCGGAACTACTTTTTGGGAATAGTTTTAAAATAATTTAAGGACTGTTTCCCGATTTTTGTTTAGTTAATTGTGTTACTATTTCAGGATCATTCCGGAATCTGCTCCGACTCGGTTTCCTTGCTTTTTTTTACTTTCTTCAGATAACTTCTGGACCATTTCGGGACATTTCAGACCTGTTCCAATATTTTTTTCGGTATTATTTCAGTGAAATGTTGTGACCATTCCAGAATTGCTTTCGGAATTATTTCCAGACAACCTCGTGGCCAATTTCGAAACACTTCAATGCTATATCGGGATCATTTTCGGGATAGTTTTAAAATAATTAAAGGAACTGTTTCGGGATTTTTGTTAAATTTTTTAACTATTTCTGTATTATTCGGAATCTGCTCGGATTCGGTTTCCTTACTTTTTTTTTACTTACTTCAAATAAATCTTTGTTTGCTTTTGACTTGAAATCTATTGCTGTAAATACCGACGATATTGTGAAGCCATTTTCGGGATTGTATGAAAATGTGTTTTTTGAGAAAAATAACTTCTGGACCATTTCTGGACTATATTCGGAATAGTTTTAAAATTATTAAAGGAACAGTTTCGGGATTTTTTTTACATTTTTTTTAACTATTTCTGGATTATTCCGAGATCTTCTCGGAATCGGTTTCCGTATTTTTTAAATTTTTTTTTTCAAATAACTTCCGGAACTTTCGTGAAGAAAAAATGCAAAATCGGGACAATTTTCCTAATAGTTTTAAAATAATTTAAAGAACTGTTTCGGAAAGCAGATACAACATTCGAGATAACTTGGAGATAATTTTGGAGTCCTGGTGGAATTTTGTGTTAACTTCTGGATTATTCGATATTCTTTTCGAAAATATATCGGGCTTGTTTTAAGATCTATTTTGACATCATTTCGAGGGTTATTTCGGGACCATTTTCAAAAAGTTGTTATTGTTGTTGTTGTAGCGAGGTGTAGCCCTGCCTAAATGTCAGACAGGGTCACCCCGAGTGTATTGCTCTTGGCCGGGTCGATATAAGAAAACGGCCCGGGTCGTTTCGGAACGATGGGTACAGCACAAATACTGGTACTGTTCTCGTAGAACCGGCAATACAAGAAACTAGTTGTCGGTACTATCACTTCAGGACCAAGTCCAAATTGTTTGGAAACACATTTTGGCATTATTTTTAGAATGACTTCTTCCTTTCCGAATACGTTCGGAGCTACTTTAATTTTCGGAATCATTTAAATACTATTTAAGGACCATTTTGGGACTAGCTCTTCAACATTTCGGTATAACTTGATAACGATTTCGAAATAGTTTTAGAACTATTTTAGACGAATTCGGAATACTTTTCGATATCATTTCAGAAGTTTTTCGGGATCATTGTGATATGCATCTGCTCTCGTAATTCCAATGCCCTGGGAAGGTATACCTTTGTAAAGTTAGAATTATTATTTTTTAAGTTCTCTTACTTGCACTTCACCAAATCCGTATAGTCAGCCTCGGACAGGGCATATTCTGCATCCATTGGTTCAGATTTTGCACGACATTTTCCATAATTTCCATGCTCGCAACGTCCACCTGGGCGCGTTTTACTACGATGCCTACACTCACTTTGAGCACCTCTCTTGCGCTTAGAGTTGGCAGCACTTTTTTTGAACACAACAGCGGAAGCTTTACTACCCGCAAAACCAGCATCACTACTAGCCGCGGGCGCCTTAACACTTTCAGCGCCACCACCAGCAACATGACTCTCATCCTTATTTGTAGATCCAGCCGCTTTCTCAGCATAACTATCACGACGAAATGAAGGCGTTAAAGTGCGTATCGCATTCTCCGCATCATTATAACCATCATAATGAAAACGTTTACGAAAATTTATACCCGAAAGGAATTCAAGCGTCTGCCAGACATTCATTGTGTTCGTTTCGAAAAAGTGTTCATCGTCGACTGACCAATCATTATTGTTTGCAATGCGATTTGCCAACATCATTGTAACGGTTGTGGTGTTGGAAGAGCGCTGGAAAGGCATTTTGTTGGTGGGGTGATGGGCGGGTGTCCAAGGCTGCTAAGTTTCTAATATCGTAAACGAAATTCAATGCTAATGCTCACTTTTTGGTTGTTTTTGTTTTATATTTATTTATTTCGCTTGGCACTACCAACCAATTTTAATTTCAATTCCATTTTAAATATAACTTTTCAATTGTTCTTTTGCAGCAACTTTTCGCATTGCACTCGATTTGTTTGGCACACATGCTTCACACTTTACAACAACAACAACTCGATTGCCTCGCATGAGCTCGATTGCACATTGCGATTGTGTAGCGCCGCGTTGCGCCAAATATGCGACAGACAGCCTCAAACAATTTTTCAACTTTGCGCTGTTGTTGGATCCTTAGAACTTGCTGCCGCTCAACCACTTTTAAAACTGTTGCCATTTTCATTGTTATGACACCTTGACAGTAACACTTTGACACACTTCCCAACACGCCACTTAGTAGATAGTGCTCTCCCCTACCATTGTTTACTTTAGTGTCTTTCTAACAATGAAAGGCTCATTTGGCGGGCGCTACGCAACAGTTTACAATAGTTGCGTGGTAGCTTAAAGTCATGTGCTAGTGTAGTTACAGCCATGGATAGAAAAATAGCACATTTCCAACTTTTTGATATCAAAGAGAGATATATGCCTGCTAACCATCATCGGATAAAATCTTGGGAAATTACTGGATCGCGCTTACCAAAAAAGTGGATAAAAAGTGGGCAATTTTGTTCGGCGAGGTTCCCTTTTCTACCCATGTTAAAGGTGACAATTATATTATCATCATTTATTGGCAAGGCACTAGTACAATACAATCTTAGATCTTTTATAGACGGAAATTATGGAACTTTCAAATTATGCGTTGGTATTTCGATGCCTACTTTTACCCATTTTATTTCTTTTCATCATGGCTAGCCTTGGTTTGGCAAGGTATAATAGCTTTAAAAATACATATCAATCAAAATTTGTTAAGTTCCAAGCCCCTAGGTCACCGGGAAGTAAGTTAAAAATCGATCGCTGTATTCCCAATTTCAAACGAATTTTCTTAGAATCACGATTCGTACGCCACCTAACGGCTTTTTTCATTCAAATATTGCATTGTCTCCGGGTTCTCAACTATGAGTTAGGTTTAGAGTCGCTAGTTTACTGAGAAGCTACTTAAAAATCGATCGAAATTCCCCTCCTTTTTCCATGCGCCACCTAGCCAAACCGTTTTCAACTAAGTGACAAGTTTCGAGTCTCTAGCTCAGTAGTTACTCAAAAATTGTTCGAAAGACTAACCCCATTTTCAGCAATCTTCTATTCAATCGATAGTCTTGACTCACTACTGTACCCCGTTTCTGTAACACATTCGGTCATCGTCGAGTGAAATAGTCGATTGGACGTCACACAATTTTTTTTTTGTTTACGTAGAAAAATTAAAATTTTGTCGATTTATTTTCTCACATCCTTTTGAGGTGTTCACAAAATCGAGAATTTTGTCGATTTTTCACAAAAACAGAGTAATTTGTCACCATCTCATAAGCCAGTGAGAAAATAAATCGACAAAATATTTTTTTTTTTTACAGAAACAAAATAAATGAATGTGACGTCATAATGACGTCAAATTGACTATCTCAGTCGAGACGATCGATAAAATTGAGTTACAGAATCGGAGTACTGGTATAAAGTCTGGGTCCCAATCGTGACATCCGTGATCGTATAACTCGCGCGTAAAATTTTGTATTTCGCATTACGACTTACGCGAACGTACAACTTCTTTGGTAGTATCGGATTTTTACATACGTGACCGAGTGACTGAAGGTATTGAAAACTTTGTGAATTGAAAATAAATTACGTTTAGTTTGCCTATCGTATCTAACAATCCATTTCGATTATACGACAGACGTATCACAGAATTTTCTCTCGTCTGGTTTTCGATTCGTGATCGTATGTAGCGATTCGACCCCAGATTTGAGGTAGGGCTAGGACAACAAATTGGCAGCTGAGTAAAAGATCACTCTGTTTCCAAATATTTTTCAGAAACACTACCAACCAATTTTTACAATTTGTTTGATAATCATGGGGTCCTCAGGATAAGCCCTGTTTCGGAATCAGTTCCAAAAAGGCCTTGTCTAAGAAGATTAATAAAAAACTGTCCAATCTCAGCATCAACCCCTTTATCAAATGAATTTGAAATTTGAATAGTAAGCTAGTTCTAGGAAAGTATTTTGAGTTATGGTGATCGCTAAGGGGTCTAAAAGTTGTGGATAAAAAAAGAGTTCTCTATTTTTTTACTTTGAAATACATAAGATTTTAAAATGTGCTATTTCTTTGCTTATAGCTGTGTTAGCTCCATGAAAAATGCGGCAGTATTTAATTTCGTTTAAGATACATAAGGACTCCAAAATATAAAAATAAATTTAAAAACCCTTCGAAGGCCTGATTTCACAAAAAAAAGAAATATCCTTCACTATACAAAACCAATGAGTTGCCTCTAATGGGTTGCCTAATACTTTTGGACAACGCTGTAATTACCCACATTTGCGAGTGTAAAAAGGACATAAAACACCAATGAATTCTTTACGTGAAAACGATTGTAATAAAAAATGTAGCATATGTCTAATAAATATTTCATTCGTTCAATAAACAAGTAAGGAAGTCTAAGTTCGGGTAAACCGAACATTAAATACCCAGCGGTAATTTTCATATGGTTTTTGAAATATTCCATTTCGAAAGTGGGCGTGGTTGGCAAACTACTTCGTCCAATTACATCAGGTATACTCCATATTATGCTAGTAAAGCTTGTAACAATTTCATCATTCTACCGTAATCAGTTTAAAAGTTATGACCCGTGAAATTTTCAAATGTGCTCCCCTGAAATGTGGGCGGTGTCACGCCTACTTTGAAAAATTTATCAAAAATTCATTATATAATGACCAGTGGGATTCCCCTATAAAATTATATCATTGTAGCCATTTCCGTTCCCGAATTATGTCAA
Organism: Campiglossa producta; assembly: GCA_964058755.1. Taxonomy (NCBI): domain Eukaryota; kingdom Metazoa; phylum Arthropoda; class Insecta; order Diptera; family Tephritidae; genus Campiglossa; species Campiglossa producta. Next base: position 12,265,684 of record CAXKVI010000003.1, read on the forward strand.
TTTAGGTGATTTTCGAAGTTTTCGATATCGAAAGTGGGCGTGGTTGGAAATCGCCCATTTTATCCAATTTCATACTCCCAACGATACTAGTGTGGTTTCTGCCAAATTTCATCGCTTTACCGAAATTAGTTTAAAAGTTACGACCAGTAAAATTTTCAAAAATGCCTTTCTTAAAAATGGGCGGTGTCACGCCCACTTTAAAAAATTTATGAAAAAATCATAATAGAATGACCAGGTGGATTCACCTATAAAATTAAATCATTTTAGCCATTTCCGTTACCGAATTATATCAATTTATGTGATTTACGAAATTTTCGATATCGAAAAAGGGGGCGTGGTTATTCACCGAATTCGCCCATTTTTAGTAGCAACCCACCTTGGCCAGAAAGTAACTTGTATACAAAATTTCATGCAAATATCTAAATTTTTACCCAAGTTATCGTGTACACGGACAGACGGACATGCCTTAATGAACTTTTTTTAATACTACATTTACACCGCACCAAATTTGGTAAATTTGGCGAAAAAATGCAAATTTGGCGCTTTTTTCCATACAAATCTCATTTTCCAAATTTGGAATTCCATCACATTTGGCCTCATTCGCCGAACAATACAATCCACAGTTCAACCAAATAGCCACCCTGCGGGGTGTTCCACATTTAGTATTGCCCAGCAAGAACCTTAATGGGTAATTAACAATTTCAACTATTTTTTTTTTTTAAGAAAATCGACCAATTCTACCAAGCAAAGACAGAAGCCTTCTTGACTCTTCATTTATTATTACTCTAAAAGTGTTTAAAACATCACGGTGGTGCATTTTCTTTCGGTGGCTTTGTATTCTGGTAGAAGATTCTTGCAGGGAAGGTGAAACCAAATCCAAATTTGCCAGTGTAAACAGGTTCGAAATGACTCATTCAAATTCGCCAAATTTGGTGCGGTATAAATGTACTATAAGCCTTAGAACTTTCATACATGGAACTCTATATCTATCTCGTTTATTTTGTGCCGTAACATAGTACCGTTATGTGGACAAAATTATAATATACTTGTACTAGTACTTGTACGCTGGGTATAAACAACGGAACTATTAGATCGAAAGGAAGTTTCATAGGAGTTATAAAAAAGTGGTTCCCAGTTTATAGGGTAATGACCCCAAATCCACATCATCACTGTCATCATAGTCGGCATAGAAATAGTGAAACTCTTAGTGCTCCTAGCTTTTATAAATACTATACTATAACGATAAATAATCCAAATTATCAGCTTTTCGATTATAAAAAACTTGCAAATAATTTGACGATTTCGTAAATTAAAAATTCATTTAGACAAATTTTCAAAACATTCCACTGGCAACCCACACCTTTTTCCGCAATAACAATGCGATTGAATGTGAAATACAGTTAATCAAAAATGAAAATAAATATTGGCGCACAGTAGTCGCAATTTGTGGAAAATTGCAGTTGTGAGCTTTGATCTGTGGGGAACGTGGCGTGACTGCACGTGACTTTTGGCTAAATTAACACCCTCGAAGTGAGTAAAACGAAAAAAAAAGTATAAACAAGTAGAAGTAACTCAAAACTAAAGCGTTTTTAGTTTTATCAGTATCTGTGTTTGTAACGCCCAAGCGACACACTTCACGTGCCTCGTGCTAAATGTAGTCCAATTGAAAGCGAAAGGAAAACAACTTTTCGCATTCCTTTGCTGGCGCCTGAGGTGAAAGTTTACGAAATTTTTTGTAACCACGCACAGTGAGCCTATTCCACGTAAAGAGTTCGTTATTATTTTTAAGATGGCAAGAAAAGCTAAATTTTTTGAGAAGGATTGCCACCTGTTTAGAAATATTTTTTTTCTATTAGGTAATAGGCTTCTTTTTCAAATATTTGGCCCCATGTGAAAGGCGTTGGTTTGAAAAAATTTATTATACTTTTTTTATCAAATTATTACACTTTTTTTATAAAAAAGGTTGCCACCTGTTCAAGAAATTTAATTTTAGTCACAGTATTTTCATCCTTAGTACGGTTATCGAAAATGATACTATGTTACGCCTTGGTTTCAAAATAGGCAATTTTTTTTAAATTTTCTTTATAAATAGAGTTGCCACCTATTAAAAAATTTTAGTTTAATTTTTTAATTAACACCGTTAGTAGGATTTTCGGAAAAGAGCGTGAAATGGCCCCAACTGGTCATGTGCAGAAGTTTAAATTATTTTTGAAAAAAGTTGCCACCTGTCAAAAAATTTATTTTTCGTGTTCAGTTAGCTCGTTTTAAAAAGTTGAGGTGTCAAATGACAGGCTCAGCCTATAGGTTTTTGAAGTTAACTTCTCAGGCGTAGGCGATTTTCACCACGATTTTTAGCTGTGCAAATCAAATAGGAGGTGAAATTCTAGTATCCAGCTAACATTGCACAAATTGTAATAGTAAGACCGAACATAATTCTTGGCGTTGCCACTTGTGGCGGTTTACAGGGTTGCCACCTATCCTAATTTTTTTTTTTAAATATAGAGCTATATATGCCCATATGGGTATCAAATGAAAGGTATTTTCGGCCGTATTCCAAATACGACAATTTCACGCAGGGTTGCCACCTAACTGCAATTTATTTATTTTTTTCGTATATTTCAGGAACTGCTTGACCGATTTGGATAAAATTTGGCATATAGACGATCTGATTTATTTTTAGATTGTTTACCTGGGCGTTGCCACTTATGGCGGTTTACAGGGTTGCCACCTATCCTAATTTTTTTTAAATATAGAGCTAGATATGCCAATATGGGTATCAAATGAAAGGTATTTTCGGCCGTATTCCAAATACGACAATTTCATGCAGGGTTGCCACCTAACTGCAATTTATTTCTTTTTTCGTATATCTCGAGAACTGCTTGACCGATTTGGATAAAATTTGGCATATAGACAATTTTATTCATTTTTAGATTATTTACATGGGTGTTGCCACTTGGGTTGGTTTACAGGATTGCCACCTATTCCATTTTTTTTTTTAAATATAGAGCTAAATATGCCAATATGCGTATCAAATGAAAGGTATTTTCGGACGTATTCCAAATACGACAATTTCACACACCACATGCCACTTAGGGTTACCACCTAATTTTTAACTATTTTTAAATTTGTTCGCTCCACTGTGCATCGTTTGTTTACAAAAATCTCAAACATTTTGACTTGCAACTTGCCATCGCTCGTTTAAGTGTTTATGACTGCGCCAAACTTGCAACATGTTGTCTTTGCTACGTTTTGTTGAAGGTGTCTTATGGCACGCGGCTGGCGTCTAGGTAGAGTGCAAGTTTTTTGTATACCCACAAAAGTGTGTGTGCAGCATAGCGTGCCTTGGGGCGTGTTAGCTGCTGTATCCCAAAAATACTTGTACCCACTTTAAAATGTCCCTTCCTCCCTCCTACAAAAGTGTGGCAAATAAAATGTGGCAGCTAAAAAAATGCCAGCACGTATCACTTGCACTCCTCGTCGTCGTGGTGGGCGTTGTCGGTCACAAAGAAAATATCTAAAAACATTTGAAAAAAAAAAACAAAATAAAAAAATCTTCTGGAACATTGTAAATTGATTTTAGTGCATTTTAGTGTAATTTTTCTTTAGCGCACTCTTTGCATGCGAGCAGTCGTTGCATGACAAAAAAGTTTTTGAGACTTTTGTATTCAAGTTTGATTCGATTTAAAGTTAGTTACAAGCGCACATACATAGAACATGATTGCGTGTTTTGATTGACGCTTAATTATAGATATTTGAAGTTATGAAAATGGATTGTTCAAGTGTGTAATAAGCGGTTTTGGTAGGCGCCCAAGGACCGTAACATAATTTATAATTTAAATAAATATTAATAACTTATTTTAAACTAAAAAATTAGTGCTTCAGGCAAGAGACAAATTGTTTCGGAAAAGCAGCGGAACATTCGCGACACTTCTAAAAAAACAATGAAAATAAAAAATTGTAAAAAGAAGAAGACAAAGCAAACAAAAATTTAAGGGAAAAAAATTAAATGAAGTAAAAAAAAATAAAAATAAAAAATAGATAAAATAAAATAAAATAAAATTATATAATAAAAGAAAATAAAATAAAATAAAATAAAATAAAATAAAATAAAATAAAATAAAATAAAATAAAATAAAATAAAATAAAATAAAATAAAATAAAATAAAATAAAAAAAAAAAAAATAAAATAAAATAAAATAAAATAAAAAAAAAATTAAATTAAATAAAAAAAAATAAAAAAAAAATAAAATAAAAAAAAATAAAAAAAAAATTAAAAATAAAATAAAATAAAATAAAATAAAATAAACTAAAATAAAATAAAATAAAATAACATAAAATAAAATTAAATAAAATAAAATAAAATAAAATAAATTAAAATAAAATAAAATAAAATAAAATAAAATAAAATAAAATAAAATAAAATAAAATAAAATAAAATAAAATAAAATAAAATAAAATAAAATAAAATAAAATAAAATAAAATAAAATAAAATAAAATAAAATAAAATAAAATAAAATAAAATAAAATAAAATAAAATAAAATAAAATAAAATAAAATAAAATAAAATAAAATAAAATTAAATAAAATAAAATAAAATAAAATAAAATAAAATAAAATAAAATAAAATAAAATAAAAAAATAAAATAAAATAAAATAAAATAAAATAAAATAAAATGAAATAAAATAAATAAAAAAAAAAAAAATTAAATAAAATTAAAAAAAAAAAAATTAAATAAAAAGTAAAAAAAGTAAAAAAAAGAAATTAAAAAAGATAAAATTAAAAAAAAGTAAAATGAAACAGTATAAAATAAGAAAAAAAAATTGAAAGAAAAAAATATAAAATGAAATAAAAAAATAAAATGAAAAATAATAAATAAAAAGAAAAAGTGGAATAAAATAAAACAAAATAAAACTATATTAAATTTAAAAAAATAAAATAAAATAAAAAATAAATAAAATAAAATAAAATGAAATAAAAGAAAAGAAAAAAAAAAAAAAATAAAAAAATAAAAAAAAAAATAAAATAAAATAAAGTAAATAAATGAAAAAAAAAATAAAATTAAATAAAAAAAAATGAAATTAAAAAAAAAAATAAAATAAAAAATAAAATAAACTAAAAAAATAAAATAAAATAAAAAAAAAAATAAAATAAAATAAAAAAATATAAAAATAAAAAAATTAAAAAAAAAGTAAAAAAAAAAAAATAAAATAAAATAAAACAAAAAAATAAACCAAAAAAAAATAGGTAAAATGAAACAGCATAAAAAAATAAAATGATATAAAAAAATAAAAAAAATAAACTTAATAAAAGAAAATCAAATGAAAAATAATAATCAAAAAATGGAATAAAACAAAATATAAAAAATTATATTAAATAAATAAAAAAAAATTAAAAATAAAATAAAATAAAATAAAATAAAATAAAATAAAATAAAATAAAATAAAATAAAATAAAATAAAATAAAATAAAATAAAATAAAATAAAATAAAATAAAATAAAATAAAATAAAATAAAATAAAATAAAATAAAATAAAATAAAATAAAATAAAATAAAATAAAATAAAATAAAATAAAATAAAATAAAATAAAATAAAATAAAATAAAATAAAATAAAATAAAATAAAATAAAATAAAATAAAATAAAATAAAATAAAATAAAATAAACAAAAATAAAATAAAATAAAATAAAATAAAACAAACTTTGGAAATTTTTAATAAAACAAAAAAATAAAATAAAATAAAATAAAATAAAATAAAATAAAATAAAATAAAATAAAATAAAATAAAATAAAATAAAATAAAATAAAATAAAATAAAATAAAATAAAATAAAATAAAATAAAATAAAATAAAATAAAATAAAATAAAATAAAATAAAATAAAATAAAATAAAATAAAATAAAATAAAATAAAATAAAATAAAATAAAATAAAATAAAATAAAATAAAATAAAATAAAATAAAATAAAATAAAATAAAATAAAATAAACGAAAATAAATAAAGTAAAATTTAGGTTTAATAAATATTGTCACTACGACATAACTAACTTTCCACAAAATTTTTTCGAACTTAGTCCAGGGCAAGTACCTTTAGTTGCAGAAAATTAATGCTAAATGTGATACTCTTTATCTAGCAAGTTCTAGCATATACAAGTACCACACTCACACCCATACAACTCTTGCATAATCTTGTACATTAAAACGCCTTTATCTTAAAAACCAAAACAGAACTCTTTTTCGGGCAAGTGGTTCACCCACATTCATTGTATGTAAAAAAATATATGTAGATACTAAAATATATTTAAATATAACAATAAATTTATTAGCGACTTTTAGCCGGAATTTTGGTGTAACGAACACATTAATAAAACGAATTTTCTCTATCAACCGCGAAACCAATTTATAACATAAATTTGGGGAATTCTATGAACCTTCGCTCCTCGATCTGCACTGCTGCATTTGCCTCCAGTCAGGTATGTAAGCTTGGTGATCTACTCATGGTGGGCAAATACGAGTACTTTTATGCATTGCACTTAGCATGCGCCCCACCCAAGGCTGCTTGGCTAACTGATTGGGTGTTGGGCTGTGCCATTGCTGGTGCAACAAATGTGCGCATGCGCTGTGAAAATTTGTTTTTATTATTGCGCAAAATGATGTAAAGTCTGTTGAAAATTGCATCATAATCAAAACAGCTGGCAGCCAAACAATGACCACACTCTTGCTTTGGTATTTGGCTTATGGCTGACCGTTGGCAGTTAGCAGCAGGCGCTCAATCTATTTATCTATCTAGTTCTATGCCACAATCATTAGGAGTCACTAATTTGTTGACGGATTGATTACACAAAGTCCATAATAAATTGCATGCACCTTTCTTAAGTTATCTCTTGCAGGTGGTTGATTTAGCTTAATGATATAGAAGCAAATATAGTTTATGGTATGTTGCATACCTTGAATAGCTGGAAAGTATTTTTAAATTCTTTTTAAAGGTCGATTGGTTTTATATACTATTATGGGCTAAGTTAAGTACTTTAAGGCAAGTACAAAAATATTTATAAAATCGAAGTCGATTGAAGTGGTTGTTGGGCGCGTTAAATAACTCTACAACTATATAACCACACCAATCAGGCTCACCTTCCTGAAGGGAGTTCAGTAGGTTGAAATTAATTTTTTATTTTATTTTTTTTTATTTTTTTTTCTACTTTATTTTATTTTATTTTATTTTATTTTATTTTATTTTATTTTATTTTATTTTATTTTATTTTATTTTATTTTATTTTATTTTATTTTATTTTATTTTATTTTATTTTATTTTATTTTATTTTATTTTATTTTATTTTATTTTATTTTATTTTATTTTATTTTGTTTTATTTTATTTTATTTTATTTTATTTTATTTTATTTTATTTTATTTTATTTTATTTTATTTTATTTTATTTTATTTTATTTTATTTATTTTATTTTATTTTATTTTATTTTATTTTATTTTATTTTATTTTATTTTATTTTATTTTATTTTATTTTATTTTATTTTACTTTATTTTATTTTACTTTATTTTATTTTATTTTATTTTATTTTATTTTATTTTATTTTATTTTATTTTATTTTATTTTATTTTATTTTATTTTATTTTATTTTATTTTATTTTATTTTATTTTATTTTATTTTATTTTATTTTATTTTATTTTATTTTATTTTATTTTATTTTATTTTATTTTATTTTATTTTATTTTATTTTATTTTATTTTATTTTATTTTATTTTATTTTATTTTATTTTATTTTATTTTATTTTATTTTATTTTATTTTATTTTATTTTATTTTATTTTATTTTATTTTATTTTATTTTATTTTGGTCTATTTTATTTTATTTTATTTTATTTTATTTTATTTTATTTTATTTTATTTTATTTTATTTTATTTTTTTTTTTTATATTATTGGAAGTAATTTTCATAGCACACAATTTAGTCAGATTTTTCGGATTTTCCCCAACTATTTCATAGTCCTTTAATTCTTTTATACCACCTGCATATTTCACAAAATTAATGCGTCTAAATGATTCATGTCTTTTCCACACGATGTCATGGAAACATACCAGAGCCTTGATATATAATTCATATGTATGTCAGAGACCAGTCAATGGAACCATATGAATACGAACAAAACGCAGACTAATTTCTCACGCACATGCATCAATCAAAATATTTACGATATCATAAAAGAAGACATGTAACTATAATAGTATTAATACTCACGCAACAACAACATCAGGATCTTCCCACCAATTTTTAGCGGATGGCTCCAACAACAAACTCACACTGCGCCATCCTTTGGTACGTGGCTGTAGATGGAGACGATATGGGACGAAATCGATTAGTTTGATATTACTTTTGTTTGGTATATATCTTTTTGTGTGATGTATGTTTGTAACATGTATGCATTTGTAAGAGATTTATCGTGTCCTTTGTCACTGAAATCGTGTGCGTGTTGTTGGTATTTATGTTGTCTCTTCGCTCCACTGCAGAAATAACGGTACATACCCGTGAACGACTTTTAGCTTTATGTTTTTCCGCGAATACTAAACGCGCCATTTTAGTGAACCGTTTTTCGTTTTAAGTTATGAAACACAACTAACAAAAGCAGTAGGAACAATAACAAATGCGACTAACGGCATCTGCATTTACATGCCACAACAATAACACATATTGGAGTCAATAAATGAAAACACTTTTTGTTTGTTTTTGCCACGAATCACCAATGCGCCGAATTTTTTTTACTATTTTTATTACAAAACAAGGAATATAAAAGGAAAAAGCGTATAAAAAAATATTTTTTATAAAAAAACGCACAGAATCAATTGATTTTACATGTACTTTTGTTTTCGAAAAAATAAATTTGATTGATGTGTCTATCAAAAAAATTTAAAAGTTGCACAGATTTTTTGATTGACAAATAGTTGGAATTTTGAAACATGTTGCTGGAGATATCGATATTTCGGAATACGGTTTTAACCTGATTTTGGTAGTTCCGCATTTTCGGAGTGTGCATCTCAATTTCTGGAGTTTAATCAACCATAGAAATGGAATATTGCCAGTTAGGAAATCGACTCGTATAAAGGCAGATTTACACGGGTCGATTTTCTGGTCGATTTTTTGTTCCTCAACGTGTTATTTTTCCAATTTAAAGGGTCAATTTCAACAAATGTCACTTTTCGCACCGTTTTAAGTGACATGGACAAAAAAAAAAGTCGTGAAAAAATTTTGCTATTGTCAATTTCACAGCTATTTCACGACATGGAATTTTCTATGGCTTTTGACAGCTATTTCAAGTGAAACTCGATGTTTGTACCTAGCTTAAATGCTTAAATAGCAATTCGAGCGATTGTATATAAAGGTTGAATGAAAAATTGACCAGAAAATCGCGTAGAAAATCGACCCGTGTAAATCATCATTTTTTTTCTCAATCGACCGTGTAAACAGCAATTCGATCGATCTTCACCTTGTATTTAAGGGTTGAACACAAGTGACCCGTGTAAATGAGTCTTAAGGGCTGCGCTAATCTTCTTGATCGCTAACGTTGTATCCATAAAAGGGCGTTTACATTGATTGATTTTTCATACAATTTCTTGTTGATTATGAAAATGGACTCGTGTAAATGAGTCTTGCAAAATTGCATGCAACAAAGTTGGCAGCCAGATGACTTTTGATCAACTCAACAGTCAACTTTTGTACAACCCTGCGTTTGTTTTCTAAGTGACATTCGTACATTTTTTATAAATGAAATTGTTTCTCTTTTTTTTTGAGTTGATTGCGATTTTTTACAAGTTCAACACGAACACCAACACCCAGAGAAAAATCTGTGCCATCATACCATCTAACCAGAGGTACTTCGTTAGGACTCCCAGATGCTTGGTAAAAAACTCGCTTATTGGATTCCGGAAGAAAAGTTTGTCCGATAGTTGTTTATATGGTGGACTAGGTCTCTGTTTCCATTGTTGTTGTTATTGTAACGTAGCCTGATACTGCCTAGAAGTAACGCTTTTGTTTGTATGTTAAGGCAATTATAATCGATTATGGTGTTAGTGTTAAGGAAGATTAAGCGCAGCTTAAATCAGCATTAAGGCAGGTGGAAATGTTGATTTACACGGGTCGATTTTTTGGTCGATTTTTGCCGTTCCACTGCGTTTTTCAAATTCAAGGTATGAATCGATTCGATAAATTCACACGGTGGAACGACAAAAAACGACTAGAAAAATTGACCCGTGTAAATCAGCATTTAAAGTTGATTTTATTATTTGTATGAGTAACAAAAAAAAAAAAAATCATTTCTTATTGGATTTTACAAGAGAAGTCGTTATCCCGTCGGATACGTCTTTTTATTAAATATTTTATAGGGTTTTCTCTCTTAAGGCTCATTTACACGGGTCGACTTTCTGGTCGATTTTTATCGAACCACTTGTGTTCAACCCTTAAATACAAGGTGAAGATCGTTCGAATTGATAAAACGGAAAAATCGACTCGTGTAAATCATCCCTTAGTCTTTCAAAGGACCGTTGAATAAACAAAAAAGTTCGTCGTCACTTTTTGTAGCACCCAATATATTTCCAAAGCACAGCATCCAAACATATCGTGAATACGTGAAAGTCGTTTGAAGTGGAGGCGAAAAGGGAGCCATCTACATAATCTACATATTTAAGTAGGTGGCAAAGTAATTTTTGCTAGAAGAGCGTGGGTAACAAAGACAGCCGATCAATCAATTTTTTTAACCACTACTTACATCTATAGTTTAGTACACTTAAGTACTAATTAAGTGCACTTAAATTTGCAAAACAAATTTTTCATTATCATAACTAGTTTGTCGATATGCTAATGATAATTAATTAATCAGAACAATGATGAAAGAAAAAAAGAGGTACTTCCATTGTTAGCTGGCCCAGACAATTAAACAGATTATGAGATTACTGGTTTTCATCCCTACTATATAAAAATTCAAAACAATTGGTTTGGTAAAACCCGATCTAGTTCAGTACTTAGTTCCTTAGACGTTATCAATTCCAAATTCCCATTTGCATGAGTCAGTGAGTTTTTGACAGCTCAGAACTAAAAAAAGGTACGACCAACATGATTTGACATTTAACTTGATATATTTGTCGAAAACGCCAACGCTAAAGTATTATACGTCAATTGAATTAAAGTTTGAAATGCAATTATATTAGAAGTTGTAGGTTTATATACATTAGACTGCGATCATTTTTGGTTTTTTAGATGTCTACCATAATGCCACCGTGTACCTACTTATGCTTGCCGGCGTCTAGTTACAGCTTTGTTCTATGACAGTAACGACAGTATCGTCGCTGTTGTATTAACTGCAGGAGTTTGTTGTTTCAACACAAAATTTTGTTTGTTCAACAAAAATTCTGTTAGTTTTACAAAATTTTTTTAATTCAAAATTTACAGCTGACGGTTCAATCAACAATCCGCTCAACAAAAAAATCCATTCAAATAACCGAAATTTGATCAATTTAACATAATTTGGTCAACTTCAGGATAACAATACGAGAGTGTTGATTTCACCAGTGTCACTATTTTCTGTGTGTTTCTTTAAGTAATGTCTAAAAAATTCAGCTATTCACGAAATAATCTATTAATGCTCGTTTACACGGGTCGATTTCCTGGTCGATTTTTTGTCGTTCCACTGTGTAAATAGCAATTCGATTGATCTACTCCTTGTATTTGGAGGTTGAAAATAGTGGAACGACAAAAATCGACCAGAAAATCGATCCTTGTAAAACAGCCTTTACTGATTCATTTCCTAATACCAATATAAGACAGTGATGGCCCTTTCGTCCTACGCCTAAATAGCTGTTTAGCACATTTTCTTGGCGGCTCATATGATGGTCAATCCTTTCGACCGGAATTTCCCGCATAAAGGCTCATTTACACGGGTCGATTTTTTGGTCGATTTTTATCGAACCACTTGTGTTAAACCCTTAAATACAAGGTGAAGATCGATCGAATTGCTGTTTACACCGTCGATTGAAAAAAAAGGTTAGGAAAATCGACCCGTGTAAATCATCCTTTACGGCTCTTTTACACAAGTCGATTTTCTGATCGATTTTTGGCGTTCCACTGCTTTCAACCTAAAATCTTGTAAATCGATCGAATTGCTATTTACACGGTGGAATGACAAAAAATCGACCAACAAATCGAAACGTGTAAATGAGCCTTAACTACGCTGATATATAAAATTTTATAAATTCGGCAAAACATTATTCGATGAGCCAGTCTAATGTTTATATGTCTCCTAAACATTATCTTGACGTGTTACCTGTCTGGTACTTGACTTGTACGGCTGTTTGTCGGCCAAACACTTAGATGTCCGAAAACATGTTGTCTGTATTTCAAAGCTCGGAATGCCTTCACAAGTACCTACATATGTACATACATACATACATATGTGTGCAATTGTGTACTTCAAGCATACCTTTCATCTCATAAGATCTGTACACTTTTTGTCACTTTGTTTGCTATCTGTCCACTGTCAGCAATCGTATTGATACTTAGCCGCACTTAAATGTAAAGAGGTCTTTTGAAAAAATACGAGAGCTGCTCAATAAATCGAAAACTTTTGATGATCGTAGCGTCAAAACGGTTCTATTTTTAGATTTATTGTTGTAGAAGCAAGGACTGAAACCGAAACCGAAACCGTAACATTTATATTTATCTGAAAAAAAAAAACGAATTCAAAACCATTTCAATCCCTTTATTTTAATCTCTTTATTTTGTGGGCATATATTTTATTTTACGATGGATGGTCTAGCTAGTGATGCCAGATAGTCTCCGCTAAATTTCCCACAAAAATTAGAAAAAATTCCCTCAGAATCTCAGAATGATCTCAGCGAATATTCAATACATTTCGAGCTGAGATAGGGCGATTTCAATCAAATTTGAAATAAAGCGTTATTGAAACAAATTTTCAAATTGGGCTTTTTTTTTACCGAATTTGCTATTTATCGTTCAGCATGACTACTACATAAGATGAACGATGGTTTTACGTTAAACTCTCACCATTTATAGGCAGACAGTTTTGCAGCCAAAAAATCCCTTTTTTTCATGAGAGACTTAAAAATGTCCCTTTTTTCCTTTTACAAAATTTTGTAGGGAAATATCCCTCAAAAAGGGTAATTTCCTACGATCTGGCGCCAATGGGTCTAGCAATTTCGATAGAAATTGAACTATAACTAGTTGAGTGAAGAAATCGAAAAAAAATTTACGAGATTCGAAAAAAAATTTTGTAGTGGCCCGTCTCAGAAAGCATCCCTCATATTAATGTTCCATTGTAATATTTTTCTTATAGAAAAAGTAGAGTTAGTTTTAAAAGATTATTTTGCAGAAATTTCACAAGAAGAAAGTTAAAGAACTATGTTTAAAGAAATTCAGACTTATTTTGCATTTAGTTACATATATCAGTGCCAGATCCACGGGGGTGGTTTTTAATAAAGTAAAAATTACAAAAAAAAAAAATTGTTAAAATGACGCAAAAAATATAGTCAAAATTACCCCAAAAAGAAGTAAAATTAACACAAAAACTATAGTAAAAATTACACAAAAATTATAGTAGAAGTTACGCAAAAAGGCAGTAAGATTTACACAAAAAATACAGGAAAAAAACACAAAAAATACAGTAAAAAATACAGAAAAGATACAGTAAAAATTGGCGAAAAATACCACAAAAATTATAGTAGAAATTACGCAAAAGCTATAGTAAAAGATTACCCAAAAAATATAGTAAAAATTACACAAAAATTATAGTAGAAATTACGCAAAAAGGCAGTAAGATTTACACAAAAAATACAGGAAAAAAAACACACAAAATACAGGAAAAAATACAAAAAAGATACAGTAAAAATTGGCGAAAAATACCACAAAAATTATAGTAGAAATTACGCAAAAGCTATAGTAAAAGATTACCCAAAAAATATAGTAAAAATTACACAAAAAGGCAGTAAGATTTACACAAAAAATACAGGAAAAAATACACAAAATATACAGTAAAAAATACAAAAAAGATACAGGAAAATTTCGCGAAAAATAAAGTAAAAATTACAAAAAAAAATATAGTAAAATGTTTCCAAAAAAATTAAGTGAAAAACAGAAAATATGGTAAAAGTAATGTAAAAATGGAGTGAAAATTACGCGAAAAATGTAATAAAAATTACACAAAAAATATAGTAAAAGTGACGCAAAAAAAAAAATAAAGTTGAAATTACACAAAAAAAAAATAGTGAATATAACACAAAAAATATAATAAAAGTGACGCAAAAAATTAAGTAAAAATTACATAAAAAATATAGTAAAACTGCCAGCAAACTGACATTTGATATTCTGGAATTTGACATTACCCATACCAAGAAAAGGTATATATTTTTTTTTGGAAAAAAACTGGCATAAAAGCCCAGCTTTGAGAAACTGTGAATGGAAAATGTCCTCCAAATAAAAAAACCATAAAACCCCTCCTCTACAAAATCCTGGATCCGCCACTGATATACATATTGAGTTTTGCAGCAGCAACATTTTTTTTTTATTTGGAAACCGAAACCGGAACCGAAACACGTTTGAAGGCTTTTATTAAATATTTTTGTAAAAGGCTTAGCAACACCAGCTATCGCACCTACATGTCGCCACTGCCTTAAACATTCCGAAAACTACTTGAGAAAGTACTTGTAATCAAAGTCAGTGACTTATCAAACGGCCCTAGTCTAAATATATACTAGGAACTCTTGATGTTGCTAGTCAAACGAAATGTGATCTTAAAAGAATCGACTTGTAGTGAATAATTTATTTGCACTTATAAGTGGCGGCAAATGTTGAAGTTATTTTTTCAGTAATTATAATAGTATACATTAGACCGTTTTACAATTGAATGCTCGCCTCAAATAACGTTGCAAGAGTATTTTTTAGTGAATTTTTATTTCAAAGGCAGTTTTCCATACTTAATTCTAAAAAGAGAGTGTAGTTTTGTGTGTGTAGTTCAATCTCTGAAAATTGTGCCAAAAGAACGAATGTGTTACACATTCATATTTCTGGTGCAACAAAAATTTTGAGAAACTGAATTTTTAAATTTTTAAAAATTTACGTTTTGCCAGAAACATGAATGTGTAGCAAAAATTGTTACGTATACGCCATGGTGTCTGTACTTGAGGGCAGCACATTCATGTTTCTGGACAAACCAAAATTTGAAAAAATTTAAAAATTTAGTTTTTAAATATTTTTGTTGTGCCAGAAACATGAATCTGCTACACATTCATATTTCTGGCACAACGAAATTTAAAAAAAAAATTTTCTTGGAAATTTTTTAAAAAATGAATGTGACGAATTTCGAATGAATGGTGTCTGTAGTTGAGGGCAGCACATTAATGTTTCTGGACAAACCAAAATTTGAAAAAATTTAAAAAATTTAGTTTTTAAATATTTTTGTTGTGCCAGAAACATGAATCTGCTACACATTCATATTTCTGGCACAACGAAATTTTAAAAAAATTTAAAAATTTAGTTTTTAAACATTTATGTTGCGCCAGAAAAATGAACCTGCTGCACATTCGTGTTTCTGGCACAACGAAAGTTTTAAAAAAATTTTTGTGGAAGTTTTTAAAAGATGAATGTGCCGAATTTCGAATGAATCCGTAGCAAATTTGTTACGTATACGCCATGGTGTCTGTAGTTGACGGCAGCACATTCATGTTTCTGGCAAAACAAAAATCTCAAAAAATTAAAAAGTTTAGTTTTTAAACATTTTTGTTGTGCCAGAAACATGAATCTGCTGCACATTCGTGTTTCTGGCCCAACGAAAATTTCCAAAAATTTTCTTTGGAAATTTTTAAAAGATGAATATGCCGAATTTCGAATGAATGCGTAGCAAAATTGTTACGTATACGCCAATTTAGTTTTTAAACATTTTTGTTGCGCCAGAAACATGAATCTGCTACACATTCATATTTCTGGCACAACGAAATTTAGAAAAAATTTTCTTTGGAATTTCGAATGAATGCGTAGCAAAATTGTCACGTATACGCCATGGTTCTTAAAAAATTAAAAAATTTAGTTTTTAAAAATTGTTTTTTGCGCCAGAAAAATGAACCTTCCGCACATTCGTGTTTCTGCGACAAGGAAAATTTCAAAAAATTTTCTTTGGAAATTTTTAAAAGATGAATGTGCCGATATTTACTCAAAACTCTGAAAAAAGGGAGATTTATGCCCAAAACGACTAAAATGGACGTCGAAAAACAAATATGAAAATTTGCTAACTCCATGAAATGATAGATCTCTTAAAATCCATATTGAAGGCTGAAAATTTACACCGTCCTTTTTTCGCTATTCTAAAGTAAAGAAATTTAAAAAAGCTCCGGAACGGCCTAATGTAGATGTACATTTTTTCACACATCGGCGTATATAATTATAAGTCTCGTGATACCTATCCATCTATATTGACTTGTTCCAAAACACCCACATAAAAGTACAAAATCTATTCTTATGCAATATTAAGTGAATTTACAAGTGTCGACGCTTCAGCTATCAAAACCTTTGACGCCATGGGGATCTGCTGGGTTGTCATGGACTGTTTTTTTTTTTTTTTTTGTGTTTTCTTGACTGTTGTTTTATGCAGTGTTACGTCCAGACGACATACAGCTACACATGTTTGTTTCCGCATCAGCGATTTATCGCCAATTTTATTTATGCATGTTTGGGTTTTTTCTAAGTAATATTGATTGGATATGAATTTACTATTGAAACAAAAACTTGAACTGGATTAAAAAGATCTTGTTCTCTTTATCATGCCATTTTTTTAAACAAATATGTAGATTGTATAATAAACTTGTCTATTGCATAAGTACCTATTTGTAGGTACCAACAAGTGCGAATATTTAATTATGAATATAGGCACTTTCTTGACAGAATTATAACATTTCTTGGATGGTGGTAAAAAATGCTAATAAAGAAGTATAAAAGATCGATCATGTCTGTAGAGTAATCATAGTAACATTTCTAGCTTCAAGCTGTAAAGAAAGTTTATTTAGAACCAACACGCAATATAAAACAAAATAAAAAAGCAACATGAAGGTGGGCAATTGAAAAGGATATAAAATAATTTTGAAAAAAAAAAAAAAAAATTATTATTGGTTAAGAAAAATTAACAATTTTTAAGTGGTCCTGTGAAATTATACAGCCATAGCTTTGTTATTTGTAAAAGAAGTGATTGAAACAAACTATTCAAAAAGCGAAATTTAGAATAATCTCTCTCAAGATTGTAATATCGTAAATTTGTGCTGAGCCAAAAAAAAAAAACGAAAAATACATTGATAGGACACAAAATAAAGGCTTCAAATGCCAACAAAGATACTTACGAGCAACAAAAAAATTTACAACAAGTGAAACTTTTCGAAAAAGCTATAAAAACTAAAGGAAGAAAACGTGAAACAACAACTATTTAATATACGATATTATATATTGAAAGAAATAATATCGTAATTTATATATAAAAATTTAATATCGTAATTTTTTATCGTAAATGCATTATCGATTATTTTGTCATAAATATACTTATATTTATATATTTTCTATTGAAAAAAAATAATATCGTAAATCTTATATCAAAAATTTAATATCGTAATTTTTTGTCGTAAATGCGTTATAGCTTTTGTTGTCATAAATATACATATTATAAGGAGTAAAATCAAGAAACAGTTTTATATCGAGATTTGGGTACACTGTACATATATCGTAGCTTTAGACGAAGAGTATCTATTGATACTACCTTGTGCTCTTAAGCCAAACTAGTTGAAATAATGTTAAAACAGGTTTAAAAGAGCAATTATAATTTTTAATCGACATTTTAGTTGTAATAAAATATATATCATATATCGTAAATTATCAAAAACTTAAAAATGCATGTTTGGTTATATAAATTTAATGTTAATGTAATTAAAGCAAGTTTTTGATCGAAATCAAAATCTTTTTAACCAAGTACCGTTATTTTAAAAAATTTGCAGTCGCACATTTGTATCGTAAACTGAATATCGTATGTTTTTTTAAGAAAACTTGAGATATCTTTCAATGAAGCAGTACTTAAAATAAATATTGTTTTGCCATTTTAGCCTCCGAATACAATATCGTAAATTTGTCGTTTTCAAATGATTTCGAGAGGGCAACGTACCTACTGTCGGAATTTTTAGTCTTTTCAGCTATACACACTGAAAAATCATTAATTTATATTGCAATTTTGAATTTAATATCGTATACATGTTATCGTAAATTTATAACAAAGAAAAACTTGCAGTCTATGCAAGGTCGATACGCAAGATAGATAAAAGGTGTACTTCAATGCATACCTATCGCTGTTTTGAATTGTGTTTTTTTTTAAGTATAGGACTGTTGTATCGTAAATTAATATCGTAAATTTTTTGAGACAAATATTTCTCGCTTATTTATGTGCCAAGATTTGCATATATCGCAAAACAATCGCAATATCGTAAAAGTCTAGTTAATATCGAAAATCCAAAAGAGTACAATTTACATAGTAGGTATCATTAATACCTTGAAATTATATTAAAAAGCATATATCGTATTTTTCGTACATCAAATTAAATATCGTAAATGAAGTTGTACTACTTTTAATACCAATTTGCATTCAATATTATTAACTCTGATAAACTTAAACGCAGGAAAATAAAGAAATATCCTGAATTTAATGCTCGAACACTTATATCGTAAATTTTATACATTCGTGCATTATCGGATGTAAGCAACATATGTATATGTTTCTAAATTTAATCGATTGACTTTTTATCGTAAGCTCACATGTTTTATCGTACGGTATCTTAAAGTCGTAAAAGCCGTAAGCATATCGTAAATGTATTGCATGTAGGTCTGAAAAAAAAATCTCAGTTCTACCGTAATCCCTAGCACAAAACGGTATCATCTGTATAATCGAATCAATAACCGCTCTTCTCATAGAAAAAAGACTCCGTAGAAACTTAAAAACCGTTTTTTTCTATCTCTCTCCTTCCAGTTCGCCGTATCCGTAGTCTTGTTCGCTTTGGCTCTTGGTGCTGCCCACTGCTCATACATTCCATTGATTTACAGCGCCGCTCCCGGTTCTTTGGCCATACACGCCTCTGCTATACCAACAATTGTAGATGGTTCACAACCAGTTCAAATTATCACCAACCCAGTGGTGGCACCTGCCGTCGTCGCTGTTGCTCCTGTTGAGGGTACCTATGTGGCTAAGACTCGTGGTGCTGTTCATGTTGCCCCACTACCAGGACATACACAATCGGCTGCATCAGTTAACTTGGAACCAGCACCAGGCACTGAATAGAGCTTTCATTTTATTACACACAAATACCTGAATTTGTGTTTCGAACGGGAATACACAACAAAAAAAACATCAACATTATGAACATTTTTTTTTAACATTTCTTAGTCAATCCAATTGAATTGGAGTACATACATACATAACTGTTACACATTTACATACAAACAAGCAGACATTGAAATGATGATTAATTCACTTAAGATTTTTGTTTATTGTTATTAAATTTTTTTTTTATTAACGAAACTGTAAGCTTTTCTTTTAATTTCAATTTTTATCTTTTGCTTAAAATGTTTTTCTTTTAATTTCTTTTTTCTTTATGCACTGTGATATTGCATAATTTTCTAAGTCAAAGATCTTTTACTGCCATTTTCTAAGTCTAAAATTTAGTAATTAATTATTTTCTGTTATCTGCTATCAATCGGATTTGTTATGAAAATAAAGCTTTTGGATAAAAAGTAGAAAAACAATAAAAATGTTTTTTTTTTTTCGTCGATTGCACCACATCAGGTTTGGCCATTTCTAGGTGTACTATTTTATTGAAGCTCACGTTTCATTGGTTAGTGCCAAAAATTGAACCCTGTTCTGCTCCACATGTGACACTAGAGCTCCGCGGTCTCAGTGGTGCTCTAAGCAGTATGATCTGCCCAATCTTAGTTGAAATTGTTTATTACGTCCAAGGTTGCGAGGAAGACAACTGGTCGATGTTGTTTGGATGATAGTCATCCTGCTTCCGTAATTGTATATGCCATTTGTAATATGCCATTTCAGGTACTCAGGTGGTACTTTAATTCCAATTAGTACTACACGGTTAAAAATTTGAACCTTAATTTTTAACTTTTTTCAATCTTCAATAAGCCTTTAAAAATAAATGATAACAAAACCAAAATTGTAGACCGAAATGGTTTTAATTTTCTAACCGAAAAGTTTTAGTTTTGAAACCAACAAGTTTTAATTCTCAATTGCCTACTCAGTCCAAAGTAGCGCCTGTTGGCAAGAATGATTCTCCGTTGGATTTCTAGACTGATATTTTTTTTTTTTTTTGGTGTTAATGCTGGTTCCCAAATAGACAAAGTCCCTCACAGTTTCAAATTTGTAACTATAAACAGTGAAGTGGCTGCCAAGGCAATACTTCATCTGGTCCTCGTTGACCGCAAGACCCACTTTTTGGCTTCCTTATACAGTCCGGAGAAGGCAGAGCTGCCAATGATATCGATATCATCGGCATACGTCAGTAATTGCACGCTCTTGTAAAAAATTGTACCATTGCGGCTTAGCTCTGCTGCTCGAATTATCTTCTCCAGCATCACTTTGAAGAAATCGCACGAAATGGAGTCGCCCTGTCTGAAGCCACGTTTGGTTTCAAATGGCTTAGAAAGTTCCTTCCCCTTTCTGCCGGGGCTGCTGATATTGCTTAACGTCATTTGGCAAAGCCGTATAAGCTTTGCAGTGAAGTCAAATACATTCCTTTTTGCGCTGTGAAAAGCGGCTTTAAAATCGACAAAGAGATGGTGTGTGTGTCGATTCTTTTATCTGGAGGCATGCACTCGTCTGGCCATATTCTGCATAAAAGCTGATGCATGCTTTTTACGGTGAGTAGTTCGTCTTTTCCAGGCGCTTTGTTGTTTTTGAGCCGGGATATAGCTATCCTCATCGCATCATAGTCAGGTGGTGGGCGGCTTTTCCATCGTCAGGGATTGGGGTATCGGGCTCGACGTCTCCCCAGCGATTAATCAGTGAGGAAAAGTGCTCCCTCCATAATTTAAGTACACTCTGTATGTCGGTGGTCCCGGTCGCCGGTCTTAAAACCTTCCGTCATCCGCCGGATCTTTTCATAGAATTTTCGGGCTTCATTCCTGTCAGCTAACATCTCAAGCTCCTCACACTCACGCCTTTCGGCCTCACGTTTCTTTTTTCTGAAAAGGCGTCTCTCTTCCTTCTTTGCATCACGATAGCCCTGTAGGGCGCGTCCTTTTTGTCTAGGGGAGTGCTGCATTTTTCGTTGGCAGCTGCTCTTGCGGGCTCGCTGGAACCCCTAGTGGCCTTAGCGGCGGTATGTATGGAGTGAAAGATGTAGTTTTCTAATGTGTGGCAAGTCCGCAAAACCTTCCTAGGGACAATGCTTAAGCAGAAGAGCCTGAACAAACAACCCA
>CAXKVI010000003.1:12292202-12297202 GCA_964058755.1 Campiglossa producta
TAAAATTTTAGTAAATTTTATTGAATTTATTGAGAATGAAAAAATACCGAGAAACAAAAACGAATGCTGTATTGCCCACCACGGCTAACCATGGTGAAAACAAAGTCACAAATTAGTGCTGGGCAATACAAAAAATGACTATGGGTCAGAGTAGGCATTGTAATAACAACGCATAATTCGGCATAATTGGTTAATTTTCGACACGAATTAGCAAATCCAACATGGGTAGCAAAAGAACGCCGCTACACAAAATTGCCCACTTTTTTATCCTCTTTTTTGGTAAGCGCGACGCAGTGATTTCCCAAGATTTTATCCGCTGTTGGTTAGCAGGGCTTTTACTACCGTACATAAGGTGGTATTTGTTTCCTTTAAGAGTCAACTGCAAAAACACGTTTAAAAGTGTAGAAGGGGTGAAGGGGTGAGGGGGGAAGGCACGCCACTTGATTATTGAGGTCAAAAGGCATCTTTTGATACCCATCCAAAAATTTTTGCACGTGGTTTGGTAGTTATTTCCTAAGGGAAACAAATACAAATAATTGAACTAAATACGAACTAATTGAACTAGTTCATTTTGATGATCTAGTTCGAAATCTCTGATCACTTTACTGAACTAATATTCCCAACTCTACTTCGGAACTATTTATGAATGAATAACGAACTAATTGAACTAGTTCATTTTGATGGTCTAGTTCGAAATCTCTGATCACTTTACTGAGCTAATATTCCCAACTCTACTTCGCAACTATTCATGAATGAATACTCATAATATGAATATTCTTCTACATTCGCTTTCATGAACATGAAAATTAAAAAACCAGTTTTATATTCATTCGTGAACAAGAACGAATAAAAAATCCACATCTTTCGCGCACCCGAAGGCATTTACAAATCATTCTGAAATACATCCTCGAATCTATGTAAGAACGTTCTTCTAATCGTTCATCTTCACAAACGTATGCACACATATTTGCATTAAATGATTCGCGAATGAATATGAGAACGTTCTTCCCGCCATTTACCTTGAGAATGGAATGCATTCGTTATGTGAAATGCTGCCAACCGAAATTTCAACCAATAAAACTTTTGCTTTGGTTTCAATCGGGAACACCTACACTCAAAGAAAAAATCGTTCTAAAACGAACGAAACAAGTCCAAAATTGAGAACATTCGTGCACGAAAGTCTGTCAGTAACGTTTTGACTTAACTCGAAAACGATGGTCTTATTTTGAGAACTGATTTTCCAAGAACATGTTTTGTTGAAACAGGGTGCTATATTTTCAAGAACAAGTGTTCTTTTTAAGACCATTTCGAACGGTGTTTTTCCCTGAGTTTAGAGTTCGTTTTGGGGACCATTTCTGGAATTTTTTGAGTCATTTCGGGACTTTTTCCGGACGATTCAGGACTGTTTCAATATCGTTTCGGGACTGTTTTCGGGATTCTTTCGGGTCTTTACCTGGACTTTTCTGGGACCATTTCGATATTGTTCCCCGGATAATTTTGGAAATTTTCCGTGACGATTTCGGGATTAGAATATATCTGATTGCTATATCATCATCAACATCTGATAACTGACGCCAATTGGAAATCTCAAGGGAGTTCAAGTCATCCTCCAACTGTTGTTTCCATCTCCGCCGAGGCCTCCCCTTTTCTCTGCTGCCTAATTCGGGTATCGATAGGAAAATCTTCTGTGCTGGAGCTTCTTTGTCCATTCGCATAACATGACCCAGCCAGCGGAGCCTTTTGGCTTTAATTCGCTGGACTGTGGTCAGATCTGCGTAAAGCTCGTACAGCTCATCGTTATCGTTTCCCTCGATACTCGCCGTTGGCATCACGAGAAGGACGATAAATCTTCGGAGAACTTTTATCTCTCAAATACTCCAAGGGTCATCTCATTTTCTGTTGACATTGTCCATGAATTTGAGCCATATATCAGGACAGGCATGATGAGAGACTTATAGAGCGTGATCTTTGTTCTTCGAGAGAGGACTTTACTCCCGTGATACAACAAAACCAAGTAACTAGTTTTTTCAAAATGTTGGGAAATTAAGGGTTTGCGTAGCAGCCTATATCTCCGCCAAAAATCAACTTTTTTATACAAATTTTTCAATTATGGCAAGATAAGACCCTAAAGTTTTTTTATGCACAGGGGCAAGGAATTTTTTGCGACGTTGTTATGGATTTATTGGCCAAGATTATCAGTTACCGAGTTTTTAAAAAACACGATTTTGGCCTTTCATATAAAAAAAGTTTTTATTTCAGAACAAACCCAAGTAACTTCCAAGTAACTTTGATTTTAGATTGTTACGATTTTTGGCTTTCATACAAAAAAAAATTTTGTTTCACGACAAATCCAAGCAAGTTGATAGTTACTTGGGTTTGTTGTGCACTTCCATATAAAAACGAAATTGCATGCCGGAAGCAAATCCTTTTTATTTTTGGGTCTCAAACGGCGGCCGCCGTGGTGTAGCGGTTAAGTGTTCGGCCTTCTACACCAAGTCGTGGCGGTTCGATGCCCGACAAAAGTAACATCAAAAATTAGAATTTTTCTAAACGGGGTCGCTCCTCGGCAGTAGTTTGGCAAACTCTCCGGGGGTATTTCTGCCATGAGAAGCTTCTCAGCAAAAAAATTCATTTGCTTTGCAAGTGCCGTTCGGAGGCGGCAAAAAACTGTAGGTCCCGCCAACTTGTAGGAAAACTCAAAAGCAACACACCACAAGTTGGAAAGAGAAGCTCGGCTAAAAATCTCGTTAGAGGTTATGATAACCTGTTGGTATTTCGCCGCCATTAGTTTTTTTTTTTTTTTTTTTTTTATCTCCTCGATAGTCGAAATCCAAAGGAGAATCACTGTTGCCAACAAGTATTACTTCGGAGTAAGTAGGCAATTGGGGAGTAAAGTCTCGACAGACAAAGATCACGATATATAAGTCTTTCATCATACGAGTCCTAACGTACGGCTCGGAATCATGGACAGTGTCAAGAGAAGATGAGATGGCACTTGGAGTATTTGAGAGAACAGTTCTCCGAAAGATTTATGGTCCTTCCTGAGATGCCAACGACGAGTATAGAAGGAAATGTAACGATGAGCTGTATGAGCTCTACACAGAACTGACCATAGTGTAGCGAATTGAAGCACAAAGGCTCTGCTGGCTGGGTCATGTTATGCGAATGGACAAGGAAGCTCCAACCCAGATAGTTTTCCTATCGATACCCGAATTGGAGAGCAGAGGAAGGGGGAGACCTCGACTGAGTTGGAAACAACAAGTGGAGGATGACTTGAATTCCCTTGGTGTTTTCAATTGTCGTCAGTTGTCGCTAAAAAGTAACGACTGGCGTGGTTTAATACGAAGCGGCCAAAATTGCCTAGGCTGTTGAGCGCCAATAAATAATGATGAAACCTGGTTGAATATATTTTCTAGATTCTCACCATCAGGCAAGCCAAGATTAGACCTCCCCTATAGTGGGCTGCACTTGAGGAAACATAAGCTCTTGGCCTGCGTCTGACTCAAGACTAAAAAGTTCTCTTACACTACCACAACTTTCAGATTTAGTTAAAAAGGGTCTTACTCCTCTGGCAAAATGTGTTCTGATTCGCCATCTGATGCTGGGCTGAAATCACATAATATTCCCTAGTTTATCCCTGTAATGATTTTAAAATTATCTCAAATACTTTTCTTATAGCAATAAGATAAATCAAGCATCTTTAAAAGTTACTTGGTTTTGGGAAATAATCACATACATTTTTTTAGGAAATTCTAATAATTCTTGATTAACGAATGAGTTTTAATGGTTTTTGCATTGATAGTAGATCGAAACTAAAACAGAAACTTATAGTGACGATAAGAAATTGATTTCTAATGACTTTTTGTAAACAAGCGTAGTATTTGTTGCAAAATTTTCAGTTACTAGAAAAAGAACACGAGTTACTTGGTTTTGTTGTGAACTAATTTCTTGATCCAGTGCATTTTAAGTTACTTGGTTTTATAACTTTTTTAGTTTAAGGTACTTAGAAACAAGATAGGAAGAAACGGATCGATGTCCCTGATAGATTTTTTTAACAGGATTCCGAAAATTCGTAGAAAGACGAAACCAAGTAACTGACACTTACTTGGTTTTGTGATATCACGGGAGTTTACTTCTCAATTGCCTACTCAGTCCAAAGTAGTGCTTGTTCTGGTTGCTATAGCAGCTAGCAATTACATCATTACTGCATTGAGTAGAACGCCTTTTTTTCCTAAACAGTACCTTATTTAAAAACAAGTAAGTAAGTCTAAGTTCGGGTGAAACCGAACATTACATACCCAGCTGTGCACATAAAGTGGGCGTGATCGTTCACCGATTTTTCTTATTTTCTGTGGTAGTACTCTACATAAACATAACATGCCTGGTACCTAGTTTCGTAAATCTATCTCACACCGTTCTGAAGTTGTTAGCAGTCGAATTTAAAAATTGCTTGACTCATAAGTGGGCGGTGCCACGCCCACTTTCCAAAATTTTGAAAATATTATGTAAAGAATATGAAAGTTGATGTATGTACCAAATTATATTATTATAGCGAAATCAGTTAATTAGATATGGACTTTTCAATATTTCCACCTCCTTTCAATATAACTTTTATGAAAAAGTAGGCGTGGTCGCGAAGCGATTTCGTTTATTTTCTATAGCTGAATTTACCACAACAATAGTATGTCCTCTACGAAATTTCGTTATACTAGCATAAACTCTTGTGAAGTTATTAAGAGTCAAAATTTTAAAATTTCTTCAAATATACGTGGGCGGTACCACGCCCCCTTTTCAAAATTTTTTATAAAATCGGCCTTAGAACATCTAAATCAATACATATTGCAAATTTTATCATTGCAGCTGCTTCTAATATTGAATTAACCCATTTTATACGTTTTTCGAAATTTTCGATATCGAAAAAGGGGCGTGGTTATGGTCCGATTTTACCCATTTTCAATAGCAATCTATTCTGAACCCAAATAAGTACGCATGCCAAATTT
>CAXKVI010000003.1:12302202-12305131 GCA_964058755.1 Campiglossa producta
TAAGTCTACAAAGAGCAATTGAAATTTGGCCCCCCTGCGTCACGCCTAAACCATCTCCAATCGGGATACACATTTTTGTGTGTTATCTTCGCATATATTACTATCAATTTTGGGGTTGAGCATTCGAAAATTTGATGATAAAATTATATCCATACAAATAAGGATCACCCTAATGTATTTATAGTAAACCGGAGCTAGATACCTTCTGGGAAACCCATTTTTAAAGTTTCTAGTTCAAGCTTGTGATGAAAAGAAAAATTAAAGGTGTGGCCGACGCTTTGTCCGATCCTTCACTCAACGAGTGTGTGATTCACCTTTATTCATCGAGGGTAACATAAAAAAAATAGAAAAAATTAAAAAAAAAATTAATTAAATTTAATTAAAGTAAAGTACGTAAGTGTATGTTCTAGGGCTATTTTAGCCAAAACTTCATTAAGGGAAAAAATACTTATCTATCTTTGCAATCAAGCGCTATAGTTTCAGTATATCAAGTTATGGAAAAACTACCAAGTAAATATCTCTGTGAGTGTGTGTGTTTGTACTTTATTCAATTTAGCCATTTTTCGCAATGTTGTGTTATTTTTATGATGGAATTTAAGGTGTGCTCGTAATACATTTTGGTCAGTTTCCAACATCAAACAAAATCTACGGTTACACAAATATCAAAAAAACACTAAAAATCGAGTCCAAATATGAAATTGTTTATTAACTAACAATGACAACAAAAAGCCAATTGTAACGGGTGGTGTCACTAAAATAATAGCATTATCATTGATAATAATGATATATGACTTACCACATAGATTAGAATAAAATTGCTACAGATTTAATTGTGCAGTCAAACACAAAAAAAAAAATAGACTTTGAATGCAAATAAATAAATGCACAGAAAAACTAAAATCCGTAACGCCGCTCAACACCTACTCTAACATAAGTTTGCATACTCACTCATACATACATATGTGGGTACCTGAAAGTGCCGCCTGGTGACTGTCGCTTTATTTATTTTGCCTTTTTGACATGTCCGCAATTACTCATTATATGGATATCTCAAAAGCCACAAATAGCCTGAAATGATAATTAAATTTAAAAAGCATTCTTAGTTTTAGCTACTTACAACAAAGCGTAGGTGGAGCCTTTGGCCGGAAATAATGACTTTTAAAAGTCTAGTATTTGTTATGCAATTTTTATAGCTTGAAAATTGGCAATTAATTCTGGGGTATTTAGCTACTGAGAACAGACATGAGAAATAGTAGAATTTTTATGTGCAGCCTATTGGTGGCTGATATTCTGTCTACTTGTTCTAAAAAATAAAATAAAATAAAATAAAATAAAATAAAATAAAATAAAATAAAATAAAATAAAATAAAATAAAATAAAATAAAATAAAATAAAATAAATAAATAAAATAAAATAAAATAAAATAAAATAAAATAAAATAAAATAAAATAAAATAAAATAAAATAAAATAAAATAAAATAAAATAAAATAAAATAAAATAAAATAAAATAAAATAAAATAAAATAAAATAAAATAAAATAAAATAAAATAAATAAAATAAAATAAAATAAAATAAAATAAAATAAAATAAAATAAAATAAAATAAAATAAAATAAAATAAAATAAAATAAAATAAAATAAAATAAAATAAAATAAAATAAAATAAAATAAAATAAAATAAAATAAAATAAAATAAAATAAAATAAAATAAAATAAAATAAAATAAAATTAAATTAAATTAAATTAAGTAAACCAAATTTAATGAAATAAGTAGACAATATTTTTGAAAGTGAAAATATTCCGTCCCCTTTCATGGTTAAACTTCAACTACTAGGCGCTTAATCTAGTCTAGTTAATTGTGTAATTTAACTCAGGTACTTAATTGCCAAATAGTTCTTCTTCATCAAACGAACATACATGCATTTGTTTTTGTCGGTTTTTGAGTAACTCAACGTCAGTCATAGATAAGAACCATATATGATATGTGAATATGTGAACAGAAGTACAAATGCACGATTTTATTTACAAACAAATTTACAGTGTAAGCACGCGACCACTTATTTTGTTAATGCCACAGCTGATTGAGATTTAAACGCCATAAAAAACTTCAAACAAAAAATTATCAATGAAAAAAACGACCAAATTGAATGAACTGAATGAGTATATTTGAGTTGGATTTAGTGGATTATTGCAAGAAGCGAGCGTGTAGTTGCACTTAGCTACAAACAGATTAGTGTAGTGCCTGAACTTTGGGTGTGTTGCTTAGAGTGTTTTTTCATTTTTCAATTGACTCTTTTGCTTTAATTTTATTTTTAATGGACTACCAACATTTTATGATTTTTTTTCTTCCCTCATATCAGCAATTGTTATGGTTTTTTTTTTTTTTTTGTTTTTGAAAATTATTTGATTTTATTTCAATGCTCCGCTGTTATTGTTTACATTTCTAAGCTGCTTGCATAATAGTTATCTACTCAAATCATTAATAGAGTATATTGGGTGGTGTGCAATTTTTCAAAAAAAAAAAAAAAGAAAAAAAAAAAAAATTGAGAATTTTTGTTTTGAGTGCATTGGTCAATCGATCGCAAGATACCAGGTGGACTGCGAACCGAATTGGCGGGGCACATTGACGCTGTGTTTATTTTGACCAAACGTCAATATGACATATGTAGCAGGTTGGTATCGTTCTTTTGGCCTGTGGAACACAGACACACACACCCACACATTTTTGGAACCTTTTATTGGCTCAAGGCGGCAAAGTGACTTGAGCGCTTTTTTGTGGTACCAAATATTGTTAGCTGTGGTAGGCAGTGAAAGGTTAAAGCGAGTGAGTCGATAGGTAAGGGAGGGCGTGTCGCTGCAAAAACCACCAACACCAAATTTTACTCTAATTCTATTGCATTGACTTGCCACACACATACTCATATCATTT
>CAXKVI010000003.1:12310331-12327831 GCA_964058755.1 Campiglossa producta
AAAAAATAAAAAAAAATGACAAAGTAAAACAAAATAATATAAAATGAACTAAATTTGTATTGAATAAAATATTGATAACAAATTTTTTTAAATTAAAAAAAAATTCAAAATTTCCTAACTTAAAAAAACAATTGGTTTTGGAAAAAAAATTTGTTTTGAAAATTTGAAAAAAATGCGCCTTTTGAAACTAAAAGAAAAAAAGCAGATTTCAAAAAAAATTTCAAAATATTGAAAAATACCTTAAATTTTTTTTAATAACTATTTCGAAAAAAAGTATATATTTCAAAAATCTCGATGTTGAAAACTGATTGATTCGAAACCAAAACAAATATGTTTTGAAATAAAATAGAAAATTAAAAAAGGATAAAAAAATTAAATATTGAAAAATGTCCTGACCATTTTTTAAATAACTATATAAAAAAAAAACAAATTTTGAAAAATTAATGGTGTTTAATAGCTTTTTAAAAATTCCAATTTGGTTTGAAAAAAAAAAAAAATAGTTTAAAAAAAGTTTTGAGTTTTTCAAAATATTATAATTTTGGAGAAACTTTTCAAACTTTTTTTAAAAAATAATTATTTAAAAAAGTAAAATTAACAAAAACATATTTCAAAAATCATATATTTGAAAACGATAATTTTTTATAGCTTTGTAAAAATCTAACGTTTTTCCTATTTTCTCGAAAATTTAAATCGATATAAAAAGATTATAAAATATGTATAAATTCCTAAAAAAATTTTTCAAAGACTATTTTCAAAATAATATATTTGAAATATTTTTTTTAATTAAAATAAAAAACCAAATATTAAATAAATAAAAATTATTTTTCTTTCCCACTCATAATTAACATTTTTCTCTCACCTTCTCTCATTCCAGTTCGTCATTGCCGTAGTCATGTTGGCCCTTGCCGCTGGTGTGCACTCTGCCCCATCTCTACTAACAGCACAAATTGCACCCGCTGTTTCGTATGTCACATCCTCTCTACACCCTGGCTATCCTTTGGGTCTAGGACATGGCTATCTCGGCTATGGTGGACCAGCTGCGTACAGTGCATGGGGCCCCGCTGCCATCAGCGCGCACGGTTATGCTGGTATTCCCGGCATTTCGCTTGCTCAAGGACCAGCTGGTCATGGTTATGGTGCACATATTGCTGCTCCAGCTGTAGCGCATGATCATGGTCATGGACCCGGTGTTTATGTTGCTAAGACTCTCGGTGCTGTACACACTGCTCCCTTGGCTGGACACATTAACTCAGCTACCTCTTTGAATTTGGCACCAGCACCAGGCACACATTAAATCGGCTAACTCTTTGAACTTTGACACACACACAATGCACCCCCACCAAGATCGTCATATGAAAGCACTATAAATGGAAAAACACGATGGATTCAATTGCACTACTCTTACATACATAGATATCGATAGAACACATATTATAAGCACCGTTATTTGCAATCCGTTAACCGCAGCCGCAACACATGCCCTGACCCGCAATGAGATTTTTTTTAGTATACATATATATCTTTATATTATTTACTTAAGTAATCGTATATTATTAATATTATGTATGTGTGTATATTTTTAGAGGTGTTTTGACACAAACTTTGTCGTTTTTGCCATAACACCGAAATCCAATATAAACGAGTGCTGCACATTTTGTGATGAGAAATACGAAGTCTAAACAGAAAATATATGTGACAATTAGATCAATAGCAATAACAACAACAACAATGACGATAGCAATAGCATCATGTTAATTAAGCTAAATAATCAGCCACTTTGAGAACTTCCCGCAAACCTTTCATCCTTTTTCCTCTATCTATCTCTCTCTTTCTTTTTCCCAAACACTCTATCGCTCTCTCTTTTACTTTCTCAGTTACTCTATAATGTATGTATTGAGTTGCCAGATGTAAGAAAAAAATACTCATATTAAAAATATTGTAAAAAATGTACTTTCCACTCTACTTTCCCTCTTAGTTATCTTTCCTTTCCTTCCTTTTTTACGACACACCTATTTTCCGTATAGGGACATTTACATATGTCCAAATGTTATATTATTGTAAATATGTACATTTCTTATATTTTAACTCATGTGAGATTGTTAGATATTGTATTTGTATAATAAATAAAATTTGCAAGATTTTTATAAAGTCAAAAAATAACAACTGTATTTCATTACTAGCTGGTGGCCGCGACTTCGTATGCTTAGCTTAGGTATTGAAATTAATAAAATGGTTTATGACAGTATTCGTAAACACCTTTTGTTTGATACCCATAATGTACTAACACATTTTTGTGAAAATATTCGTCGATACCTCCGAATCCGGTAGAGCTATCGAAATTTCAAGATATCTCCCAAACCATTTCAGACATTTCATTGACATCTTTCGTTTGACACCCATATTGTACTAAGACATTTTTGGTCACCCCTGGTCCACATATTGGGCGATAACTCCAAAACCGGTTGAGATATCGAAAAAAGTAATATCTTAAATTTTAAGTTGAGCGTCGAGCAATCCAACGATAAAAGTTTCATTCAATTCCATTCATTACTTTCAGAGTGATGCGGCCACAAACATACGGACAGACAGACAGACAGACACAAAAAAATTTTTAAAATGGTTGATTTGGATTCTATTCGCTTAATAATGCTTCCCCCAATAAATTTTTTGTTGATACCTGCCATGTACAGACATCGACCTGTTACAATTTTATTATATGTAGAGATTATACAGTACCTGGGTGACCGAGCTCGCTCGGTGATTTCGATTTTTACCTTTTTTTCAATATTTTTACTTACCTACATAAACTTTTCAAAATAGATTTCGGAAAAAATATCAAATAGGTGGCAACTCCCAAGTAAAAAATCTTACAATGAAGTAGATATACTATCCACATACAAAATTTCATCCAAATCGGTCAATGTACGAAGAAATAAATAAAAGGCAGTAAGGTGGCAACCCTAGGTGCCAACTCATTTTTAGGACATCATGGTTGGAATGCGACTGAAAGTGCCTTTGATTTGATAACCACATAGGCATACACACAGAGAAAATTGAGCTGGTGATAGATAAGAATTGACAGTGATTTGGTCATATCAACCAAAATATTTGTTGATTCAACCAAAATATGGCTTGATTCAACCAAAATATTTGTTGATTCAACCAAAATATGGCTTGATTCAACCAAAATCACTGTCAATTCCTTTAGATTTCCCGCTCATTTTTTTGTGCTTACCTTGCTCAATATTTAAGAAAAATTAGATAGGTGGCAACTCTGGAAACCGCCCCAAATGGACAGTCTTAAAATCAAGTATACTACTCCAAAATTATCCCAAAATGGCACCAAAATGAAACAAAAATGATCCAAAAACAACCTCGAAAATTATTTCAAAAAATCCCGAAAATTATTTCAAAATTACACCAAAATGATCCCAAAATTATCCTAAAATAGTCCAAATATGATCCCAACATTAACCAAAAAAATACAAATTCAATACGGTAACCCTGGGCGGAAACCCTACTGGAAAATATTTTAGTTGGTATGTCGCCGAAAATACCTTTCATTTGATACCCATATTGGCATATCTGGCTCCATAATTTAAAAAAAAATGATATAGGTGGCAACCCTGTAAACCGCCCCAAGTGGATAGTCTTAGAATCAATAGAACTATCTCTATGCCAAATTTCATCCCAATCGGTCAAGTGGTTCTCGAGATAGTACAAAAAGATAGTACCGTAATCAGTTTAAAAGTTATCGCCCGTGAAATTTTCAAATATGCCTCCCTGAAAAGAGGGCGGCACCACGGCTACTTTCAAAAATTTATAAAAAAAATCATTATAGAATGTCTAGGGGGTTCATCCTACCAACCTATATCATTTACCCATTTCCGTTACCGAATTATACCAATTTAGGTGATTTTCGAAGCTTTTGATATCGAAAGTGGGCGTGGTTGGAGAGTGATTTTATTCAATTTCATCAGGTACGAGTATATTCCCAACGATAATAGTATGCTTTGTGCCAAATTTCATCGTTCTACCGTAATCAGTTCAAAAGTTACGACCTGCCGAATTTTCAAAAAAAAGCCTTCCTTAAAATTGGGCGGTGCCACGCCCACATTAAATTTATGGAAAAATCATAATAGATTTACCAGGGGAATTCACCTATAAACTTATAACATTTTAGACATATCAGCTAACGAGATATTAAAATTTATGCGATTTTCGAAATTTTCGATTTCCCTATTTTCAATAGCAACCTACCTAGGCCAGGAAGTAAACTGTATACAAAATTGCATGAAAATATCTGCATTTTTTTTACGGACAGACGGACGAACATGCCTTATTGAACTCCTCTTTTCAACCTAAGATCTTTTATAAAAGGAACTCGATATCTATCTCGTTTCTTTTGTGCCATCACCTAGTACCGTTATGTGGAAAAAATTTTAATACACCTTTCGTAGTACTCGCTGGGTATAAAAAGCTTGCTGATTTCAATAATCGAGTATATTCCAAATTTTTTCGCACTTGTCCCACGAGTCAAAAAGACATGTCCCACGAGTCACTACCTGTACTAAAAAACCGGGCTTAAATATCGTATTTTCCCTTTCTCTGCATCCATCTTCGTGTTGTTGTTGCTGTAACGAGATGTAGCCCTGCCCAAATGTCAGACAGGCTCACCTCGCGGTGTATTGCTCTTGGCCGGTTCGATATAAAAAAAAACGGCCCGCGTCGTTTCGGTAGAAACTAGCCGTGTAGGTGTATGTAGGTCATTTAGCGTTATTCAGGGTGCGTCAACCGGAAACGGTCAAAATTCTAAAATTAAAATTCTGAAGTCAAAATTCCGGAATCAAAATTCTGGGTCGACAAAATTCTGGAAATCGGAATTCCGCACTTCCTTCGCCTTTTTTGGCTGTATTTCAAAATTCTGGTTTTTCATAATTCCGGAATTTACGTTTTCCAGAATTAATTCTGGAAATTTTTTCCCCAAAATTTGAGCAAAATCGAGTATTTTAATAAATTGTGTTTATATTTAAGAAATATACATTGACTTTGATTTTTTGGTCATAAGACAGAAAACCAGCGGAACAATTTGTATTTCTACTCAGCCGTGTATGGAAAATAGCTGCCTCATCATCGTTGGAACAACGTCAAATTTACCGTCCATAATCCAGCAGTCGCTCTCATTTAACAACTGCAGCGAAGATTTTGTTCCAAAAATAAGAATGCATTCGCCATAACTTTAATAACTTTCTTACTTAAAATAAATAGTTGACCTTCCAAAACATAAAGTGATAATAAAGGAATGTCTATTTTCTCAACACAAGTTGGCTCTTTAAAACATTTTAAACTGGTCCGTTGTCTTCTAATTTTTAACTTAAGGGCACCTCTTGATGGCAGATAATGTCCAATGTGTTTTTCTGTCATAGATACCGAACCCTGAATTATTTGGCTAGGCTGCAGAAAACTCAAGCGAAACCATATTTTTAAAATGATTATTTGGATCTGCAACCGATTTTTTATGCGCACATGGATCATGAGAATGTTCATTTTTTTTCGTATAACATTTCACAGCCGTGAAATTGTGTGTCAATACGCACGGTACATTTGTTTTTAATTCCTTCAGGACAAGTCCAGTTAAATGTTAAAGGCAAACTTTTGTAATTAATGATTAAAAATGCGTGTTGATAACAAAAAAAGTGCGCACTTTTTTTGTTATCAACACGCATTTTTAATCATTAATTACAAAAGTTTGCCTTTAACATTTAACTGGACTTGTCCTGAAGGAATTAAAAACAAATGTACCGTGCGTATTGACACACAATTTCACGGCTGTGAAATGTTATACGAAAAAAAATGAACATTCTCATGATCCATGTGCGCATAAAAAATCGGTTGCAGATCCAAATAATCATTTTAAAAATATGGTTTCGCACTTTTTTTGTTATCAACACGCATTTTTAATCATTAATTACAGAATTTTGAATTTCAGAATTTTGGTTTCCAGAATTTTGCAATTTAGAATTTCGTTATCCAGAATTTTGGATTCCAGAATATTGACTTCCATAATTTTGATTTCCGGTGTTTCGACTTCCGGAATTATGAATGCAGAATTTCCAAAAAAGCAGAATTTTGACCCCAACCCTGCGTCAACAAGGAGGCGACCTACTCTACACCGTTTCATCTTCTCTCGCTATTTCCTTATCCTCTTTGCGCCATTCTTCTGAATAGTACATGAGAGTTGCATCTCGTGTGACTTGTGGGACACACTTCAAAGTTCTCTAGAAATCACAATATGATCCTTTGAACTAAAAAAAAATGTATTTAGACGGAGAACGACCTCTTAATCCTTACTTCTAGAAATAACTGATTTTATAGGGTCATACCTGAAGCTACCAGAACACTTAATATGATTTTTCGCGTGACTCGTGGGACACCCTATATGAATTAGTTTAAAGAAGATCGTCATATACATCTTTTAATTTTTTTTTTTAGGAATGGTTAGTGATATTTTTTTTTCTCTTGGCTAAATTCCACAAGGTAATTATTTTCATATTTATCAAGTTATACAAACTTGTTCATTCTGAGTAGATACCAGAATATAAAAAAAATTGTTTCCACGAATTTTTAAAACGCTCTGCAAAAAACTAACCTCAAATTGTCATGAATATTTTGTTGTTGCTGCTTTACATGCTGTTTTTAATTGAATGCATAGCAAAACCTGGCACAACGGCGTGCATCTAGTTTTACCACAATGAATACATAAACTTTGACTTGGGCGGCTTGCTAAGTACAGATACAATTTCATTTACATTGCTTAAAATAAGCCCTTACTCACTCATGTGTACTAATGTTGTATGGAATTACATACTTCCAAACAAATTTATTTTAAGGAGATCATAGAGCAAGCACGCGACTACTTAATTAATATTAAGGCTAATAGAGATTTAAACTCTTAATAAGTTGCAACCACAAAAAATTTATGGAAGTGAATGGTTAGCGAATTTTTTTTTAGTTAATCTTTTTTTATACCCAGCGTACCCACATAACGATACTACGTAACGGCACAAAATAATCGGGATAGATATAGAGTTCCAAGATAGGTTGCTATTGAAAATGAGCGAAATCGGATGATAATCACGCCCACTTTTTCGATATCGAAAATTTCGAAAGTGACATAAATTCACATAACTTTAGTAAAAATTGAGAAATTTGCATGAAATCTGGTATACAGGTTACTTCCTGGGCAAGGTAGGTTGCTATTGAAAATGGGCGAAATCAGATGATAACCACGCCCACTTTTTCGATATCGAAAATTTCGAAAATCACATAAATTGACATAAAAATTGCGAAATTTGCATGAAAGTTGGTTTACAGATTACTTTCTGACCAAAGTAGGTTGCTATTGAAAATGGGCGAAATCGGATGATAATCACCCCCACTTTTTCGATATCGAAAATTTCGAAAGTGACATAAATTGACATAAAAATTGAGATATTTGCATAAAATTTGGTGTGTAGATTACTTTCTGACCAAGGTAGATTGCTATTGAAAATGGGCGAAATCGGATGATAATCACGCCCACTTTTTCGATATCGAAAATTTCGAAAATCACATAAATTGACATAAAACTTGAGAAATTTGCTTGAAATTTAGTCTAAAGATTACTTTCTGATCAAATTAGGTTGCTATTGAAAATGAGCGAAATCGGATGATAACAACGTCCCCTTTTTCGATATTGAAAATTTCGAAAATCACATAAATTGACATAACTTGAGTAAAAATTGAGATATTTGCATATACAGAGACTACTTTCTGACCAAAGTAGGTTGCTATTGAAAATGAGCGAAATCAGATGATAATCACGCCCCCTTTTTCGATATCGAAAATTTCAAAAATCACATAAATTGACATAATTTGAGTAAAAATTGAGTGATTGGCATGAAACTTGGTAGACAGGTTACTTTGTGGCCAAGACGAAGTCGGATGATAACCACGCCCACCTTTTTTGGGGGGCATTTTTGAAAATTGGACTGGTCGTAACTCTTAAACTGATTACGGTAAAACGAGGAAATTTGGCACAAAGCATACTAATATCGTTGGGAGTATACCTGATGAAACTGGATAAAATTTCCCTCCAACCACGCCCACT
Organism: Campiglossa producta; assembly: GCA_964058755.1. Taxonomy (NCBI): domain Eukaryota; kingdom Metazoa; phylum Arthropoda; class Insecta; order Diptera; family Tephritidae; genus Campiglossa; species Campiglossa producta. The sequence continues at coordinate 12,318,481 of CAXKVI010000003.1, forward strand.
TTCGATATCGAAAATTTCGAAAATGACCTAATTCGGTAAGATAAATAGCTAAAATAGTATAAACTTTTAGGCAAATCCTCCTGGGGCCTATATCATTGTTAGTCCGTTCTGAAAACTACTGCTGGGTATTTAATGTTCGGTACGCCTGAACTTAGACTTTCTCACTTGTTTCGTTTATTATTTAACTAAATTGTGGAAAAAAATTATTTAGTCTTTTGTTATTTAACTTTACATAGCTACTTATGTAGCATTTCGTGCCACATCGTATAGTGGAATGTAGCAGGAACAAGGGAATAATAATTGTTTTGTATTAAATTGCTGTATTGATTAGTCAACTGTCGGCCAAAATGGTGAATAATTCGAATGCCAACCAATTGAGTATGACGTTTTGACGCCTTGTTTGCATTGACCAAACGCCAGCTTGACAGTTAAACCAAACCACTCATATTTTTTTTAAATGCAAGCTTGGACTTTGCAACACGACGCAGCCAGCAAACACCTTCACCTACAACCGATCAAACGAACAACGAGCCGAGCATTCGGTGGCCAAATAAATACTATATTGAGTTTAAATTAAGTTAAAGTTCCTTTTGCTTTGTTGTAGGGGAGCGCGAGCGGTAGAGTGATCAATATTGTGAAGCGTTTGAGCGATTTTGAATTCGGAAATATGTGCACTCTTAATCAGTCAGTAGTGTAGGTGAGTGATATTTGTTGTGTTGGTGGCGCTGCTGGCTGTGAAAGGTTACAAAGCACATTTTTATTGAGTTTTTGCGCATGAGCAAAGTGCTAGGTAGGCAGGGCCACCGATTTGCAGGCGTGCACAAATAAACCACAAAGAGCGTCACAAAACAATGCATTTTTTTTTTTGCTCTAATTCTAATGCAGCTCAACTCAATTGGCGTAACCTCTAGCATGCTATTAGTGATGTTTTCCTAGCAATTTTTTGTGTTTGTTTGTGTGTTGAAGCACACAGGTTTTTGTTGCAATTTAAAGCTCAGCCGGTGTTTTTTTTTTTTATTATTTAGTACTATTATTTCGTTCTTTTGTAAAAGCGCTGCAGCTGTTGTTGCTGTGCTATACTCTCATAAGTATAGGTATTATTGTTGTTCTTACACTCATATCCATTTATGTTAAGTATTTTCTTATAAATTTGTTTTTGATTTTTATTACTGGTGGTGTAATTATTTCGTGGCTTCAGCTGCCATATGCAGTTTAAGGAAATTTTTTAGTATAAAAGTTGGTCTAATTTTGTATTCGAAATCAGAAACAATTCAACACTTCTTGTGTGTGTAGCAGCAGTCACTACAAAGTTTTTTTATTCTACTAGTATCCTTTTTCGCCTTTAAACAGAAGACATGAAGGTAAATAAGGAGTGCCGCAAAAAATTATTAGAAAATCGAGCGATAAATATAAAAAATATAAAAGTTTTGAAAAAAAAAAATTCTGAAAAAAAATAATTAAAGTGTAAAAAATTTGTTTAATACTGAACAAAAAAAAATCAGCTGAAAAGAAATGAAAAAGAAACATACTGTAAAAAAATTTTGTGAAAAAATAAATATTTTTGAAAAGAAACAAAAACAAAAAAAATTTATAAAAAAAATAAAATATTAAAAAAAAGTTTCGTGAATTCCGAAAAAATTACAGAAACAAAAAATAAAAAAAAAATTACAGAAATAAAAAAAAGAGATGAAAAATCTGAAACTGAATCAAAAACTTTTGAGTTTTAAAATTTTTTTAAGACAAAAATTTCAAGTAAAAATAAACTTTTTGGTGCAAAAAAAATTTCTAAAAATTTTTTAAACTTTTTTTCTATTATTTTTAACTTTTTTGTCTAAAAACAAACACTTCTTATTTTTTTAAATTCGATTTGAAAAAACTTTTCATTTGAATAAAATCTGAAAAATATATACATATTTCAAATTAGTGATGAAAATTTAAATTTGTAAAAACATAGATATCAGTAAGAAATATCCGATTTTTTCCTTGAATTTTAATATTTTTTTTTTTGAAATATCGAAAAATTTGCATTTAAAAATGTATAAAACAATATTTTGAAAACACAAAAAACTTTCAAATATAAAGAATGTGCGATTAATCAATTAATTAGATTAAAGATTTAACTAAGCAAAGATTAATCACAATGATTAATTTCAAGCATTAGTTTATCCGATTAATCTATTTTTTTTTTAATTATAACCTATTTCATTCGGTTATTCATAATATTGAGTGATTAATTAATCAAAGAATAATTAATTTTGAATAATCTCAAGGATAAGCTTACCAATTAGTCAACATTTTTCCAAATAATTCATTAATCAGAATATTGAGTGATTATTACGATTAATCGCAAGGATTAACTTTCCGATTAGTCAAAAATTTTCAAATTAATTCATTGATCAGAAGATTGTGATTAATTCTGATTAATCGCAAAGATTGAGAATAATTAGTTTTAATTAATCTCAAGGTTTAACATTTCAATTAGTCTTAATTAGAATAGATTGAGTGATAAGTTTCGACTAATCGCGAGGATTACGAATAATTACTTTAATAAATCTCAAGGATTAACTTTCCGAATTATCTTGATTTGTCTAATTAATTCATTAATCAGAAGATTGACTGATTATTTCGATTAAATAGCAAGGATTAATTTTCCGCTTAGTCTAAATTTTCTGAATTATAACCTAATGAAATTGGTTATTTAGAAGATTGAGTGATCAATAATACAAAAATTATTATTATTCTAGATCAATCGGAAGGATTAACTTTTCGATTATTCCTAGCTTTCTTAATTAAAAACTAATTAATTCAGCTTTTTAGAAAATTGATTATTGAAAATCTATTTAGTCGACTAATCACAAATCGGTAAAAAAATAACTATGGGGTTTTCACTGATTTTTAATGAGAAAAAAATTGTACTTTGTAATTTTACCAAAAGATTTTTTTCAATTTTTTAATTTTTTTTACAAAAATTTATTACTCTCAAACACTCACCCTTTACTTTTTCTCCTTTCAGTTCGTTATTGCTGTAGTCATGTTGGCACTTGCCGTCGGCGTCAACTCATCACTCTTATACCCCGGCCTCTACCCTGGTCTCTACCCCGGCGCTTTAGCCGGTCATGGTTATTATGGTGGTCCAGCTGCTGTTGATGTATATGGCGGACATGGTCTGTATGGTGCCGGACACGGTCTTTATGGTGGCTATCCCGGCATCTCTCTCAGCCAAGGACCAATTGGTCTTGGTCATGGTCTTGGTCATGGTATTGCTGTTGCTGCACCTGTTGCCGCTCCACTTGCCTTGGCTCATGGTCATGGTCATGAAGGTGTTTATGTTGCCAAGACTCGTGGTGCTGTGCACACTGCTCCATTACCCGGACATGTCAACTCTGCGACATCAGTCAATGTTGCCCCAGCTCCAGGCACATGGTAAACCATCAATAGTCAAGACAACTCTCCTTAAAACAGCAAGTCAAGCACATAAAATTCAAAGGATATATTGATGCCAAATGAAGGATGCAACTACACTGCCCTATTTTGTTTTACGTGATATCAAAGTTTTCCGTTTTTCCATCTTCTGTTTTCCGCAAGACCCACAACCGCTCACACCTTTTCCCACATACAAAATCTGTTCAATCTTTTATCTGTATCTAGCTATTTTTTATAAAAAATATGAAAAAATCATATAATAAACGATGTATAAACATACATACAAATATATTGAGTTTTTACTATCTACCATTTGTTCATTTGGTCGTAGAAGTAAATGAGATCAAGAATATGTTAAAAAAATTACTTCGAAAAAACACATACTCCTTGCTGCGACACAATAACAGAAAACTCTGAATCATTCCAGAGATGCTTCGTTGTCTAAGTGATCAAGTGATAATTTGAAAGGAAGGTATTTTTCGAGCGATCAACAAACCCGAAAAGATATCGTTCTATATCCAAAGCGGGAAGACCATTAGTACAAGACGAATACGCTTATAGGCTTAAAGGCCTCATATCCTTCTTTTCTAAAATCCTGGAAAGGCCCTCGACATTCCTGGATAAAATGGGGCTTCACTCCGTCTTATATGACCAAAATCGCCTAGGAGGTTAGATGTTTACAAGAGCGTGCAACTATTGGCGTATGCCGACGACAACGATAACATTGGCCTCAACAACAAAAGGAAGCGGAAAAAGGCCCAGAAGGTATTCTTATCGGCACCCGCCGGTGGAAGTAGAGAAAGAGGGAGATCACCACTCCGGTGGAAGGACCAGGTGTATGCAGATCTAACATCACGCGATGTCTCAAATTTGCTCAACAAAGAACCGACTGTCTCAAAATACTTTAGTTTTATTCGGCTCAATTAAGAGGGTGGGAGGGAGAGGGGTTATAATCCCACTCTTCATGACGATGCCGGGATCAGTTTGAGATCTTTTCGGGACTGTTTCCTGGGTGATTTCGGAATAATTTCTGAACATTTTGGGAATAATTTTTAAACTGTTGGCACCTTTTCAAGACCATCTCTCGTCTTCGTAATTTTTCCGAAAATATCTCGAAACTTTTTCGAAATTTATTATCTAGAAAATGTCCCACGATAAACCCGTAAACCATTCCGAAATGACAACAAAACGGTCACGTTATGATCCCGAAATAGAACTTTTGCAATGAGTGCTAAAGCAAACCCGAAATATGTAGTAATGCAGTTTTCCCGGCATGGTTTGAAGTGATTGTGAAATTAAAAAAAACATGTCACCAAAATTTTTTTTAACACTATTGTCAAAATGTAAAAAAGACCCACGTATTTTGAAGATGCATGAAAACATTTTTTTAAATAGGTTTGCAATTTTGATTGAAATTTTTATTTGATTTATTTTTTTTTATTTAAAGGGATGTTAAAAAAATTTGAGTTTTTTAAATTTTTACACTTTTACTTTAATAGTTTTTCAAATATTGAAAAAATAAATTCTGAATACAAGTAAAAAGTAAAGTTTAGAAAAAAAAATTTGAATCGGCATTGCTCATATTTTCTTTAGCCCGGACTCCCTTTTCTTATTAGAGGAAGCTCGCCACCTAAATTCATTCAAATCAGAAGGGATTGATCGCAACCATTTGACCCAAATGGCTTTTTATATTTATTATAATTTTGTTCACAAAACGGTACTACGTAACGGCACAAAATAATCGAGATAGATATAGAGTTCCAGATATGAAAGTTCTTAAACAAAGACTGCACATGCCGCACATAGCGAGGATCTTGTTACACTTGTGCGGACGGTCAAAGACACCGCCAAAGACAGACTCACAACGTCAGTTTGTCAATGCGACTGTCATACTTATATATTTATTGCAACCATATGCTGACGTAGTATATGAAATTTGGTATACCGGAAAAAATAAATTCTGAATACAAGTAAAAAGTAAAGTTTAGAAAAAAAAATTTGAATCGGCATTGCTCATATTTTCTTTAGCCCGGACTCCCTTTTCTTATTAGAGGAAGCTCGCCACCTAAATTCATTCAAATCAGAAGGGATTGATCGCAACCATTTGACCCAAATGGCTTTTTATATTTATTATAATTTTGTTCACAAAACGGTACTACGTAACGGCACAAAATAATCGAGATAGATATAGAGTTCCAGATATGAAAGTTCTTAAACAAAGACTGCACATGCCGCACATAGCGAGGATCTTGTTACACTTGTGCGGACGGTCAAAGACACCGCCAAAGACAGACTCACAACGTCAGTTTGTCAATGCGACTGTCATACTTATATATTTATTGCAACCATATGCTGACGTAGTATATGAAATTTGGTATACCGGTTACTTTCTGGCCAATGTAGGTTGCTAAAGAAAATGGGCGAAATCGGATAATAACATAAACTGGCATAACTTGAGTAATAATTGAGATATTTGCATAAAGTTTTTTATATAAGTTACTTTCTGGCCAAGGTAGGTTGCTATTGAAAATGAGCGAAATTGGATGATAACCACGCCCCCTTTTTCGATATCGAAAATTTCGAAAATCACATAAATTGACATATCTCAGTATCTGAAATGGCTAAAATGATATAATTTTATAGGTGAATCCCCCTGGTCATTCTCTTATGTCTTTTCCATAAATTTTTCAAAGTGGCTCCGCCCACTTTTAAGGGAGGCATTTTTGAAAATTCGACTGGTCGTAACTTTTAAACTGATTACGATAGAACGATGAAATTTGGCACAAAGCATACTAGTAACGTTGGGAGTAATGATTTTTTGATAATTTTTTAAAGTAGGCGCTCACTTTTCAGGGAGGCATATTTGAAAATTTCACGGGTTATAACTTTTAAACTGATCACGTAGAACGATGAAATTGGTACAAGATATATTGGCATAATAGGGGTTATACCTTATGCAATTGGACGAAATAGCTTCCCAACCACGCCCACTTCCGAAATGGAATATTTCGAAAATGATATGAAAACTACAGTTAGTTATTTAATGTTCGGTTTACCCGAACTTAGACTTCCTTAATTGTTAAAAGTAACTTTGTAAAAATGGATTTAGATTACCTTTTTGAGGATTTGTCTTTATCTTTTGTCTACTTGAATATTTGGGTTTACAAAGTAAATATTTGAAATTAAAAAATTAAACCAAAGTATCATTCCAGTTTAAGTTTCGGTTGTGATAAAACCTCGCTTTCAGTTATACTATTAGATCTGCTCATATGTGGCTCTCAGTTCCTGTTTCAGTTTCGATTGAAACATCGGTTAAAATTTCAGTTTCTTCTTCGCCTTAAGCTATACTTTTAGTTTCAGTTTCGTTTTCGACAACCTTCACTTTCAGCTGATATCTTATGATGTGACGAAAATTCCAAACGCGATTTACCGCTAAAGGGCACTCTAATCATGTTAAGATGTATCACATTTTTTCCATCAATTTAACATAATGAGCGCCCAATTTAATTGAAACTATTAAGATCTTAAACAAAATTGGCCAGCTAATCAATTTAATCATAAAACTGCTTGAGCTTTGTACCAAAAATTTTTAAAAATGTTTATAAATGAAAATTGCTTCTTAACTTAATTTAATCGCCCAAAGAACATGTTATGCTCCAGTTTGCACTTATTAGTACGGCCATAAAATATTAGCTTGCTTACCAGGAGCTACTGAAATATATAGGTTTATAGATACCGTTAACCAACACCCAAGTGCTCAATGAAATAGTAAACATGTCTGTGCTCAATAGTACAAAGTAAGACACTAATCCTACAGGTTTAAGGTAATGAAGCTTATGGAATGATTTAATTAGTTCACACAGTCAATTAGGTGTAAATAAAAATACGTTGATTGAATGTACATAACTATGTACAAGTACATGTCCGATGTTATAATTAGATCTAGTTTTAATTTGCAAGCGAATGTCGATTCGTGGGAAAATAAGAAACAATTTCAAAAGGAATTTGTTGTTGTTGTACTTGTATAATTAATTACACCTAAGAGTGGTATACGATATGCGGGAGTTACTCAACAAAGATTGAAGTAAGATATCGATTAGAGGTTTAGTTTAGATAACTAGCCAGATTCTCTAATCTCCAATGTTAGAGGACGATTCGCGAAAGCCTTGAGAAACATACATAGCATTATCAAACAAAATGGGTCATAATTCTCGAATTGAGAAAATCGTAGTTCTCCATTACAGTTTTCAGTATTCTGTAATTCTATCGCCTATCCAGTCACTAAATTTGAGATATTTCATTTGATAAACATTTTTGTGACTTGATATGATTCTGGTATTCTTTAAGAGAAAGTCACAAGTCCGCCGTTGACCAGACAGGAGGGGAAGGAAATTTTTCTGACAAGAGCTCCATTTTTCCTGGGTATCGGCGCTCTGACTACATTTTGACAAATTAGATTATTTAAGGTACATCTCAACATATTGAAAACCCTTTTCTTATCCTGCTTAGCTTTGCAGCAGCAGGCTTAAGTATATCGTATTTTCCTTGCATCCTTCTCCGGAGGCTAATACGGGTTCGAGGTCTGTATTTTTCGGAGTTTTATTATAAAATGGCGAACGATCTTTATATGGTCCAAGTGAGCTTCTGCTGCACGGGGTAGCTAACCCCCAAGTCTTATCTTATCTTACTTACTTACATACTTAAAATAGCCGATAACTGCCTGGGCTATTCTGGGCGCTCAAAATATTTCGCCAATTGAAAATACCTGGTGATCGTAGATCTTGTCCTTCTTGGTTCCTCCAACGGAGTGGTGGTCTCCCACTTCCACTACTTTCACCCGCGGTCGCCTTCTGGGCCGGACCATCTTCGTGGCCTAGCCTGCCAACCCGATGGGTTTTAATTCGCTGAACCTTGTCGTCGTCGGAGTTAAGCTCACACAGCTCATCATTAATTCTGTTTCGGTACTCGCGGTCGACAACCTTTAGGATGGACCTAATCTTATCTGGTCTAAAAAAACCTAGAACTATATCACAAAGCTGGATGAATCCAGACTATCTCGGGAACCGCTTGAACGATTTGGATAAAATTTTGAATATAGATAGTATGGTTGATTCCAAGACTATCCAATTGGGGGTTGCCACCTGGGGCGGTTTACAGGGTTGCCACCTATGGGTATCAAATGAGAGGTATTTTCAGCGACATGCCAACTAAAATATTTTCAAGTAGGATTGCCACCTTACCGCAGTATATTTGTAAATCCGGACTATTTCTGGAACCACTTGACCGATTTGGATGAAATTTGGCATACTGATAGTATGATTGATTCTAACACTGTCCACTTGGGGTTGCCACTTGGGGGGCTAACAGGGTTGCCACCTATCTCAATTTTTATGGACCGAGATATGCCAATATGGGTATGGACCGAGATATGCCAATATGGGTATCAAATGAGAGGTATTTTCGCCGACATACCAACTAAAATAGTTTCAACAAGGGTTGCCTACCAGGGTTACTATTTTACAGTATTGTATTTGTATTATATATTTTTGGGATCATATTTGGATTATTTTAGGATCATTTTGGGATCAATTAGCGTTCACTTTGAGATAATTTTGGGGCTATTTTTGAGCTCATTTTTGGTTCAATTTTTGATTTAGTTGGGACAATTGTGGGGTCATTTCGGATCATTGGGAGTCATTTTGGGATCATTTTGGGATAATTTTTGGGTCATTTTGGGTAATTTTGGGAACATTTGAGGGTCTTTTTGGGGTCGTTTCGGGATTATTTTACGATTATTTTGGAAAAATTTTTGAATGATTTTGAGATCATTTTGGGGTCATTTTAGGGTCATTTTAGGATCATTTTCGGATCATTTTTGGGTCGTTTTGGGTTCAATTTCGGATCATTTTGGGAAAATTTAAGGGTCTT
>CAXKVI010000003.1:12340851-12345851 GCA_964058755.1 Campiglossa producta
TGCCCCTTTTGTTTTAATGACGAAAAACCACTTTAAACTTTAATAAAAGTTACATGGCGTATACGTAACTTTTTTTTTGTAGAAACAAAACAAAATAAGGTTGGCTCTAAATATTTTCTTCGTAAGGTTCTTGTTAAATTTATAATAGGTCTTAATCTATTTTGTCTCATCATCTTTCGTAAAGTAGTCATTATTTTCGAAAAAAGTGGGTGTATAATTTTTGTTTTTCAAGAAAATGTCAAATATTAAAGCAAACGCTTATAAGCCAGTAAAAATTACTTAACAAATTCTACCTTTGCTACTTTGGATAGACAAAAATGTTGTGCTTCAACGTACTACACCTTCTAACTATAATAAAATGAAAGTTTGTAATATTTTCTATTGATTCCTGAAAAAAATATTTGTCCATATTTGCCCCCCTCGATTTAATGACCAAAAATCTCACATTTGTTTGGTTAAATAAAGAAGAAATCATATATAAATAAGCCAGCAAAAATTACTTCACAAATTCTACCTTTGCTACATTGGATAGACAAAAATGTGGTGTCACAGCGTGCTACACCGTCTAACTATAATAATATGAACTTTTGGAATATTTTCTATCGTTTCCTGAAAAAAGTGTTTGCCCATATTTGCCCCTCTCGATTTAAAGACGAAAAATCACTTCAAACTTCCAAAAAAGTTGCATGGCGTATACGTAACATTTTTTATTAACGAAAATGTAGACATAGAGAAACAAATAACTCATGCAGCAACACTACAAATTGGAATGCTTTAAGAGAAAGCTGTAGAAGGGCGAAATTATAATTAAATGTTTTCTAGAAAAAGTGATGGGATTCTTACCAATATAGCTGTTATTATTAGATTGCTGGCAAGTTCTTACCAACAAAAGTCTATGGAATTGAAGCCTTACTTCTTGGTTGTGTTATATGTATATGGGGTAAAATTCCTCAAGCGGACCACCTAAAAATTCGATTTGAATTAAATTTGGCGAAAATGATTTGTTATGTATGAAAAAAAAATATCACCAAAGGTCGCGTATAAATGTTGGATGGTTACCGAGCTCTACGGGTTTGAATTCGCACTTTTTTTTGTGTAAGCCTCTTTTCTTTAAATTAGAACTCATGTCATTGACGTGCTAAGAAGGAACATGTGAATCTAGCGTAAGACCAAAATTATGCTCCATAGTTGCGCACTTGAAAAATATGAATTGCAATACTCTTTTCTCTTACAGCTTCTTTTGTATTTGTGTTAAACACGAGAACGTTTAATAACAGTACAATTAAGCTGAGTGGTTTGACAAAGTCCGCAGCTAAACTTGCCTTTTGCGAAGGCCATACAAGTTCAGCATTAATTGGTTAATTAAAATCAAAGTAGAATGAGCTTTTTACAAATATGTACTGCTATTTTAAACTGTAAGTATGTAACTAAAAAACGGGTTTGCTACAATTAACTACCATTTTTGTCATAATTACATAGTGAGGTTTTTAGAATGATAAATGTACATACATTGGGGTGTATTAGATGTAGAAAAAAGAAAAATGTTGTTCCGACTAGATTTTTCGGAAAAAGGTTAGATCTCTATCGTAAAATAGAGTTCCACTCTGGTGAAAAAAATTATATTTTTTTTGTGAAACGCCCTAATATACATACAAATATACACAATAAGTCACTTTGACAAGTTTCATGATCAAGTGAGAACTGCAATTAATACTCAGCTTACGCTCTAAAGTCTTAATATTGATGACTTTGTAGAGCTGAAGTGATTAAAATTTCTAGTTTTGAAGTTCAAAATAATACTTATTGTAATACATCACAATCTAATTATATGTTTAATTAAGAGCTTACATTAGTCAATGAGTTTTTTTGTATATTGAAATATTAAGCCAGCATAATAATGGTATTCATTAACTTAAGCATGGTTCGGAACTTTTCGTTTCACTTGTGGAGTGTTTCCTAACTTTTTTCTAGTACATTTATGTAATTTTAAGTGACAATTTCCGTATTACTGTTTTCGGGATCACTTTTCCCAAAACGAACCCGAAAAAGTCGCAAAATGTTCCCTAAAGTCATGCCGTAATGGTCCCGAAAAATTCCGAAATGATCCCAAAACAGTCCTGAAAATCATATCGAAATGATCCCAACAAAGTTCAGAAATGATACCAAAATAGTCCCGAAATCGTCTCAAAATAGTTCCGAAAACGATCCCGAAATGAACCCAAAATAGTCTCGAAAACCATCCCGAGATGATCCCAACAATGTCCAGAAATAATCCCGAAAAATTCCGAAACATATCCCGAAAAAGTACTGAAATTATCCAAAAAAGACCCGAAATGATTTTAAAACAGTCCCGAAAATCATCCCGAAATGATCCCAAATTAGTCCCGAAGCGGTCTTAAAATAGTCCCGAAAACCATCCCGAAATGATCCCAAAAAAGGCCGAAACATATCTCGTAAAAGTACTGAAATTATCTCAAAAAATACGAAAAATGGTCACAAAATAGTCTCGAAAGTGACTCCAACAAAGTCCAGAAATGATCCCGAAAACCATCCCGAAATGATCCCAAAAAGTCCAAAACATATCCCGAAAAAGTACTGAGATTATCCCAAAAAAGTCCAGAAGTGGTCCCAAAATAGTCCCGCAAACCATCCCGCAATGATCCCAAAACAGTCCCGAAAATCATCCCGAAATCATCTCAACAAAGTCTCAAAATAATCCCGAAATGGTTAAAAATAATCCCGAAAAAAATTACATTTGTAAAACCTTATACAACATTAAATTAATTTTATGTTGTCTGAAAATGACGGATTAGTTTCAATAAGGAGTGGGCAATTGTGATAGGTCAGGGCTTACATGCTAGTACCCCGTATAATGAATATTGATCTCAAAGTGGGGCTTAAGCTATGGATACACACACGGAGATTATCTCCAATAAATCTTCTTTAATGAGATCCAAATTTTACCCTGACACACACAAAATTGAATATTAACAATCGCGCACTAGGTGGCTTTGGTTGTAGTACTTGCGGTTTAAAACTAGATGTCGCTATTTTTTGGTGACTCTAGTGTCCAGTAGCGGTAAACTCGTAACTTTGGTATTTGTCCTTGCTCTTTTTGTGTATTTATCGATGACAGTAGCGGTCAAATCGTTAGCTCATTTTCTGATATCTGCTCAAATCTTTTTCAATTTTTGGGAGTTTATAATGAAGATTATGCTCAAGTTAACTGCCAAAAGCGGAGTTAATTCGGAATTTGCGCTAATGTGTCATCCGTAGTACAGAGAAAATACAACGAAGTTATTTTAAGACTGTTAAGACAAAAAGACCCTTCAAGTGAGGTAGTTTAAATTATGAGTAGTATTCTTATTGAAAATCTATTTGAAAACTCCAATCTTTTCATTAGAGCTAAATGATTAGTCTAAGCCCATTACTGGTTCAGCACACCTAAAAGCTTCAGAAACCGTTCCCGGTGACATTTTCAAAAACTTTAATTTTGTTGTACAGTGCTATAATCAAAGTCAAGTTTTTCAGTATAATCACAGCATGTCATTTCATTCACATTTATGAGTAGGTAGATAGTTACTTATTTGCTTAGTCAATATTTCGATTAAACTTATTTACAAATGGCTCTTAAGATATAGTCAGTTATGTAAGATTTGTTTGTTTGCTCATATAAAAGTAATTAAGCGCTCATTTATTGACTTTAAAATTCTTTCAATTAAGTCCCATTAGGAACTATTTTTTTTGTAGAATATCGACATTTTAGTGGCAGATCGTTCTATTTCCATTTTTTTGGGTACCCCCCTCTCTCTCTTTTCGTTTTAGGGAGTTTGTTTAGTTTTTAAATTTTTTGGTGTCCTGTGAAAGGTTTTGGCTGAAAAGAAGTAATTTATTATACTTTATATCATATTAACGGGGTCATATGCAAAAAGGTGAACTTTTCTTTAAAAGGGTTGCCACCTGTTTGAAAAAATAATTAATATACACAAAGTTCGTACTATTTTTAACATTGAGATATAAAATGATACCGCTCAACCTATAGATTTGCAGGAAGTTACATTTTTTTAATAAGTTTGCCACCTGTTTAAAAATAGTTTTTTCCTATTGGGTGTTTTTTTTTTTTTTGTGAAATTTTATTGAAAATGACTAATTTATTATTACTTTTATAAAACTCAATTTCAACTTTGTATAATATAAGAAGCATTTTTTTGTGCAGAGGTTCAGACTTATGTGCTGTTCATGCTGAGCCTGCATTTTGCATTTTAGCATTTAGCCCAAAATGCAGCATTTTTTCCATACAATTTTGAAAGCTAAACGCAACTAAATTCTACTTAATTTCTGCATTCTGCTTTAGCATCTTCGGAGATACAGTACGAACAAAAATTTCCTTGTATGAAGAAAAAGTGAAAAAAAAATGCAGAGCTCTACACTGGCTCGAACATCGATATCAGAAAATCAAATTCCAATAATGAGATTCGCTTGTGCTTGAAATTTTCGAATATTTAGCCGAAGATATAATGTTTTCGACAATCTGAAATTAGTCTATGTAAAAAAATTTTCCACAGTTATTATATTTGGGGCATCTTTTGACATCTCTAGCTAAATTTTTCGCTACCATACCATTTTATTATATTTTATTTCGAAAGACTTCCAGAGGTCGAAAATCGGATTTATAAGGTCCAAAACTTTGAAATCAGAGAGTATAAAAAAAAAACCGATTTCCTATTAGTACGTCTTATCTTAAGTACTAGACGAAGATGATTTTGCGTGCATTGCCTTTACGACAAGTACATAATACCTCCATATTATGTATATACGTATGTACATATATACTTCTATGAAGCTTCAACTTAACAACAACCAAGTTGCATGCACATTCATCAGCAACAAAATAAACATACTTACATACATACAAACCTACAACACATAGATATAACATTAATGAAAAAATCTCTCATATGAACTCTCGCGGTAATTGAATCTATGCGGTGGAGCAGAGA
>CAXKVI010000003.1:12358351-12393351 GCA_964058755.1 Campiglossa producta
ATAAAATAAAATAAAAAATTTAATTTTTTTCGATTCCAAACATTTGAAGATTTGACATGGAATGACCCAACTGTCCCAGCTTTTAGTACAGGGAGAAAAGTTAATCTTACTTAACTTAAATTAGCCATCTTACCGCCTCAGTTTAAAAGTTATGACCAGTCCCATTTTCAAAAATGCCTCCCTTATGAGTGGGCGGTGCCACGCCCACTTTCAAAAATTTATCAATAAAAATCATAATAGAATAACTAGGGGGTTCATTCTGCCAAATTACATCATTTTAGCCATTTCCCTTACCGAATTATGTCAATTTATGTGATTTTTGAAATTTTCGAAAAAAAAAAATAAAAAATAAAATAAAATTGAATAAAGTTAAAAAATAGAAAAAATGTAAATTTAATTAAGAATAATATAAAAAAAAATAATAATTTAAAAAAATATATAAAAAATAAAAAAAATGAATTAAAGAAAATAAAATAAAAATAAAAAAATTAAAAAAAAAATTTACTAAAAAAAAGTAAAATAAAAAAAATTAAAATAATCAAATAAAAAATCTAATTTTTGTCGATTCTATACATTCGAAGATTTGGCATGGAATGACCCAGTTGTCCCAGCTTCTAATACATGGAGAAAAGTTAATCTTACTTAACTCAAAATAGCCACCTAACCGCTTATGCGTTTTTCGGCGTCCAAAAAAAAAAGTTGATCAATCCCGAATAGCTCTAAATTTTTATAACAGTTTCGGAATATAGGCTGCTGTTTGTTACGCCGAGACTCACATCCCCTCTAAATATACATATTTACATAGCTACATAAGTAAACAAATTAATCAAAGCAAACGCTAACCAACTGAGACAGCTGTTCTCACCTTCTCCTCATGCCTCAAATCTTCCAGTCTAATTGTGCCTGACAAAAGCAACATTGGCGCTACGGCAATCACAACAATGCCTATCAACGTACATACATATGCACATATTTACAGAAAAACATTAAGTAGAATTAAAATACCAATTATTATTTGCTTATTTTGTTGAAAACGAAGAAACTTCAATGTTTCAGTTCATTCGAAAGCAGCGTCCAGAACGCCAACAAGCGACATTTAGCTGAAAAGCACGGAAACGGCAACAACGCTAAGATATTCGAGCGCGCAACAATTTAGAACGTTCCAAAAGCTATTTGAAAAAAGAATTTCCCACGAAATTGCATGGAACTTGTGTGCCTAATTGGCATTGAATGGCGGCCTATTTGTGACGTCTAAAGCTGTTTTATTTGATTTTGGGAGGTTTTTGTGTGAGTTTTTGTGCTTTTTGTTTGCAATTTTTGCTGGATGGGCATTGTTCCCATTGTGCGGTGGTTGTGTTGGTGTATTTAATTGCGCTGCAATTAGCACATTCCATAAAATTATATTTGGAAAAATATATCAAAATATGAAATATGGATTTATAAATATTGCTGTGCATGCAAAAATCAAAACAGTGAAGCGCGTGAACGATGATAGGAAGTGAGTGCTAGAACTTGACCTCAATTGAATATTCGAATTTGTATGGTTTGAAGGAAACAAAAAAGTTTTGGGGGTCAAGGTTAAATAAAAGTAGTTCATATGAAGCAAAACAATCGGTTCCACGAATAAATTAAATAAAATTTGAATAAAAAGTAAAACGAAATAAAAAAAAAAAAATTAAAAAAAAAAAAAAAAAAAAATTAATTTATTTAATAAAATGAAATAAAAGGAAATAAAAAAGCACAGTAAAATAAAATAAAATTAAATTAAATTAAAAAAATAAAAAAAATATAAAAAAATAAAAAAAAATAAAATAAAACAAAACAAACTAAAATAAAATGAAAAAAAATAAAATAAAATAAAATAAAATAAAATAAAATAAAATAAAATAAAATAAAATAAAATGAAATAAAATAAAATAAAATAAAATAAAATAAAATAAAATAAAATAAAATAAAATAAAATAAAATAAAATAAAATAAAATAAAATAAAACAAAATAAAATAAAATAAAATAAAATAAAATAAAATAAAATAAAATAAAATAAAATAAAATAAAATAAAATAAAATAAAATAAAATAAAATAAAATAAAATAAAATAAAATAAAATAAAATAAAATAAAATAAAATAAAATAAAATAAAATAAAATAAAATAAAATAAAATAAAATAAAATAAAATAAAAAAAAATAAAAAAAAAATAAAAAAAAATAAAATAAAATAAAATAAAAAAATAAATAAAATAAAATAAAATAAAATAAAATAAAATAAAATAAAATAAAATAAAATAAAATAAAATAAAATAAAATAAAATAAAATAAAATAAAATAAAATAAAATAAAATAAAATAAAATAAAATAAAATAAAATAAAATAAAATAAAATAAAATAAATAAAAAAAATAAAAAAAAAATAAAAAAAAAATATAAAAAAAATAAAAAAAAAAATAAAATAATATAAAATAAAATTATTATTATTATAAGGCCTTATTACACCGCGACCATTATGTGACCTATTAGCTTATTGCTGTATGCGAAGGCTCTTTATTTATAAATTTGAGCACCTCCTCAGGTTTTTTATTCCATATCACGAACGGATTCAATCAATTCATTAAGTAGCAATCTCTCTCTCTCTCTCTTCTGCTAACGCAATGCATTCGCAGAGTATATAAACCGGCGTTTCATCGTCCAGTTTGCAAAACCGACAAATTGTTTCATCTGACAGATTCAGTTTACTCAGGTAATAACGTAGACTATAATGGCACGTATAATACCCAGTGAGGGTTGTTACATAGATCCACCCTTCTTAGATTTATGAGTCTGGCCGATGCTCTTTGCGATAGTTCTATAAAGAGTTTGGCCTGCCTCTGTCCTAGGCTACTAAGCGAATGCTGCCTAAACTGTTTGTCTTCCCAGTTGCTTATGGTCTCCCTTACGTGGACCTTGGACAGCCCATAGAAGGGTTTCGAACCATAAAATGCTGTTAGAGCATCGTTTTTGCAAGGTGGTCCACGTTTTCGTTGCCGGCATGTACTTCATACATGGGATCCAACCTAACAACACTTTGTTTTTGGCCCCCAGATCATTAAGGGATGTTACGCACTCATCAACAAGCCTCGAAGTTTTGGTGTAGGACTGTAAGGCACGTAGGTCGTCCTGACTGTCCGACATAATGTAGATTCACCTAGAGGATAGTCCTCTTCAGAGGCATTCTCTGCCACAGATTTCTATTGCATGGATTTCCGCTTGGAAGATAGTGGGGTAGTTACTCATTGGCACCGATTTTTTGCAGTTCGGCCAATAGATACCGGCTCCCGTTTTACCATCTTTCAGGTTCGATCCATCCGTATACCAAATTTCCGAATCGGATTCAGCATATATGCGTTCCCTGTTTCCCAGAGCACACGATTTACGATTGGACCCTCAAAGTTTCGCGTAATCCTGAGCGTAGGAGTTATTGCATCACTTACTTGCAATATAGGACCATTTATGAAGTTCTTGACTATCTTCATATCGTCGCTCCCAACGAAGACTAGCTCGATTCAGTCGAAGACTAACACGGTTCAGTTCTATGCGAACTGTGCTAGTTTTTACAACGAACGTTCGTTCGTTCGTTGGGAGCGACGATATGTCTTGTCACATTTACGATTTTTAGATCGGAAATATTTTAAAGTCTCAATGGAGCAAGTGTGACTGATAAAGCTTAAAGTTTAATAAAAAACGACCCTAAAGCTATTTATTTTTCCAATATGAAGAACATAAATTATAGAATTTCTTTGTACACAATATTTCAAGTTCTACCCAAATTATAAACAAATATTCCGAGCAAGTTACTCGCGAGCTAGCTACATAAAGCTGCCCGTCTGAAAAGCAATTAGTCCTAAAGTCGATACAAGCTGCTCAGAGTGTCTGACCCTGTGACTTATTTATTGTCATAGCGAAGCATACGCTGACGAGAAACTGAAATATTTGTCGATACCTCCGAAACCGGTCGAGCTATCGAAATTTCAAGATATCTCCCAAACCATTTCAAATATTTCAATGAATCACATCGCATATTATAGCATTCATTGACACCTTTCGTTTGACACCCATATTGTACTAAGACATTTTTGGTCAGCCCTGGTCCACATATTGGGCGATAACCCCAAAACCCGTTGAGATATCGCAAAAAATAGTATCTTAAACTTTAAGTTGAGCGTCGAGCAATCCAACGAAAAAAGTTTCATTCAATTCCATTCATTACTTTCAGAGTGATGCGGCCACAAACATTCGGACAGACAGACTTCGGACAGACAGACTGACAGACACACAAAAATTTTTAAAATGGTTAATTTGCATTCTATTCGCTTAATAATGCTTCTCCCAATCAATTTTTTGGTGATATCTGCCATGTACAGACATCGACCAGTTACAATTTTATTATATGTAGAGATTATAATTACTTTTTTTTGTTGTTTACAGAAAAAATCGAATGCGAGATTTAAATGAGATGCCAAGAATAACTGTCAATTATTTAATTAAAATAAATATCTCACAACTATGCAAATATGAGCAAATTAAGACAATTGCTGATTGAGAAATCGTGTTAAATCTATTATTCAAAAAACAACAAATAAACGCCCAACGATCACAACAATTACAAATCTACAAGCAAACATACAACGTACTACACACCAAACAAACAGCAACAAAGCAACAACAACAACAACAAATATGCTTAACATCGAGCGCTTCCAATCAAAGGCTGCCTAAATTGTGTCGTCATAATTGCCAAGTCACACAAATCAAAAACAAAGTCTGCGCTCCCACTGGCACAACAACAACCACAACGACACACACAAAATAACCACAATGAAATCGATCTACAGCGGCGCAAAACAACAACTCAGCAGTTGCATGCAACATGACAACGATGATACACCACCCGTCATTTTGGTGGCAAACAACGATTATAATCACCACAATCATCATCATCATCTAAACCACAATCACAACAACAGCTATCATACACCACCGACGCTTAACCACCATCAAAGGCATTACGATTACACCCACCATCAACAGCAGCAACAACAAACACAACTAACTAATCATAGTAATGGTGGTAATCATCATTACAATAACAACAACAATAGCTTTATAACAGCCGTTACAACGCCAATCGCGGGCACGAGCGCATACGAAATGCTTCAGCAGCCCTTCAAACATGATCGACGACGCGGTCAATGGTCGGCGACAGCAGATTTTTATTTTGCTTGTACGAGTCATGCTTTCGGTTCGATTATCTTTTCGGAGGTGCCAGTTTATGCGATGATTTTTGGTGGAGGTATGTTTTCACTTGTTTGCTATAACTACAACTGTCTTATTTTTTTTTTTATATTTGAGATAAGTAATGACGTAAATTAAATTAATTTAATCAGCTATGCCCGAATCGCTTTGATCGACGCAAAAGCTTTTTTCTTAAATAATCTCGTAGCATTTTTAATTGATTAAACTGTCAAGAAGTGAGAAATAAATTTAAATATGACAAAGGTTAGCAGTTCATGTTAATAAGGAAAATACTGAAAAACGTTCGTATCAGCGCCTTCTGAACTAAGGCTTCCTTGTTATAGTCGATTGATAATAAAATTAGTTAAAACAAAAAAAATAAAATAAAATAAAATAAAATAAAATAAAATAAAATAAAATAAAATAAAATAAAATAAAATAAAATAAAATAAAATAAAATAAAATAAAATAAAATAAAACAAAATAAAATAAAATAAAAAAATAAAATAAAATAAAATAAAATAAAATAAAATAAAATAAAATAAAATAAAATAAAATAAAATAAAATAAAATAAAATAAAATAAAATAAAATAAAATAAAATAAAATAAAATAAAATAAAATAAAATAAAATAAAATAAAATAAAATAAAATAAAATAAAATAAAATAAAATAAAATAAAATAAAATAAAATAAAATAAAATAAAATAAAATAAAATAAAATAAAATAAAATAAAATAAAATAAAATAAAATAAAATAAAATAAAATAAAATAAAATAAAATAAAATAAAATAAAATAAAATAAAATAAAATAAAATAAAATAAAATAAAATAAAATAAAACAAAATAAAATAAAATAAATTAAAATAAAATAAAATAAAATAAAATAAAATAAAATAAAATAAAATAAAATAAAATAAAATAAATTAAAATAAAATAAAATAAAATAAAATAAAATAAGCTGGGTAGTGGCCTAAGGTGCTAGACCTTCTAGCATACAAGTCACTACAGTGTTGTGAGTTCGACTCTCACAATGCCGGGAAGAAAAAGTCCTTGAAGAGATGTAACTCCAGTATCATCGAAACATATGTCGGCTTGTCTGGTTCCTGCAGCGCGTAGGTAAATTTTTCTCAAAAAACACATTTTCATACAATCCCGAAAATTGCTTGTAAAATACCGTCGGTATTTACAGCAATAGACTACAAGTCGAAAGCAACAAAGAGTTTAAAATAAAATAAAATAAAATAAAATTTACTTTATTTTATTATTTTATTTAATTTTTTGTTTTATTTTATTTTACTTTTTATTTTATTTTATTTTTTATTTTATTTTATTTTATTTTATTTTCTTTTATTTTATTTTATTTTATTTTATTTTATTTTATTTTATTTTATTTTATTTTATTTTATTTTATTTTATTTTATTTTATTTTATTTTATTTTATTTTATTTTATTTTATTTTATTTTATTTTATTTTATTTTATTTTATTTTATTTTATTTTATTTTATTTTATTTTATTTTATTTTATTTTATTTTATTTTATTTTATTTTATTTTATTTTATTTTATTTTATTTTATTTTATTTTATTTTATTTTATTTTATTTTATTTTATTTTATTTTATTTTATGTTATTATATTTTATATTATTTTATTATATTTTATATTATTTTATTATATTTTATATTATTTTATTTTATTTTATTTTATTTTATTTTATTTTATTTTATTTTATTTTATTTTATTTTATTTTATTTTATTTTATTTTATTTTATTTTATTTTATTTTATTTTATTTTATTTTATTTTATTTTATTTTATTTTATTTTATTTTATTTTATTTTATTTTATTTTATTTTATTTTATTTTATTTTATTTTATTTTATTTTATTTTATTTTATTTTATTTTATTTTATTTTATTTTATTTTATTTTATTTTATTTTATTTTATTTTATTTTATTTTATTTTATTTTATTTTATTTTATTTTATTTTATTTTATTTTATTTTATTTTATTTTATTTTATTTTATTTTATTTTATTTTATTTTATTTTATTTTATTTTATTTTATTTTATTTTATATTATTTTATTTTATTTTATTTTATTGTTTTTTGTTGGTTTTTATTACAAGCTATGGCCTTTTTAATTAAAAAATTGTTTACCAAACTCTTTTTCAGTTTACTTCCTGCCAATATACATAACCGCTATAATCTTATATGCCATTCCGGTATTTATTATACAAACATTTTTGGGACAATTCTCAACATCCGGTTTGATCTCGGCCTTTCGTGTGGCGCCACTATTCAAAGGTAAGAGAATATTTCAATTCGAGACGAAAACATATTTTGAAAGAATGCTCCTTTACTCAGCCTTCACAGTTCACAGTAAAAATAAATTAGATCATCTGATTGTAATTTTTAATTGACTGAAAAAAAAAATTATTTAGTTAGTAAATGACTTCATCAACTACTTTGTTTCTTTCTAGAGAACAATGTATTAAATTGATAATTTGTCGTAAATATATTTCTACAATCAATTTGTTCGCACGTGCATCTAGAGAGAGCAATTAAACTTTGAACTGAATATTAAAATTGATGTACTATTTATATTTTGTTGTTTAGGAATACTTTATTTGTGGACTGCTTTTAATAACACTTTCTTCTCCATTCTCTCTCATCCAGGTATTGGTTATTCCATACTTTTGCTAAATCTTCTTTCCCTCGCCTATTATGGTGTGGTGGCAGCTGTGCCACTTATTTATGCTGCCAATTCCGTACATACTGTGATACCATGGATGAGTTGTGATAACGCGTGGAATACGCCCAATTGTTCGACACATTCAACTTATGACGCCGATGAAATAACGCTCGATCCACATGCGACAGTGGAGTTTTTTCGGTAAGTTTGTAGTGTAGCAAAATTTGTAGCTCTACTAGACTCTGGATTTGAGGAGTTTTACCCCAAGCTTTTGAGAAAGACAAACTCACACCTTTATACTAATTTATGCTTGTTATGGCAGTTTACAGTCCAGGTCTGAAGTCAGTCTGACAAATATTGGAAAATTGGGATTATTTCTGAGCTGTTTTGGGCCTTTCTACGATTATTTCGGCACTCTTTCGGAATTTTTTTCGTGATCATTTCTGGACTGTTTTGGGTATTTTTCCTTATTTCGTGACTCTTTCGGAATTGTGTTCAGAATTTTTTTTTCAAGATTATTTTGGGTCACTTTCGGAATTTGGGACTTTTTAGGATTATTTCTTGACTCCTTCGGAATTGTTTGAAGAGTTATTTCATGCTCACTTCGAAGCTATTTCGGGATTGTTTTCGGCTCATTTCCGAAACGTTTTTGACTCTTTTCGGATTATTTTGGTACTCTTTCGGAACTGTTTTCGGGATTATTTCAGGATCACTTTTTAATCATTTCGGGATTATTTTCGACTCATTTTCGAAATGTTTTTCGACTTTTCAAGATTATTTTGGTACTCCTTCAGAACTGTTTTCGGGATTATTTCAGGATTACTTTTTAAGCATTTCGGGATTATTTTCGACTCATTTTCGAAATGTTTTGCGACTTTTCAAGATTATTTTGGTACTCCTTCAGAACTGTTTTCGGTTTTATTTCAGCATCACTTTTTAAGCATTTCGGGATTGTTTTTGAAACATTTTAGGGACCATTTCTGGATTATTACGGAAGTGTATTTGGAACTTTTATTTTTATTTTCTATTATTTAAAATACGATTATTTTGGGGCTCTTTCGGAACTGTTTTGGTTATTTTTCATGATTATTTCAGGTTTACTTTAAAACAAATTCGGGAATTGGGACTTTTTAGGATTATTTCTTGACTCTTTTGGAATTGTTTTAAGGGTTTTTTCATGCTAACTTCGGTGCTATTTCGGGATTGTTTTCGACTCATTTCCGAAACGTGTTTGGGACTTTTCGAGCTTATTTTGGTACCTCTTCGGAGCTGTTTTCGTGATTATTTTAGGATCACTTTTTAACCATTTCGAGATGGTTTTCGGCTTATTTCCGAAATATTTTTGGGACTTTTCAAGATTATTTTGGTACTCCTTCGGAACTGTTTTCGGGATTATTTTAGGATCACTTCTCAATCATTTCGGGATTGATTTGAAATATTTTAGGGATAACTTCTGGATCTTTACGGGAGTGTTTTTGGGACTTTCATTCTTAGTTTCTATTATTTTAAGCGTGTAAAATTATGCTTCGTATCTCTTTT
Source organism: Campiglossa producta (assembly GCA_964058755.1). NCBI lineage: Eukaryota > Metazoa > Arthropoda > Insecta > Diptera > Tephritidae > Campiglossa > Campiglossa producta. Next base: position 12,367,853 of record CAXKVI010000003.1, read on the forward strand.
TCTTCCTCTCTTTTTCCTCAAGATATGTTATGCGTTCAGATGATGACTCCTCAAACGAGTTTGTGATCTCTTGGCCTGTTTTATGCGGTGTAATAGGAGTTTGGATGCTGACGTTGGGAATACTACTGAAACGTGTCTCATTTGTGAGTAAAAAAAATTTATTTAGTCTGAAATCATCATGAACAAATTTTTTACAGATCGGCAAATTTTTTCGTTGCATCTGCGTTATCATGTTCGCTGTCTTCTTGGCAGTTTTCGTACATCTCATTTGCTACATAAAGCTCGATTGGGAAACCTTCATAAGCTTTTTCAAACCGACATTGCAGAGCAGCTTTAGCGGTGTTATGGGCGGTGCGCGTACAGCAATTTTCATGTCCACATGGCTATTGGGGCCCGGTTGGGGTAATGTGCTCACCATGGCGAGTCATAATCGTTTTCATCGTGACAGCGAGAAGCTTACATATTGGGTTAGCGGTACGCATGTGCTGCTCGCTTTTATGGCAATGATTTGTGGGCGTATTGCGTTTGATCATTTTGAAGGTAAGTATGTCGAGAGGAGGAAATCAATATTTTTTAAGATATTTCTAATTTTATTTTATTTATTGCAGATCACGTTGGCTTCCTGCACTTTCACTTCGATGAAGAGCATTACATGCAATTTTTGTATCTTTGTTTTGCTTATCTCTTTGGCAGTTTTACTAGTTTACCAAATTTCTGGTGTTTTCTATTCTTCAGCATGATTTTTCTAGCCGAGCTCAGTGCGATTGTAAGTGTTGTGATTAATTAAGTGATGAGTTTTATACTTGTCGTAATTTTTTTTTTTTTTTTTTTTTTTTTTTTTTTTTTTTTTCATAAATAACCTCTCATTGCGTTTTGTTTCTTGTTTTTTTTTTTCACAGATAATTCAAATGATGTCTGTTCTCACCGCTTTATTTGATGAACATGAACAATTGAGAACAAAGAAATCACGCATCACAATTGCTTTGGCGTTGACAATGTTGACTGTCTCAATTTATTTCTGTACGAAGGTTAGTAGTGTCCATGCGTATGCGATACATCATACATTTGTTTGTGTGTATGTTCATGTGGGTATGTAAGACGCTGATTAATTTATAAAACTTACTTTTTTTTTTTTTTTTTTTTGTGGAAGCTGTCGTCAAGCACGACTCAAATAGTACATTGATGTCATTTAAAGGTTTTGATTAACTTAGTTATCATTTCTTGTTATAGCTTAAGTGGGTCAAACTTAGTAGCAGTTTAAGTACTCAAAGTCAGCAGTCGTTGTCCTGCTCAAACATTAACATGTTTTCATTTATAAAATGTGACTCGCCCTCCTTATTTCAGCTCCTCAACCTTCTTCCCGTCCACCCAACCTTCATCCTTTTCATATGCTTTTCTCTTTTCATATTGTTTTTCTAATTGCCATCCATATCCCAATCCGTGACTTTCCTTTAAAACTCTCATCAACACTTTTCATTTTAGACCTATTTTTGACAAAAACCTTCTAGCTCCACTTCAGGTCCACGTGTTGATCAACATCTAGAAATCTTGTTCTTATATGGTAATAATACTAAAATATGTTAAATCATTTGTCACCACCTTTGATTTGATATTCATATCGCACTAATACCATCGAGGGCTCTTCCTGGTTGACATTTTAATCAATATCTCGAAAACTGGGTCTCATATTGGACTGAAAACTACACCATTTTAAAACACTTATCAATACCTTTCATTTGATGCCCATATTGAACGAACACTTAATACGTTTGCCCTGGTCCACATTTTGAGCGATATCTCCATATTTATTTTTTTTAGCGCATAACCATCGTGAGCTGATACTTAGTCTACCTTCCAAATAAAATTTTATTATGTCCAGCCATTGTCAAAATAAATGCTAGCATAGATGAAACAAAGTCCAAAATGAAAGCTGTGGTCTTCCCCTATTGTTTGATACCAATTTGATACGAATATTCCAAAGTTTATGCGCAACCACATTTCGACCGATAACTTTGTTATCGATAAATTAATCGTAATGGACCAGACTGCAAATGAAAGCTGTGGTCTTCCCGCGCAACCACATTTCGACTGATAACTCTGTTATCGATAAATATATCAAAATGAAGTTCAAATGAAAGCGGCGGCCTTCCTAATTCGTTCGATACCAATATTGTACGAATATTCGAAAGTTTACCTCAAACCACATTTCGACCGATAATTCTGTTATCGATAAATATATTGAAATGAAAGTCGAAATGAAAGCTGTGGTCTGCCCTATTTGTTTGATACCAATTTTGTACGAATATTCCAAAGTTTACCCCAAACTACATCCACCGCAAACATCCGCAGTCACTCACCCGTTTTTATCAAAATTACTCCACAAATGATCCCAAAATGAACCCAAAATGATTTCGAAATACCCCCAAATGATCCCAAAATGATCCTAAAACAATCCAAACACTATCCCAAAATGACAAAATACAATACCGTAAAATAGTAATCTTGGACGGCAACCCTACTTGAAAATCATTTGATACCCATATTAGCATAACGTTCTCCATAATTAAAAAAAAAAACTGAGATAGATGGCAGCCCTATAAACCGCCCAAGTGGCACCCCTCAAGTGGATGGTCTTAGAATCAATCATACTAAGTATCATAGGCGAAAGTTCAAGCGGTTCCCGAGATAGTACTGGATATATAAATATACAAATATCCTGCGGTAAGGTGGCAAGCCTAGGTGGCAACCCTACTTGAAAATGTTTAAGTTGGCATGTCGCCGAAATACCTTTCATTTGATACTCATATTGCCATATCTTGTTCCATAATTAAAAAATTGAGATGGGTGGCAACTCTGAAAACCGCCCGAATCTAGCATACTATCTCTATGCCAAATTTTATCCAAATCGGTCAAGCGGTTCCCGTTAAAGTACCGGATATATATATATGTGCATTAGAGCGTCTCGCCTTACAGGCAAAAAAAAAAAATTTTTGGCCGTATCTCCTCTCATATGAACCTTTTTATTTTTCATTTTATTTTATTTTGATTTTATTTTATTTTATGTACTTAATTCTGTTTTACTTAATTTAATATTTTTTATTTATTTTTTTTTTTAATTTTTTATTTTTTTAATTTTCTTTCTAATTTCATTACTGATCCTCAGTTTTTATAAATGTTACTTTGGCTAAAACTTTTTTTTTTTTTTTTGAATATTTCAGAAGGGCTTTGAGCACTTGGACCTTTTACCAAACATTGTCGTTCTCTCTCACTTGATCATTTCGTTCGTGCTATTGCTTATGACGACTTGGATTTATGGACGTGAACGTTTCCAATGCGATCTACAATTTATGTTGGGCAAAACAATTTCGAGTTTTAAAATATTTTTAATACGATTTTTAACGCCAGCTTTTTTTGTACTGAGTATAGTGAGTAAAAATATTTCCCCTATTTTAATATGTATGAGTAAATCAAAAAATTATTTTCTTCTTCCAGATACAAACTCTCTACTTTTTGGAACGTGACAATTCACCAACGGCTTTGGTCATCGTCAGTCAATGTTTCATTTATGCTATCGCGCCTGCCTATATGATTTATAAAGTTTGCCAAACTACTGGCACATTACGTAATAGACTGAAACAATGCTTTGCACCACACGACTGGCATCCCGTTGACGCAGATAATCGTCGCTTTTACGAAGAGATTATGGGCGTATCGGAAATGTTGGTATTGGAGGGTGGCGAAGAACACTGCGCTGTGAATGCTTAATTAATACAATAAGATATATTTTGATGTAGAAAATTAATGTCAAGTTATAGGGATAAGTGTTAGAAACGAGTGGTAAAAGTTGAAATAAGCTCAAGAAACGAACAGTCCTATGCAATTTCGGAACCAAAATTGATCAGGAAAAATATCATCACTGATGGTTGAAACCCGCTTAATGTTCTTATGTTTTATTTTGAGCGTATTAAACTTACCGTTAGCTAAGAAGTAGATACTCGTATAAATGTCGTAAAACGCACTCACCGAACGTGTTCAGAGTGTTTAATCGGATATTATTTAATGTCACTGTGGTGCAATAGTTAAAATCGACTGTAGTATAAACGAACAATAAATACAAATATTTTTATGCCAGCGCTTAGATGTGAGATATATGACGAATATTCAAATAAATACATAGATACATATACTTAACATATAAGAACGATAGTAGAAATTTTAGAAATGCATACAATTTTTGGAAGCAGCTTTTTATAAGAGATTATGAGTCAATTTACATAAATAAGTAGATATTTGCATTATATAATTATATTTTGTAGATGTATTGTAATGTAGTAAAGTGATATATGGCTAAGAATACTCGATATTACAAAAATAAAAAAATAAAAAAATATTGGATGTGTGAGTGTGATAATTTTATGTACTAAGTAATAGATTATGAATGTTAAAAATAAGTAGTAAAATAATGTATGTATTTGAATACGAATACGAAATGTATTTTTAAATGTGAAACGGGACGATATAAGCAAATAAAAGTAAAAATAAGAAAAATAAAAAAAGATAAACATTTTCCAAAGACTACATTTATAGGAACTAGAATTTGCCCAGTGGTTGAAATTCAACCACAAAACCTTCAGTTCAGTTTCCTTAACTATCACTTTTTTTTGCTATTTCTTAAATTTTCCTTACTTTTCCTTATTTTTCATATTTTCCTTTTCCTTACATTCTTCTTCTTTTTGGCTTTTTCTCGACTTTGTCATCTTCGTCTTTCATTCCTTTCCTTTTCTCTCCTTTCCTTTCCTTTGGTTTTATTTGCTTTCCTTTGCTTTTCTTTCCTTTCATTTTCTCTCCTTTCCTTTCCTTTGGTTTTATTTGCTTTCCTTTGCTTTTTTTTCCTTTTAACTGCTTTCCTTTCCTTTTCTACCTTTTCATTTCATTTTACTATTTTTTTTCATTCCTTTCTTTTCTTTTTTGTCTTGTCTTTTCCTTTCTTTTCCATGTTTTTTTATTTCTTTTTTGCCTTTCCTTTCGTTTCGTTTCATATCCTTTGCTTTAGTTTTGTTGCATTTGCCCTCATTTTATTTATTTTCTTTTAATTTCTTGTCTTTATTTTCTTTTTTTTCTTACCTTTATTTTCCATTATATTCCTTTTTTAGCTTTCTTTTCCTTTCCTTTCCTGTAATTTCCTTTCCTTACCTTTCCTTGCGTTTCCTTACTTTCTTTCTTCTCCTTTTTGTAACTCCTTTAGTTTTATATCTTTTCCATTCATTTCCTTTAATTTTTTTTCCCCCTTTCCATTCCCTTCCTTTCCTTTATTTTTCATTCTTTTTATCTTTATTTCTTTGCCATACCTTCCTCTTCCCTACCTTTTATTTCCTTTCTTTTTCTTTTCTTCCCTTTTTATCTCTATCTATTTTCCTTCATTTTTCATTCCTCTACTTGCATTGCCTTTCCTTTCTTTCCCTTCCAGTGGTTGACTTCAGGCGATCAATGGAATTACTAGGGCTCTCCAATTACATCTTTCCATGATAATTGGGGTGTTGACGGGGCACTTTCCGATGGGCATCCATGCGCAGGTATCTCGGTTCGAATGTTTTTAGGTCTCTCGAGGATCGATGTGAACCAAATTCGGAGCTATATTGTCGCTACTTTACTAAAATTTTTTCTAAATTTATATTCGAAAAGAACGGAAAAAATACTTTAGAAAAAGATTTCCATTTTTAGCACGTCTTTTTTTTAAATAGCATATCACTTTCAGCAAATTTCATTCGAATCGAAGCTATGCAATTTTTAGGTGGTCCGGTTGACGAATTTAGCCCCAAAGTATTGCACCTTTGGGGCTAATTTAATTTGTCGATTTCCGAACTTCCTTTTACGCTCTAAGAAATTGTTTGCCTTTGGTCCAGTTTTTTTACTGGGAAGTTACTCAAAAATCGATCGCAAGAATTTGGATTCGGTCCAAAAAAAATAAAAACTGAATGGCAATCGTGTTGATAAGCTACGTACAACTTCCCTTACGTACGTACACGTACACGGTACGTACTAAAGATGATTGTTTATATTCCAACACAAGTTGGTTTATTTTAATTTTTTTTTTTTATTATATTTTGTATTTTTTTTGTTGTTTTTAATTTTTGATTTGTCACAGTGAATTCCCAAACATTAGAATTTGTACATATTATTTATTTAGTGCAAAATGGTCGCGATTGATAGGCGTATGGGGACTAGTAGGGTGATTGACAAGATTTTTTTACCCCGATTTAATTTTTTTTTTTTTTTTTCGAAAAAAAAAACTAAATGCAAAATTTTATTCAGCGAAATGGTAATTAACTGTCTAGTTTCTATGCGAACAAACATGTCAACGGAGTGTTGATAAAACAAAATTAAATTGAAAATAAAATTTAAAAAAAATAAAACAAAATAAAAAAAAAATTATTAAAATAAAAAAAAAATAAATAAAATAAAAATAAGAAAATGAAAAAAAAATGAATAAAAAAATTAAGCAAAATAAAATAATGACAAAAAATAAATAAATATAATTAAAACAAAAATTAAAAAAAATATAAAAAAAACCCATGTAAAATGAAATAAAATAAAATAAAATAAGTAAAATAAAATAAAACAAAATAAATAAAATAAAATAAAATAAAATAAAATAAAATAAAATAAAATAAAATAAAATAAAATAAAATAAAATAAAATAAAATAAAATAAAATAAAATAAAATAAAATAAAATAAAATAAAATAAAATAAAATAAAATAAAATAAAATAAAATAAAATAAAATAAAATAAAATAAAATAAAATAAAATAAAATAAAATAAAATAAAATAAAATAAAATAAAATAAAATAAAATAAAATAAAATAAAATAAAATAAAATAAAATAAAATAAAATAAAATAAAATAAAATAAAATAAAATAAAATAAAATAAAATAAAATAAAATAAAATAAAATAAAATAAAATAAAATAAAATAAAATAAAATAAAATAAAATAAAATAAAATATAAAAAAATAAAATAAAATAAAATCAACTAAAATAAAATCAAATAAAATAAAATAAAATAAAATAAAATAAAATAAAATAAAATAAAATAAAATAAAATAAAATAAAATAAAATAAAATAAAATCAAATAAAATAAAATAAAATAAAATAAAATAAAATAAAATAAAATAAAATAAAATAAAATAAAATAAAATAAAATAAAATAAAATAAAATAAAATAAAATAAAATAAAATAAAATAAAATAAAATAAAATAAAATAAAATAAAATAAAATAAAATAAAATAAAATAAAATAAAATAAAATAAAATAAAATAAAATAAAATAAAATAAAATAAAATAAAATAAAATAAAATAAAATGAAATAAAATAAAATAAAATAAAATAAAATAAAATAAAATAAAATAAAATAAAATAAACAAAAAAAATAAAATAAAATAAAACAAAATGAAATAAAATAAAATAAAATAAAATAAAATAAAATAAAATAAAATAAAATAAAATAAAAAAAATAAAATAAAATAAAAAAAATAAAATAAAATAAAATAAAAATAAAAAAAATAAAAATAAAATAAAAAAAAAAATAAAAAAAAATAAAAAAAATATAATAAAATAAAAATGAATAAAATAAAATAAAATAAAATAAAATAAAATAAAATAAAATAAAATAAAATAAAATAAAATAAAATAAAATAAAATAAAATAAAATAAATTAAAATAAAAAAAATAAAATAAACAAAAAAAAAAAAATAAAATAAAATAAAAAAAATAAAAAAAAAAATAAAATAAAATAAAATAAAAAAAAAATAAAATAAAATAAAAAAAAAAATAAAATAAAAAAAAAAATAAATAAAAAATAAAAAAATAAAATAAAATAAAATAAAAATGAATAAAATAAACCATCAAATAAGAAAATATAATTCATATAGCATTAATTTTTAGTGAAATGTTTTGAAGTTTTTTCGCTGCTGTTCGTTTTTTTGAAGAAAAAGTTAAAATTTTGTGATTCAGAAGTTTGGATTCGTTTTTTTTTTCGAATATTTCAAAACCCGTTCTTGAAAACACATACTCGAACACCCTAGTGATTAGTGATGCTGTTGTGATACTTTTTTCCGCGTAGATATTTTAATCTTAAGTGCAGCGGCATATTTTGATTCATTTTAGATTAGTGCGAAGGTATATATGACTATTGTTGTTGTTGTTGCATATATGTACCTATCTACATATTGCAGTAAATATGTAAAAACTTTGCCCTTTTCATCTGATTGAAACAGTTTACTGATAAAAATTTAAATTTCACAAAAATATTAACGCGCGTTCTCTGAAATCGCATGAGTTACTTATGAAAAACAAAAACCTTAAATAACAACAAAATATAATATGCACAATATACCTACATACTAATGTATATCAGCTTATGTCCGTACTTATGTATGTATGTTATATATTTTTGTATGAAATTCTAAACAAACCAATATGCAATGAAATGATTTGAATGATCAGCGTTGATATTCAGTAATGTGCCAGAGCTTCTGCGAGTAATTACAACGTGCCCGCTCATCTACGGGATATTCAAACAACAGATAACCATAGCGCGCGATCAACTAGAGCTCAGGCAAAAATTTATTACAACAAAAACGAAAACAAAAACCATATTGAAGTAAAAAATATAATTGCAATCAACGATCATCAGAAAAAAAAACAAAAATTAAAAAGCGGAAAAAGTGAAAATAGAAAAAAAGGAAACAGTTTTGCACAGTTTAAATGTTACATGAGTAGATGCCACATATGTGTACACGAATTAGGGTGAAGCGAAAAATATACACAAAATTATTGAAACTAATTTATTAACAAAAATGCTTTAGGTTCGGTATACAAGACATCACTGAACGGGAAAAAAGAGGAAACACAAAGAAATGAGAAAAACTTCAAAAAATCCAGCCCCAAAAAATAACCAGTGAAAGTTCGTGAAACTCAATTTTAGTGCTGAATGAAAACAAATTCCATTCCACTAAATAAATGCGGAGTGGAAATGATTTCCTGATTACATATACCTACAGATGGGCAGTATTCAGTACCGATCCCTTTACAAACCACCCTCTGGAGTGAAAACCTAGGGTGACAGTAATCTGTGCGGATTTTAAGTGAAAGTTTTAGCTACCAGCTTATACTAAGTTCGCAAAAAACTACATTAAGGCTGCTACAATCACATAACTTTAATATTTTTGGAACTGTGCAAGAAATCTCCATTTTATGAATTTTTATTAGGACAACAGGATCCTTTACAAGAAAATCAAAAAAAAAACGTATTCACAAGAAAAGGATATTGAAATTTGAAAAGTATTTTATTAGATTGCGCAACACTATATTTTTAACAAAAATAATTGTGTATATCTTGAAACTTTGCATTTTAAGTGCACTTTTTATATGTCATACATACATGGCGTATGAGTAACATTTAGTAAGTCAAGTAAGAAAAGTTGAGGTAAATTATATTCAAGCTTCGGTTGATATCTCCGAAACGGATAGAGATATCGAAATAAGACTTACACTACGTTGAGGCCCTAATGAACAAATTTGATACCCATATAATAAAATCCATTTTTAGGGTATACTATTCGTTTTTTCAAAACGCATTGGAATGTAGTAAGGTTTTTCTAATAACTTGAACTGCAAGTCATCACGGGCTGTCTGGGTTGGAATTGCTTTTATACAATTGCTTTGTCAGGATATTTTTTGGTGCATGATGGTCACAATTGGTGCGTGTATGTACGTTTAAAAAAAACACCTGTTATTTTTGGGGACAGTCTACTACATACATATACAAGTCGATATCTATTATTTTATTTTATTTATTTTTTAATTATTTTCTTTCCTTTCTTAATTTTATTTTATTTCATTTTATTATTATTTTATTTTATTATTTATTTTTTTATTTTAGTATTGTTATTTATTTTTTTTTATAATTTTTTAATTTTTTTTTTTTAATTTTAGATTTTTATATTTCTTTAATTTTACTTATTTTGTTTTATTTTATTTTATTTAATTTTTTTATTTTACTTTGTTTTATTTTAGTTTATTTTTGATAATTTTTTTTTTTGTTTTAATTTATTTTATTATATTTTATTTTAAAATCTTTTAATATTTTTTTATTTTATTTTATTTTATTTTATTTTGTTTTATTTTATTTTATTTTATTTTATTTTATTTTATTTTATTTTATTTTATTTTATTTTATTTTATTTTATTTTATTTTATTTTATTTTATTTTATTTTATTTTATTTTATTTTATTTTATTTTATTTTATTTTATTTTATTTTATTTTATTTTATTTTATTTTATTTTATTTTATTTTATTTTATTTTATTTTATTTTATTCTATTTTATTTTATATTTTTAGGTATTTTAGTGAGCTCAAGGCCTTTGAAAAATAAAACACAATATTATGGATTGTATTTTACATATATTTGTCAATATTTCGGTTTCACTTTGAAACCATCATCAGGAACATAAAAATATGTTGTATCGACTTATTACTTTTTTTTATTTTATTTTATTTTACTTTATTTTATTTTATTTTATTTTATTTTATTTTATTTTATTTTATTTTATTTTATTTTATTTTATTTTATTTTATTTTATTTTATTTTATTTTATTTTATTTTATTTTATATTATTTTATTTTATTTTATTTTTTTTAGTTTATTTTATTTTTTTAATTTTATTTTATTTTATTTTATTTTACTTTATTTTATTTTATTTTAATTTATTTTATTTTAGTTTATTTTTTTTTTTTTTTTCTTTTATTTTATTTTATTTTATTTTTTTTTTATTTTATGTTATTTTATTTTATTTTATTTTATTTTTTATACCCAGCTGTACTTGTACACAGGGTATTATAACTTTGTTAGGATAACGGTTGGTTGTACAGGTATAAAGGAATCGAGATAGATATAGACTTCCATATATCAATATGATCAGGATCGAAAAAAAATTTGATTGAGCCATGTCCGTCCGTCCGTCCGTCCGTCTGTCCGTTAACACGATAACTTGAGCAAATAATGAGATATCTTCACCAAATTTGGCATGCGTACTTATTTGGGTTCAGAATAGATTGCTATTGAAAATGGGTAAAATCGGACCCTAACCACGCCCCTTTTTCGATATCGAAAATTTCGAAAAACGTATAAAATGGGTTAATTCAATATTAGAAGCAGCTACAATGATAAAATTTGCAATATGTATTGATTTAGATGTTCTAAGGCCGATTTTATTAAAAATTTTGAAAAGGGGGCGTGGTACCGCCCACGTATATTTGAAGAAATTTTAAAATTTTGACTCTTAATAACTTCAGAACAGTTTATGCTAGTATAACGAAATTTCGTAGAGGACATACTATTGTTGTGGTAAATTCAGCTATAGAAAATAAACGAAATCGCTTCGCGACCACGCCTACTTTTTCATAAAAGTTATATTGAAAGGAGGTGGAAATATTGAAAAGTCCATATCTAATTAACCGATTTCGCTATAATAATATAATTTGGTACATACACCAACTTTCATATTCTTTACATAATTTTTTCAAAATTTTGGAAAGTGGGCGTGGCACCGCCCACTTATGAGTCAAGCAATTTTTTAATTCGACTGCTAACAACTTCAGAACGGTGTGAGATAGATTTACGAAACTAGGTATACAAAACAAAGAATAACAGCATTTTATGTGCACAGCTGGGTATGTAATGTTCGGTTTCACCCGAACTTAGACTTCCTTACTTGTTTTTTATTTTATTTTATTTTATTTTTTTTTTCATTTCGTTTTTTTGAAATGAACAATTAATTTTATTTTACTTTATTTCATTTCATTTCATTTTATTTCATTTTATTTTATTTTATCTAATTTTTATTTTATTTTTGGCATTTCTAAAGAATTCCGAAGCATTTGCATGAAAAATTCTGTAAACGTATATGAAAAAAATATTTTTGTTTTGCAGCTAATAAAAAATAAGAGAGGCAAATTTTGTATGCGTCACAGCTTTGCGTGGGCTAACTCATTATATATTAATGAAACGACTTTTTCATGTCTATGCACTGAGAGAAATGCATTGAATGTTGTGACAATATCACTATTGATAGCGACGAGTTTGATGCAATATTCATTCAGAATGAGCGAGTTATCAAATATTATTTGCTCCCAATAAAAAGTAAAATGACATGTCAACCATTTCGAAATGATGTACTATTTTCTATATTTGTGGATAGAATGCTAATATATTTGAACGGCACGTCAATATCTATGGATGTGATATGAATTTCTATTGTCGGTATATCCATATCCATATTTACTGCATAGTAATAATGGTAGAGACAGCGTATTAATATATATGGGCGAAATGTAAATTTTTCTGGGACGCATAATCATAATAGTTCAACAATTTTTACTATGGATTTTCTAACAATATTACAACTTGTTGGAGCGGTTTTTTTAAATTCAAAATTTTTTGAATTTCTTATGATTGAACATTTTTCTAAAAATTGTATAATATGCCGTAGCCGAATGGTAGAATACTGGGCTAACGTGCCAGAGGAGCATGGTTCGAGTCCCACTGAAACCAGATGTCGAATTATATATAATTTTGTTTTTTTAAACTATTTAGAATTTATCAATAGTTTATATGGATACCATTTCAATAGTGATTTATCAAAAAAACATTGATGAAACATCCATATTCATTGATGGGACAGAAATATCAATTTTTATTTAATGTGATATCAATAATTATGGATGTTCCATCCATAGATTTCCCTCCGTGTGCTGATAACCAAAAGAATTCCCAGTTCGCTGCAAGAAAACATGATAATATTTTTTTTTTTCGCCCCATCCTAATGTGCATTCATAAAGTAGTATCTATGAAAATGAGCATCCGAGTATTTAGCAAATTTTGTGTGTGTTTTGGCTTTTCTATTCATTTAACCGGCAATGTTGCTCACGTTTTAATTAAAATATTCGCTCATAGTTACACTTTGTATGAAAAAGAAGAAGAATTATCTAAGTGAATTTTGTGGTTTTTATTATTTTACAAAATAAAATAATATTATTTAAATGTGCACACATGGCATATTTATATGATAGATGACAATTAAACGGCGACAAGAGAGCGCATAAACTTGGCATTCATTTTCAGTGTTAGTAGGTCTTCCGTACGGCGCATGTGAATTTTCGTGTTTGAATTTTTAATAGCGCCACCGCTTTTAATTATACACAAAATTACATTGTTTAAAAGAAATAAAAAAAAAAAAAATTTTACATCAACAAAAATTGTGTTTTTTTTTTTTTTGGTTCTAAAATTAGGAAACAAAACAGTGAAAGTGTTTTTAGAAGAAAGCAAAAATAACTTAAGCGCCAAGCAACAAAAATGGTTTACGAGTCGTCGTATGATAGCGGCCGGCGGCCTTTTAAACCCGACCTCACCCGCGGCTATTGGGCAGCGCCAAGTGATTTCATTTTTACGTGCATCAGTTTGGGCTTTCGCATGGATGTGATCTCAATGGGTTGGTTTATATACCAACATATGGGAGGTAAGATGATTGTGTATATTTTAGAGGTGTACAACTAGTCAATTAAAATTAGTTTCTAATTAATCACAAAATGGACTAAATATAAAATTTGTCTAAATAATCAAATTAGTTTTCGATTTTGTCCAATAGTCTTACCTAACTATACTTTTTCCAATACTTTTTCCTACTTACCAACATAAACTTTTCAAAACTTTTCAAAATAGATTTCCGAAAAAATATCAAATAGGTGGCAACCTCAAGTGGCAAATCCAAGTAGAAAATCTTTCAAATCGGTCAATATACGAAGAATTAAATAAGGTGGTGACCCTAGCTGTCAAGACATTTTTAAGACATCATGGTTGGAATGCGGCTGAAAGTACTTTTGATTTGATACCCATATTGACATACCTCGCTCAACATTAAAGAAAAAATTTTATAAGTGGCAACTCTGTAAACCGCCCCAAGTGACAACACCAAAGTGGAGAGTCTTAGAATCAAGCGTACTTCTCTATACCGAATTTCATCGAAATCGGTTAAGTGGTCCAAAATTTACCCAAAAGAATTCCACAATGATCCCAAACTGGCCCTGTAAATACCCAAAAATGATCAAAAAGTGTACCTAAAATTATCCAAAAAAAAAAACCAAATTTACCCCAAAATGTTTCCAAAATGTTTCCAAAATTACCCAAAAATGTTCCCAAAATGTTCCCAAAATTACCCCAAAATGATCCCAAAATGTTCCCAAAATTACCACAAAATGTTCCCAAAGTGACCACAAAATGATTCCGAAATGACCCTAAAACGATCCCAAAATTACCCAAAAAAAGTCCCAAATTGATCCGAAAAGGACCCCAAAATCATCCCAAAATGACGCAAAAGACCCCTAAATAAACTTAAAATGATCCGAAAATAACCCTAAAATTATCCCAAAACAAAACCAAAACTATACTAAATGTTCCTTAAATAATCCAAATATCATCCCAAATTACCCGAAAATATACAAAAACAATAAGGTAAAATGGTAACCCTAGGCGGCAACCCTACTTAACAATATTTTAATTGGAATGTCGCCGAAAAGACCTTTCATTTGATACCCATACTGGCTTGCTCCATAATTAAAACAAGTTGAGATAGGTGGCAACCGTATAAACCACCCCAAGTGGCAACACCCAAGTGGATAGTCTTAGTAACTTTTTTATGCCAAATTCCATGAAAATATTTTATTTGGTATGTCGCCGAAAAGACCTTTCATTTGATAGCCATATTGGCATATCTTACTCAATATTAAACAAACAAAAAATGAAAAAGGTGGCAACTCTGATTAATCGCATAGAAATCAGCAAATTACACTGGTTTACAGCCAAAATGCACCAGAGACGCCATAGTGAAATTCCTATGTAAAATCACCTCCTAATTCCGAAAATCAAGGTTATTTTTACTTGAATGGTACCGTTTTTGAGATATTTACGATTTACCGTTATTTCAAAAAACAAAAAAGATGGCTCCACTTAATCGTGTATATCTCAAGAACAAACTGAGCTCTTCCAAAACGGTTTGAAAAATTTGAAAGCTAATAAAATTTACTATAATCAGTACATACAACACTTTTTGCTAGGTCCTGCAGATTCAGACATATTGAACAATCATTACGGATTTTTTAAATTTTTTTTGTAAAAATATAAAAAAATTTGTACTTTGCGAGGAAGCATCTCGAAAACTTTTTGTTTTTTAGCAGATATTTCCCCCCCTAAGCTAAGCTCTGTTTTATTACAAAAAAAACAAGCTATCAGTGAACAAAATCGATGAACTAATACAAAAGTTATAAGCATTCAAGTAAATATATCCATTTAATACTTAAGTACCCTACTGGTACATATGTGTTAGTATTCGTATATCAGTTAGTTAGCAGGTAGATTTTCGAAGAGTTATTAGATACAAAAAGCTGTTAGTGTCGTTTTCTCAAACCTAGGTACATTTTAAACAAGAGCATATTTTTGAGGCTTTGTAGAACTAGGGAACCTTTTTGTTTAGGTAGGCTTGAATTTTTACTGGATCTAAGTATAAATAAGAGTACATGCGCCTTGTTCCTTCATAATATCTGCAAGGCTCGCCGGATACTGTTCAGTTTATAATTGCAGTTTATAACCCGTCATTTACATAAAAATAAAAAATGAATAAAAGGGCGCGAGAGTTTGAGTGTACAAATGATCCAGATATGTTCTGTTTCATCTGCGGTCAATTTATTGTTAAAAGTATGAGACGTGTGTTTTCAAATCCTTTGAAAGTTACATACTATAAGTGTTTTGGAATTGAGCCTAAAAACCATGGACACCGAACACTGTGTGCACCACATGCCGAGTCGAATTTATTTCTTCGGAAACCGCAACAAAAAGGTACGTTGTAAAAATTAGGAATTTGTTCCCTTTTAATGCATAGCTGACTAATTTCTGAAACTATCTATTTAGGCGACGTGTGAAATTTATTACACCAATGAAGTGGAGGGAACCAACTTGCCATTCAACGGACTGCTATATTTGTACTACAAAAGTACTTGGGGTTGGAAAGTCCAGAAAAGTAACCTATCTAAGTAAAGTAGCGTATCTACAGTGTCATTACCAGAACTAATTTCAACAGAAGCGACATTGCCAGAATCAAATTTAACTTTAGTTCCGGCTCCAGTTTCATTGTCAACAGTAGTATCTGATTACGCGGCATCATGTTGTACTGAATTTCAAACGGAAAACGAAAGAAATTCTTTGTCACAAGCACAACTCAATGATTGGATAAGGGATTTGGAATTGTCAAAGGAAAAGGCCGAACTACACGCCTCTCGAATGCAACAATTTAAATTTGTTTCATCCGATGTTAAGGTAACATATTATAGAACTCGTCACGAAGAATTTTCCAAGTACTATACGAAGGAGGACAGTGTTTGTTACTGCAAAGACATTGTTGGTCTATTCAAACAATTTCGTGAACCATATGATTCAAAAGAGTGGCGATTGTTCATAGACGGCAATAAATTAAGTTTAAAGGCCGTATTATTGCATATTGGCAACCAAAAGCCATCTATCCCGATCGCGCATGCAGTAAATACGAAGGAAACATATGAGATAATGCAAAAATTGCTCAAGTTAATCAAATACGAAGAACATGATTGGAAAATATGTGCCGATCTTAAAGTCGTTGGAATGCTATGTGGTCTACAAAGTGGATACACAAAATACTGTTGCTTTCTATGCAAATGGGATAGCCGAGCTCGTCAAGACCACTACATCATAAAGGATTGGCCAGAACGAATCGAGTTTCAAGTTGGGGTAGATAACATAAAATACTCTCCGCTTATAAAGAAGGAAAAAATAATTCTACCTCCGCTCCACATCAAGCTCGGCCTTATCAAAAACTTTGTGAAGGCTTTGGACAAAGAAGGCGAAGCTTTTCATCATTTGAAGACAATCTTCCCAGAGATTTCAGAAGCAAAAATAAAGGAAGGGATTTTTGTGGGACCGCAAATAAGGAAAATGATGACCAATAACCATTTCAAAGAACTATTGTCACCAGTGGAGGCAGCAGCGTGGGATTCTTTTGAAAAGGTCGTTACTTCTTTTTTAGGCAAACACAAAAGTCCTAACTACGAGATGATAGTGAACGACTTAATCAAAAACTATGCGGAAATGGGTAAATAAAAAAACATATTATAATAAATTATATATTACATAAATTAACATGAGAATATATAGCCATAAATCTGAATTCATCGTCCAGTTCCGAACAAACAAGAACGGGAAATATATAAACAAAAAATTTGTTCTGAATTGAAAGATAAATCCAGCCTAAGAAAATTATTATATTAATGTGTCACTTATGTATTTATCTAATTTACTTTTTTATTTTCTTTCAGGAGTAAATATGTCTCTAAAAATTCATTTCTTACACTCCCACTTAAATTTTTTCCCGCAAAATCTTGGCGACGAAAGTGACGAGCATGGCGAAAGGTTTCACCAGCAAATGAAAGGGATTGAAAGTCGGTATCAAGGATACTGGGATGTCGCTATGATGGGCGACGACTGTTGGTTTCTCATTAGAGAAACCGATCCTAATCTAAATAAGCGTCAAAACAAGACACATAACTTTTTCAATTATAAAATAAGATCATAGAGTTAAGACAGAACCATATGTACATATGCTATTATTTGTAGGGTACTTAAGTATTAAATGGATATATTTACTTGAATGCTTATAACTTTTGTATTAGTTCATCGATTTTGTTCACTGATAGCTTGTTTTTTTTGTAATAAAACAGAGCTTAGAGGGGGGGGGGGGGGGGGAAATATCTGCTAAAAAACTAAAAGTTTTCGAGATGCTTCCTCGCAAAGTACAAATTTTTTTATATTTTTACAAAAAAAATTTAAAAAATCC
Source organism: Campiglossa producta (assembly GCA_964058755.1). Taxonomy (NCBI): domain Eukaryota; kingdom Metazoa; phylum Arthropoda; class Insecta; order Diptera; family Tephritidae; genus Campiglossa; species Campiglossa producta. The sequence continues at coordinate 12,385,831 of CAXKVI010000003.1, forward strand.
GTAATGATTGTTCACTATGTTTGAATCTGCAGGACCTAGCAAAAAGTGTTGTATGTACTGATTATAGTAAATTTTATAAGCTTTCAAATTTTTCAAACCGTTTTCGAATAGCTCAATTTGTTCTTGAGATATACACGATTAAGTGGAGCCATCTTTTTTGTTTTTTGAAATAACGGTAAATCGTAAATATCTCAAAAACGGTACCATTCAAGTAAAAATAACTTTGATTTTCGGAATTAGGAGGTGATTTTACATAGGAATTTCACTATAGCGTCTCTGGTGCAGAAAAAAAGTTGGAATTTGTGATCCAGTGTTATTTTGAAGCCCCCTCATACATATGCCAATATGTAAATATTAATTTATACAATAAATTTCGAAAACTATAAATTTTATTAAATTTTAAATTAGCTTAAAACCTTCCGCATTTTTTTTTTTTTTTGAGATTGATAAGCGCTGACCTTCTAAAATCAATACGCCTCTCAATTGCATATTGAACTATGTATGTCGCTCTGTATTGTATGCGATAAGTAGTTTTATTTTTATTTCGGGAGCTGTAGTTTTTTGTGTGCAAAGGGTGAACTTTTTGGGGTTTGGTTGATTGGTTGCTATTCTGCCCAGGAGAGGAGTAACCCGAGCCCAAGTAGCGCACTTAGCGTCATTTTTATGTACCGTCCATTTTTTGGGATGTCTCAACCTGATATGTATGTCTCTTTTAATGGATGTGATTGGTTGGTTCATCAACACTGCCTAAGAAGCTAGTTGGTCTGCCTTCTCGTTGTGCTCCATGTTCCTCTGGCCGGAACCCAAACGAGCGTGATGTTTTAGAAGTTTGCCTGGACATCCAGCAGCTCCTATTCCACAATACATTTTTAAACCGTCGGTGTAGAGTGAGGGACGTGATTCAACCCCATCTACTACATCGCCTCACCAGTCCATTATTGAGAGAAAGCTCACCTCAAAATTGCGGTCGAGGTTCAACGTGGGTGTGTGATAGATTATCGTTGTCGAAACCACACCTCTCTTTCAGTGCGAAAACCCATGTCCTAAAGCCCTCTCTCGAAGCACAAAGATCACGCTCTATAAGTCTCTCATCATACCTGTCCTGATGTATGGTTCAGATTCATGGACAGTGTCAACAGAAGATGAGATGGCCCTTGGCGTATTTGAGAGAAAGATTCTCTGGAAGGAGCTTTAACGATGAGCTGTACGAGCTTTACGCAGATGACGTCATGTCATGCTAGTGGACAAAGTGGAATTCATCAGTAGAGGATGGGGAAGTCTTCAATTGAGATGGAAACAACACGTGGAGAATTACTTGAACTCCCTAGGGGGTTTCCAATTGGCTTCAGTTATCGCTAAAAAGGAATGTCTGGTGTGCATTGATAGGCAACGGTCAAAATCTCTTGGGCAGTTAAGCGCTAATAAATGATGATGATTATAGGGATCTTTCTATGGTCCCTATGTGTTCGTGTAGGGTGGTTTTGGTTGACCAACCCTCATGTACGCTTATTGCGCGGAAGGTTATGGTTCTGTAAAACCCGAACTTATGTGGATGTCTAAAAGCCTTTGCACGACCTACATTATACGTTTCATACAAATTATCTATGCTTTCTGAATTCCCGTATCGCAGTTTCAATGACGAAAAAGGTTTAATTTGAATTCAATAACTTCCTAAAATTAGCTGTTTCTGAAGACGATGAGTATCTAGATCATTCCAAATAAGGCTTTTATGATGTATGAAAATACGTCCAAAAATTTCTATATCTATGAAATAATTGGATTTGAACTTCTGTAATACTCTCAGAAACCGAGGAAGACTTTTACGCCTTAGATCAGGAAGTGGGACCCTTTTATACCGAGACACACAGGGTCCTAGGCAAATTACCTAATATGTTGATCCTCTGGTCACCTTACAAAAATATGCGGGTTTGTTTCTTAAGTCTTTTGATTTGAGTCAATGTACGCACTAGATGTAAAATCCAAACAAAGTGTACCAACATTTCATTAAAATCAATTCAAATACATTTTTTTTTAAACTTCCTTTCAACAGGTGCCATACTCCCCTACATAATCTGTATGTTTCTCTTTGTGGTGCCAATTATTGTGATGCAATCATTTATGGGACAATTTTCTAGTAGTGGTTTTATATCAGCATTTCGTATATCGCCGATATTTAAAGGTAAACTTTGGTCAAAATACGCACATAAATATAATTAACTAAAATAAAAATACAAAATTTATTTCGTACATTTCAGGCTTGGGCTATATTAGCTTAGGCGTCAACTTAGCTGTGCTATCCTATTATACCATGTTCGCTTCCGTGCCCTTGCTGTATTTATTTCATTCGATGCGTCCGACAATACCATGGAGTTGTGAGGGTGTGGGGCATTGGCTAACGAATGGTACTAGTTCGGATGTTGAGCATGTACGTAATGGTAAATTATGCTATGCTGTGTCAAGTTTATTTTATGATATGTTATGTTAGTCTAGTGTTGTGTTATGGATTTTTGAACATGTAGATACGCTGATTTACACTATGCTGTGCTACGCAATTTAAATATGCTATGTTATGACATGTTATGTTATGTTATGTTTTGTTATGTTTTGTTATATTTTGTTATATTTTGTTATGTTTTGTTATGTTTTGTTATGTTTTGTTATGTTTTGTTATGTTTTGTTATGTTTTTTTATGTTTTGTTATGTTTTGTTATGTTTCTTTTGTTATGTTATTTATGTTATGATATGTTATGTTATGTTAGGTTATATTGTGTTATGTGATGTTATGTTATGCTATGTATTGTTATGTCGTGTTCTGTTTTGTTATGTCATGTTAAGTTATGTTGTGTTCTGTTATGTTATGTCATGTTAAGTTATGTAATTTTCTGTTATGTTATGTTATGCTATGTATTGTTATGCTGTGTTCTGTTATGTTATGTCATGTTAAGTTATGTAATGTTCTGTTATGTTCTGTTATGTTATGGATGTTATGTTTTATTATGTAATGTTTGTTATGTTATGTTATATTATGTTATGTTCTGTTTTGTTATGTTAGTTATGTTATGTAAGGTTATGTTATGTTATGTTATGTAGTGTTGCGTTATGTTATTTTATGTTAAGTTATGTTATGTTATGTTATTTTATGCTATGTAATGTTATGCTGTTAGAAAATTTTTTCAAGACAATTCAAATTTAAATTGTTTGTACCCTTCCTGCAATAGACCTGCGGACTTAAACATGTTGTGGAGCTCAACGAGAGCATGGCAAACAGCTCGGATACTTACAAATATGTTGCATATGAAGTACCATCTGTGTTATTCTTCAAGTAAGTATGAAACATTGACAAACTATATTTTATTTCTTGATATATTTAGCAATTAAATTAATAAACCAGTACTTTTATCTTACAAATGATTTTAGCACAATTTTCGGTGGTGATGATCTAATGGAGAACTACGAATATAACAGTCCATTCATGTTCTCATGGGAACTGCTGCTATGCACAGTTCTTTGTTGGGTTATTATAGCTGGCGTGTTTTATCGTTTTTACAGCACAGAGTTGGTAAGTTCATGTGGAACACTGACGATTTCCTGCTTAAAACTTTTTCGATTATAAAATTTTTTAACTACTCTCTCTCTCTCTCTTACTGTTTTGTGGCTAGCTAAGTAAATTCTTACGTTACGCCATCTGCGCATCGCTGCTCTTATTGATCATCTGCGTTATACGCTTCATGCTATTGGACCTCGATGTAAAATATATTTTCAGTTATTTCATAGCAAAACCTCGCGATATTGCCGAAGGCATACCCAATACAATATTGTTCGTGGTGTCAGCATTTGGTCCTGGGTGGGGTTCTATTATTACTTTAGCGAGCTTTAATCATTTTAGGACAAATATAATGAAGTACAGTTGGATCATTTGTGTTGGACAAATGGGCATTTTTATGGCGTATGGTATATTGACGCATATTATACAAAGTTATTTTAAAGGTAGGTATATTGTAGTCCAAGTGGTCAGGTTTGTAATGGTTAGTTTTAATGGTTTACTATTTTTTACAAAAATGTTCAGCTATTACGGATCACTACGATGAAGTGGATAATTTATATGTTTATGTGAATCATCATTGGGCATTATATTTATCCAGCGGCAGCGTTTTGGCATCAATGGCTTGGCCAAATTTGTGGTCAATAATATTTTTTGCTACGTTAACGCTGATGGCATTGATTACTATGGTAGTTATAGAAGACTTTTGGTAAATTTGTGGAAAATTTTACTCTTACTATTTTTTCCTCAGATAACATGTTTGCTTTCGGTATATCAAAGCATTTTCGATGAGTTTGAGATGTTACGCTCACGCAGAACAGAAGTAATTTTCGGAATTATTGGGTTTTTAGCCTTTATGTCGCTATACACGTGTTCTAATGTAAGTAATGGTGAAACATAGAATAAGATAAAATAAAAACAATAAAATAAAATAAAATAAAATAAAATAAAATAATATAAAATAAAATAAAATAAAATAAAATAAAATAAAATAAAATAAAATAAAATAAAATAAAATAAAATAAAATAAAATAAAATAAAATAAAATAAAATAAAATAAAATAAAATAAAATAAAATAAAATAAAATAAAATAAAATAAAATAAAATAAAATAAAATAAAATAAAATAAAATAAAATAAAATAAAATAAAAATAAATAAAATAAAATAAAATAAAATAAAATAAAATAAAATAAAATAAAATAAAATAAAATAAAATAAAATAAAATAAAATAAAATAAAATAAAATAAAATAAAATAAAATAAAATAAAATAAAATAAAATAAAATAAAATAAAATAAAATAAAATAAAATAAGATAAAATAAAATAAAATAAAAGAAAATAAAATAAAATAAAATAAAATAAAATAAAATAAAATAAAATAAAATAAAATAAAATAAAATAAAATAAAATAAAATAAAATAAATAAAATAAAATAAAATAAAATAAAATAAAATAAAATAAAATAAAATAAAATAAAATAAAATAAAATAAAATAAAATAAAATAAAATAAAATAAAATAAAATAAAATAAAATAAAATAAAATAAAATAAAATAAAATAAAATAAAATAAAATAAAATAAAATAAAATAAAATAAAATAAAATAAAATAAAATAAAATAAAATAAAATAAAATAAAATAAAATAAAATAAAATAAAATAAAATAAAATAAAATAAAATAAAATAAAATAAAATAAAATAAAATAAAATAAAATAAAATAAAATAAAATAAAATAAAATAAAATAAAATAAGATAAAATAAAATAAAATAAAATAAAATAAAATAAAATAAAATAAAATAAAATAAAATAAAATAAAATAAAATAAAATAAAATAAAATAAAATAAAATAAAATAAAATAAAATAAAATAAAATAAAATAAAATAAAATAAAATAAAATAAAATAAAATAAAATAAAATAAAATAAAATAAAATAAAATAAAATAAAATAAAATAAAATAAAATAAAATAAAATAAAATAAAATAAAATAAAATAAAATAAAATAAAATAAAATAAAATAAAATAAAATAAAATAAAATAAAATAAAATAAAATAAAATAAAATAAAATAAAATAAAATAAAATAAAATAAAATAAAATAAAATAAAATAAAATAAAATAAAATAAAATAAATAAAATAAAATATAATAAAAAAAAAATAAAATAAAATAAAATAACAAAAATAATTACTTTTGCAAAACTCCATAACTATTTTTATAATTACAATTTCCAGCATGGTGTCGTCTTCTTTAGCGCAATGTCAATGGATTCACTTTTCACGCAAACATCACTCAATCTATTACTGCTGCTCGTTGTTTTATGGGTTTATGGACGTGTACGCTTTCAACGTGATATAGAATTTATGTTGGGGCAACGTTTCCCCACATGGAAAGTGAATATATTGCGGTTTGTGGCGCCAATATGTCTATGCGTATTGCTGGTAAGCAACATTTATGTTTATTTGTCAACATTCTCAATACTTTCGATTTCCTTCTCTCACAGTTAATTGCCGCTATTGCTGCCTTCTTCGAACACAGCGTCGCCTCGATTGTGCTTCACATCGCTGCGATTTTCCTCATTGTTTTACCTTGGCTCTTCTTACCTGGTTACATGATTTATATACTGTTACAAACATCTGGTACATTTAGAATGCGTTTCAAACGTTGTTGCCGTCCAGTAGATTGGTATCCAGTTGAAATGGAAGAACGACAACGTTACGAAGAGGCGATGGGTAATATGGATATAACACATCAATTGAATGAAATAGACGATGAAGTTGTTTCGTAAGAAGTTGTTCGAGAATGGATTCGTTACGCTGAGGAATGTTCAAAGTGCTATACCTATTTATACTTCTAAAAAAAATACTATATGAATTAATTCTAAAATAAATGTGATCTTGTTACAAAATTTGTATATTTGGTTGTATTGCGTTAGCATATATCGACGGCTGAGTGCAGGATCACCCTATTTCAAAATATTTTTGAAATACTCCCTATCTATGAAAAAAAAAAAAAAAATAAAACCGTCTCATAATCAAAACGATTCATCATCGTGTTTTCTTAACTATTAGGATACTATTTGCTACCCACTTTGTGACCTTCTTATTACAACTATAGAAACTTATAGAAACTTGATTCATTCTCACACCCTCCCACTATCCGCCGCTCCTACGCGCATACTATTCAGTTCGCATGCTAGCTTTCGCGAACGCTGATAATCTTCGTATAATAAACGATGTTCCTCGTTAGCTGGCGTCCAATCTATGGCTGTTAATTGCACTCGCAAAGTCTCTGCCAGCGAGCCTTTACCACGGAGCAACACAAAAATCATATACATTGGAATGCAAGCGATCGATATGCAACAACTCAACCAACCCAGGCCTATGGCCCAACTTGGATATACAATACCGTTATAGGTTATGTCACGATTGAAAATAATGCTGGTAAAAAACATGCCCTGTGGAAAAATAAAATAATATTAGTATGATTATTTTGTAGCGTGGAAATGTGACTTCTCACAATTAATATAAACGGCGTTATATACATCCAACAAACTTTCCACACGATACCAGGCCGCTTGCCAATCATAAAGTAAACATCGTCAATGAAATTTTCCACTCCATATATCCAAGCGACCATGGTAACTTCGAGCACACAAATGAGTATCACCGAAACGGATGCGGAATACCAGTCGAATAGTTGGAGTATAAACATGCCACCCTAAAGGGAGAAAAACGAGAGTGATAGTTAGTATAATTTTAAGGTTAGAACAGTGTCAAAAGTAGTACTCACCCTAGTTACCATAACAATTGACATCAGGAACATAATGATAACTGAGCCCAATGTGACGAGTGCTTTATGACGACGCAATTTTGGTATCTCATCAAGTACCGACGATATAACGGCTTCGATTTGTACAAACTGAAATATATTTCAAATTAAAAAAAAAAAAAAAAATCCAGTTTAATTCAAAAATTAA
>CAXKVI010000003.1:12402961-12427961 GCA_964058755.1 Campiglossa producta
GTGCTTTAGTAGATGATTTTCGTTTTGTGCCATTGCTTGCATTCGTGCTCAAGCGTGCACATGGACAGGAGAAGATACAGAAACTGCTTACACTGCTGCAAGATTTAACTTATGGCATACAAATTAGTTGGGAGGAACCTTACTTGATAGTGTTGTTGGAGCAGTTAGTTAATATCATTTATCATGCTGCCGAGGAGAATGAAGATGGTTTGGCGCAATTGGCCTTGTCGGTGCTCATCAATTTATGCTATAAGAATTTTGTAGTCATGTTTCTCTTCTTGCGTTCGGTAAATATATCGAATTTTACGAAACGCATACAAGGCTATGGCATGTTGGCTAGTAAAATGTTGATTATACTCAGTGAAGATACGCACACGCCGACTCAGAAGGATATGGATTTATTTATACGTTCTACTTTTGCTACCGTGGAAGAGTGTATTAAGAGTTGGAATGTACCATATTTGCAGCATATCGTGGAATTTCTTTTGGACTCCAAGGCGCACACTCCGCTTTATCGTTCAATGTTGACCTACACGCAGTACTGCGAGGATGTGGAACGGTTGTTAAATGTATGTGTATTTGCATTCATACCCATTTTCCCGTTTATATCACTCTGCATATGATGAGGAGATTTGGTATCAGCTAGTCTTTAAGCTTAGCACTGCCAAATCTATTCATACTAAAAAGGCATACCTAAAGCTAGAGATCAAAGCTAAAGCCGAGTGATGAAATAGGAAAGCCCACACAATTTTCATCCAAAAAGTATTAACCTGTAATCTCTTTTTCAGCAACTGGAGAACAGCAACCTAGCCGACGACGCAGATGAACATACCTCCAAGCAACAGCACACTTGTTTGAGTTTACTTTTCCGTCTCATACGTTATATTTTGCAGCTCGGCACCATTCCCGATTCTGATAATAAAGAAAACGTTATTAGTTTGGACTCCAACGTGCCCAGAATATTTGAGTTGTTAGGCAAATGGTTGGACTCGGAAGTTTGTGGTGTTGATGCTGTAGATTTGCTGAATGGTTTAATAACTTTGGGTACGCTTTATAATATGTTTTTTTTTTTTTTGTATGTGACTGAACTTCTTCTAAACGGCTGGCGCCATTTTTTTTGCGGGTATTCAAGTGGGTTCGTTGTTGTTCTTGTTGTTAACGACAAAAACACTCGCCGAAGGTTTTGGGGAGTGATGTCGAAAGTCATTGGTCGGATAGGAGCCCGGCACGCTCCGGTACTCCCTTACGGTACTGCCCCCCAATCGATTTGGTATGACCAGTGGAACCTTCTAGGTCCTCCGTAAGCAAGGAGATAATGGGTTATGAGAGGTGAGAGGTATCATATCCGTAGATCAACCATCTTACGACCGGTATGCCTACCTCGGGCATATTCTAAACCCCTAAGTGGGTTTCTGAATGGTTTAAGCTCAAAATCCTCGATGTGGAAAAAGTGGGAAGGGTTGTGGCATGATCGAATTTAGAATGAAGATGGGAAGAAGATACTTATGTTAGCATAATGAAAATACGTTAAGAGTTATGCGAGGTTGATCTCAAGCACCCCAAAAACCAAAGTGGTGAAGGCGGTATGGGATAAGGATAGGGATAAAGATAGGGATAGCTGTAGAGATATAAAAAGGATGTTTGTGGAATGAAGATAGGATTTGGAAAGAAGATGGCATGTACCCATGTACACAAGAAAAAATGGGGTATGGGAAAACGATAGGTACAGGAATAGGGGAAGGGATAGGTATAGAAAGAGGAATGTGGATAGGGATAGGGTCAGGGGTAGAGATATGAATGGCCGCCAATAAGCTCAACATACACAACACACACCTTTGCTTTCACAGCCTTATTAAATACACACAACTTTTTGACTCAAACAAAACCAATGCCAAATCTCAATAATAAAATTGTTAATATTTCCATTTCAGTACCAAAGGAGTCCATACCAGCACGCATTGCACGTGATCCTTCATACATCGTACAACTAATTGCGATCTCAGAGAAGCCCGAAACTAGTGCACGTCACATATCAGCCATACTGCAGCTGTTGACATCACTGCTACATCAAACAAAGACTGAAAAGCTCATACTCTCACGCATAACCGAATCATATTTTGACAAAATGTTTGCGCCACTACTCAACAATGGTCGCACAGATATGCCGCTGAATGCAATGGCGGCAGAAGAAATTGAAAAATACACATACTGCTTGTTGCTGTTAATAAATTTTGCTGGTGTAGCAAAAAAGGCATACTTTGATAAATGTTGTACGCTACTACAATTTGCAACAATACAAAATGCTTTGGCGCGGGCAATGATTGGTGGAAGTGAAAAAGTTTGTAGTGCCGTTTTTCAAATATCACAATTTGAACGTTTTCCACAAGCTAATGTAGCGCAAGTAAGTTAGCATTTGTTGTACTTAAATTTCTTTAATTTTATTTAATTTTTTCTTGCAGCAAATTTCGAAATTAACTAAATACAAAAGTGTTGATAGCAATGCCAGCACAAACGCCGATGGTGATCAATGGCATAAATTGAATGTTATTATGAAGAGTCATAAAACTTTTGTGGGCAAAGAAATGGAAGAGCGTCTCGGTGCTTTGATTGATTTGATAAGCAATGCTCATCGCAATAATCAAGTACAAAATGTACCAATGTCACAAATTATTGAGTTGTTCAATTATAAAAGTGAAATGTTTAGCAGCTCGGAGAGTTGTTTGCAAAGACGTTTAGAGATTGCTAGTGAAGAGGTGAGTTCAAATTGAGAGGTGAATTAGAAGAATTTTCGAATCGACAGGGTTTGGGAAACGGTATCATAAAGTTTTTAAATGATTTAAAAAAAAAAAAACTCCAGATCAATTGGTTATTGAATTTGAATCTTCTTTCTATTTGCAGATAACAAATCTTACACAACGTATCAATTTGCAAAATGCAGAGCTACAAAAATACGAAATGATGAATTTCGAGCTGCATGTCAGTCAAGAAGGGTAAGTAAAACTTGTGTACTTAAAGTTGGCTCCTTTCATTAGCATTTCTTTTTTCTTCACAGTTTACAAACGCAATGCCAGGATTTGAAACAGCAAAAAGATAATCTGAAACACAATTTGGCAAGTTTGATGAAAAAGCTTTCTGAACAGTCGGAGTCATTGCAGATCAGCGAAAAGCGTTTGACTGTTAAAGTCTCGGAAGTTATAGGTAATGACGGAGGAATAAATAAATACTTTTTTTATAAGGCTGTTGAAATGAGCAGTATAGAATATATGTTAGGTTTAGGTTAGGTTCAAGTGGCTGTCGCAGAGGCACACTTAGGCCAGTTTTGAAAGGCCCGTTGTGATACCACCAACGCTAGGAAAGTCAGTCCCGGGACACGACCATATGGAAAATCCCTGAATTGATGAGATTCTGCACATAGCAGAATCCCGGGGCTGACACTCCTAAACCACCTCGAACCACTTAGATGACTTTATGAAGGCCATCAAGTCCTTTATGTCCAGCTCCGCGATCTGGCGTGGGCTCTCCAGGAAGGGAACTCCAAAAAAGAATAAATTATGTAGTTTAACTAAGAATTTTAATATGAACTAGATCTTTGTGTAACGTTTTAACGAAATTCATTTTTATCGTAAACAGCGATTTTGGCAAATTCTGAATACCGAATTCTGTAAAATTTTAACGAAACCCGTTTTTAAGTGGTTTGAAAAGATCCTTCAACAAGATCGAAATTGCAAAAATAGTAGTTGGTATTGTTTGCCATTTTTCAATTTCTTTTCGCCAAAAAGTCAAAACGAATAATTTGATAAAAATTCGTTCGAGTGGTCAAAAGTCCACAAATTTTATTTTTATTATTTTTTTTTTTTTTCATTTTATTTAGTTTAATTTTATTTTATTTTGCTTTATTTCATTTAATTTTTCGTATTTTATTTTATTTTGCTTTATTTCATTTAATTTTTCGTATTTTATTTTATTTTTTTTTTAATTTTATTTAATTTTTTTAATTTTATTTTCTTCTACTTTTTATTTTATTTTATTTCTATTTTATTTTAATTTATTTTATTCATTCAAGTCGTTATAAGTATTCATATATGTACGAATTAATATATTTTTAAACTTTATTTTATAGTACTCCAAAAGGAAAACGGCGAACTAAGAGACGGACTTACCGCCAAGACCAAGGAATTGGAAAAGATGCATTCGAGCGTCAAGGAGAATGTAAGTTTCTTTCACTATAATAAAACCTTTAGAATTTGAATACTCACACTTACCCACACCTACTCCATAGACCACACGTATTGAAAAACTCAAAAAGACCATTGCCGCTTTCGAAGTTGACATCAAAGAAAAATCGCGTATTATTGAAGAGCGTGAACGTGAGCTAACCAAAATGCATAAGCTCTACGAAGAGCAGAAAGAAGCAAAGAAAAAGTCTGACGATGTTATATCCGTTTTGGAGACACAAATCAAAGAGAAAAATGAACAAATACGCAATTACGAATTGGAATTAAGTGAAACTGAAGAATTACGCAAAACTATAATGAGCTTAATGGAGAGTAAGAAGCCGAAGCGAAAAACATGAGAGGACAAAAGATAAATACTATATTACAAACAAGAGAGCAAAATTCACTACGTTTAGTGTTAGTTAGTTTTATTTGTTTATTGTAAGAAAGAGAGAGAGAGAGAGTACGAGCAAAAGGGAGAAAGTAGTACGATTTTACACAGCATTTAAAATTATTTTTATATATTACACTACTAGTTTTAGCGCTTCACTTACTACTAAGTACATATTTAGTTAACAATTCATATATAATTATACAAAAAAAAAAAAAAAAAAAAAAATACATAAATTATGATTGCACACATGCGATATATTTTTGTTGTCTTATGTATTAATGAACATATCTCATTGACACTCATTCATATGTTTAGATATGTATTGGCTCTTTGTGCTGTCCAAATAAATTTTTTATCAACAATATCAAAATTCGATGTTTATAATTACGTGCGTTACTCTACAAACGAACAGCAAGCACCTCACAATAAATGTTTGGCTGTTAGATAACAAAAAAAAAATATACATAAGAATAACTTAACTGAAGCAGCGCGGCACTCGTTTGTTTTAACTGTTTAGTATCACTAGTTTTTTTACTTTAATTTAAGATTTGTTAAAGCTTTTTGTTTTCAATGTAAGAATATTAGGTACTGAACTTAAAGTTTCTAATTTTATAATTTTGTTAGTATTTTTCAATTTATGTAAAATTTGCTGTTAACGCAGTTAAGCATAGTAGTGACGCGATTGTCCACAGAGTTACACTCATATGCGCGCTGCCTGATCTGCCTTGCACAAAGTCTTTATCGTCCACGCCACCGTCCAAACGTCTTGATTCACGCTTTTCAGCTTTTTCACAGAGTGAGCCACAATTTGCATGCTCACAAATATCACAAACAACAGATTTGGGTGCGCGATAGAATTGGCGTGCGCGACGAGCTATAAAAAAGGGTGGCGTTATAGAGGGTGCAAAGGAAAATATAAATTGTATAGAGGGCGCCAGATTTTATAAAATAAGTTAGAATAACAAAAATAAAAAAAGTAAAATAAAATGAAATTAAAAAATAGTAAAATAAAATAAAAAACAATTTAATGAAGAAAATAAAATAATTTTGAACATAAAAAAAAAAAAAATAAAATGAAATAAAGTAAAATAAAAAATTAAATAAAAAAAAAAATAAAAAAAAACAATAAAGCCAATAAAAAAATAAATGAAATAAATAAAAAAAAATAAAAAAAAAAATTATCGAACTTTTTTTAAAGAAAAACTAAGTTAAATAAATAAGGTAGACTTAAGAAAATTAAGAATTTAATATAATAAAATAAAAAGAATAAAACTAAAAAAAATTTAAAATAAAACTAAATAAAATAAAAAAAATATAAAATGTATTTTAAAAGTAAAACTAAATTAAATAAAGTGGAATAAACTTAAAAAAGAAAATTTAATGAAAGAAAATAAAATAAAAAAACTAAATAAAATTAAATATATAAAAAAACAGAAAAAAAAAATAAAAGACAAATAAAAAAATTAAATGAAATTAATTAAAAATTAACCGAAATAAAATAAAAAATATTAAAAAAAGGAAAAAAACTAAGCAAAAAAAAAAAATAAATAAAAAAATAAAATTAAATACCACAAATATTTCCATTTCACGCATCACCCGCAAACTCACCATTATCATAATAATCATACATCACCACCGGCACAAGTTGATGTCCAGTCACTTTCACCGTTTTGTAGGCATGCAGCGTTGGGCACACTTCACGCCTATCCAAATAGTCGAAGTAAATGATGACCACAGTATTGCGCCGCTGCGTCTCAACACGCTAGAAGTGAGGTAAATTAAATTAAATTGAAACTTAAAATATTACTAAAGATATTTTTTTTGTATTCTAGTAGAAGAATGGATGAACTTGGGTCCCAGCAAAGTCAGGTCTTTGAACAACTGCTTTTTACGAAAAAGTCCAACAATATTGAATCTGCACCTTATGACAGAAAAAATCTCATAAAGCGAGGCCCTATACTCCATTAGGAGTTGGGGAAGTTGATGACGATGAAACTGTTCTCACTATCAGATTATTAATCAATAAACCTTTCCAGACCTCGCACCGCAGCTTGGTCTAGTAATAGTAATAAGGCACCTACCTTAATCCTCTCGCTAGACTCCAGCGTTGGTAGTGTTCCAGTGTCCACAACAAAACCGCTGGGCAAATAAATTTCCATAACAGCCATATTCGAGCGACTCGCATCACCATCGACGGGCACAAAACTAGCACACGCCGATAAATGCAAATAATCTGAATGTGAATTGCGATTCACTGTCGGATCGAGCACAAATCTTGGCCAAGCGCTCGTTACATTCGTATAATAACTATAGCTTAACTGTGCAAAAGCCATGCCACGCCCAGTTGCCGCTATAGTAAGATTCTTTATCGTATTCGGGAGCTGTGTAAAAATTAACTATTGATTAAATGTATATAACAATTGTAATCACAACACAACCTCATAGCTTTGTAAGACCATTGAATTTTGTGCATCCACATTGAGCGTCGTTTCAACACCTTGTCCATATTGCACGCTGACTTGTACGTTATTCGCTTGACTTGAGAAACGTTCACCGAATGCTGTCAATGCTTGTATACCCACAACGGTATCCTGTGATGAGATGAAGCCACCGAAAGCATTACGTTGATCTGCTAGCCATTTGAGCACAGGCAAGGCATCACCGATAAGATTATTTTCGAGCAGCGCGAGCGCAGCGTATGAAGTGATTTCTATATTAACGGATCGTGTACGATTATACCAGGGTGATGGTCCTTCGGCTATGGGTGCTGTTTTGTTCCACCATTTTTTGCCATCTGTGAATAGTTGGGAAAATAGAGTAATATTAGATGTAGGTGGTTATTGTAATTGAAATTGTATGCCATTTTAATAATGCTATTCATTTTTTCAGAAATAAAACTTCTTAAGCAGCTGTGCGGAGAAAGTAGATGAGCGATCAAAGAAGACCCTGGCGGCGAAATGGTTTAATTCAGAAGTGGAATATGAGAAGGAATTTCAAGTAGAGAACAAAGAAGGTTTAGTTCAAGTTTTAGTCCCAAAAGAAGCTCTAAGAGTAAGAGAATTCAACAACGATATAAGATGACATGGCGAAAGGACTAAGTGTCGGTGAGTATCCTTCAAAGGAAGAATGGGAGCAGAGCTTAGGTCCGTGGGCCGATACGAAGAGAGACTCAATATGTGAACGTTTTAGTTTCTTCCTCCCAGGAAAGTCATCGCCGGCCAACGGTTTAAGCCACTGCTATGGAGAGGGACGGCTTAAAAATGTAAAATGGAACGGGGACTGAGCTATATCGAGGAGGAAATCTATGTCATAAAGAGCTGCTCGAGTGTAAAGTACTGGCAGCCAAGCTCTCTTAGATGCTATATCTTACAATATAACGTGAAAACCCCGACTCTGAAAAATCTAAACAATTCTCTCCTCTGAGTCTTCGGAAAAAGCAATATTGAGGGAACGGAATAGCTAATGAAATGGCCAGAAAAAGTCCCGAAATGGCATAGCTCGTGAAACCACCTTTCCGAAATCTCTTAAGGAGAAGTGAAGATCATACTTTAAGTATAATGAATTTGCTATGGACTAACCGGAAGATTGCGAAGTAACAAGGCAACATTTAGATCTAGATTTCTAATCAAAGCTTAAAAATCTGCGGTGGGACTACCTTTCGGTAGTATCGCAGAAAATTTTGTGATCGCACCAAACCTTCGACAATTGCGTATATCGTCAAGCTCCTTATGCAAACGCTTCACGACTTAATTCACTGCTTCTTTTTTAATAAGACGCTCTTTTTGGAAGTACTCACCCTCATTGACCGCCATAGCATCAAGTCGCTGGAGAAAGGCGCTCTTAGCATTATGATTGGCGCGAGATAGAACATAAGTTCCAATAGCTGTAGCATGCAAGTCATTAGAGCTGTCCAAACCGCGAGTTATGAAGTCCAACGCTTTGTTGATAACGTTTCCGTACTCGGGATATGTTTTCTATGACAATAAGGGAAATGTTAATTAATTAAAGATATAGATATTTGGTAAATGTTAAAATTGTCTATACAAAAACCAAAAATGACTAAGATAACCTAATACTCTATTAAATTACCGCATTCTCCATAAACGCCAGTGTCACAAATGCCGTCAAACTCAAGCCATCATCATTGAATGCCTCAAAAACATCACCTCGCTCCTCAAAACCACCATTCGAATTTTGTGCGCTAGCCAAATATTCCAAAGCCTTCCGCACAATCATTTCATCGATAAAAATGTATGGTGTTGCTTGCCGGAAACCACGCGCCACATATGCTGTGAGCCAAGTCGAGCCACTCTTCTCTTCCAAACCAAAAGCACTGAAAGCACCGTTCATATGACGATAATAGAGCAGATGTTGATAGTCCACTTCCAGATTACGTTTGATGCGCATCTCAGTGGCAGGTGTCAGTTGACGAAGACGCTAAAATGAGAATAGAAGTTTAAATATTCGTGGTATTCTATTATCGGCTTACCTCCAAGTAACGTAGCACCAATAAGTTAGGCATAAAATGAACCATAGCTTGTTCCCCACATCCTGAGGGCAGCAAAATCAGATGCTCAATATTTCCCAACAAACTGCCAATCACATCACCCACAGCTGTCAGTTGTATATTCGTTGAGCCGGGCATTGCATTTCTTGGCACATTTACAGTGATATTCGTCTTAGATTGTGGACTTGAACTGAGCTCGAAAATGAAACCGTGATTCACGGTCTCTTTTGCGCCTGGATATTCAACAAGCAGCGTAGTGTCGATTGTATCGCCAGCAAGTTGCGAGTTGGCGACAGCTTTTACATTGATGGGACCAACACGCTTGGGTTTCACAATGAAGGAAACGGTTTTCGCGGATTGCGCAAGTACGCGTATATTACGGCGAGTATATAATTCGATTTCTGCAATTGAAAGTTTGGTATAGTTACTTTATAGGTTATTTATATCGAGATATTTACTTGGTGTTGGATCTGCCTTGCTGTCTAGTGCTGGAAATTCAAAGTCTTGTGCTGTATTGTAGAATGTAACCTCAACATCCAAATCGCTGTTCTTGTTATTGGTGATGACAAATGGTAGTGCGATCGTTTCTCCTGAAATCCAGATATACATAAATTAAGCGAAAGTAAAATAAAAATGTTAATAATTATAATAATTAAAATAATTAAATTAAATTAGAGTAACTTAATAAAAAATTAATCAAGATAATATATGTAGTCGTAATGTTCGACTCACCTTTCCTAATTGAATACGGCACTTCGGTGGTAATATAAAACTCTTTATAGGATTGCAAGCTCTTTGTGGGGCTCGTCAGCGCCAATCCCGTAACGGGATCCAATGAAAACACTGAGAGAACCCACGAAGTTGCAGAACTTGGCACACGACGTTGCAGCGTCTTACGTCCATCATTACCAGCCGATATGTTTAGGAAAAGCCAAGTATCTGCCGGTTCATGCATCAAATGAATACGAGGATTATGCCAGTAGGGTTTGGGTGTGTAGGAGAAGGCATAACGTCCCTTACCCGGCGCCAGCGTATTAATTTCGATATGATGTGCTGGGCCTATATCCGTTTTACGTATCGTAGTCAGCTTGTTATCGTCAACCTCGTCGTAATCATGCAACAGATTCGGAGTGGTTTCAGGTTCTGAAATATTTTTCAAGTTATTAGATGGTGTTGCTCTTGTTAAAATTATTTCGGTTCTAGGACTACCTTTTTCAATAATAAAATCTGCATTCGACATTGTTATAACACCGGATTCTTTGCCTGGTGAACCGCGTTGTGTATTGATATCACGCAGCTCATAAGCGTTTAATGCGTCCATAAGTCCATCATAGCTGAGATCGTTGCCTGAAAAAGACGGGCTTAAAACAGTTCAGAGGTAATGTGATTTTAATTTTTACCTTTTTTTAAACTTGCAGCATTTTGGTCCACCAACATTAGACCGACGTACGAATATGGCTTTGTTGTTATGGTTATATCAATATCCTGTCCTGGTGGTGCTTTGAGTGGCGCTTCAACTTGCACATTATTTATCAACGTATGCTCCAACTCGATCACTTGCTCATCGTAGACAAATTCGCCATTTACGACCATATAGAGCAATAGCTTAGCGCGCGGCATCATAGCAAATGTGGCTAGGAATTTAAATGTATGATAATTGTTATTATCCACCTGTTGGAAAATGATGGATATATTCGGTAAGCTGATATAAATTTTTATTAAAGTAAATATTCTTACTTGTACAGCATGTGTTGTTATTATATCACCACGTCCAACAATTTGATAGATGAAATATTTCATAGGTTCATTGGAGCGAACTGCGACAGAAACTTCTTGGTTGATAACGGGCCTAAATGGAGGAGAAGTGTAGGAGTGGTAAGATGTATTTTTAGACGAATTTTATACATAAATTTAGAAGTGGAATAATCCTACGAAATTCAGAAGTGGAATATTTGTGTGAAATATACTTCTAATATCATAGTGGCGGCCTATCAGGGGTAACAGAACCAGTATGTTATATTGGTCTTGCCATAAAATATAATAAGATGTAAACAAATAAAAAATTAAAAAAAAAAAATAATGAAATAAATTGCAAAAAAAAAACACAAAAAAGAAAATGGATTAAAACAAAATCAAATAAAAGGAAATCAAAAAAAAATTTATTGAAAGAGAATAAATAAAAATTAAGTAAAAAGAAGTTAAATAAACTGAATAAAATATAAAAATGAATAAATTAAATTAAAAACAACATAAAATTAAAATAAACATAGAGCAATTAAAAGTTATTTTATTTACATATTTTGGGGTTAAATTTCACCCTCTTACTTACTTATCATTTAAGATTTTAGCAGTTATGTAGTTTTTGCTATGTAAATGTTTACGTGGTATTTTGCCAACATCGGTAATAATGCCAACATAGTTCACCTAGATAGATTTTAAATCATTTTAAATATATTTAGTAAAACTTCAACAAAATTTTAAATTAAAAAGTAGAGATATTCACTAATGTTAAGAAATTCAGAAGATATTTTGAGCTATCTTTTAAAGAACGAGCTATTTCTTGTTTGTGAATACCCTATTTTTTAAAAGTTCTTTTATTTTCATACTCACAATAACCGAATGATATTCATCCCTGTCACGCTCGGGCACGGTAAATTTCATTTTAAATTCTCCATTCGTGTTAATGGCATAATTGGTTTTATTATACATTTCGCTGCTGCCATAGACATTGGTAAGATAAGCTGTAGCCTCAGGTGGAAAATCCTTGAGTTGGGTGCCATCGCTGCGCACCACTTTTGCCTAAGAAAAAGTAATATTAAACTCATTGGCAGATGAACTCTGTGTACGCGACTACTTACCGTCACTTCAAATGGCACGCCTGGTATATAATAGCTTGGTATACGCACAGTCTCCACACGATAAGCATCCAGATGTACCGTTATAAGAGTTGAGAAATTTTGCACTGAACCCGTTGATTTCTCTTCAACCAAAGCGTCCAAAAGATACTCACGTTCGTAATCCTCCTTCAACTTAAGCTCATTATTTATATCGAATTCAAAGTAGGCATTGCCATTAATCGGCACCACTTTTCTTGTGATCAAATCATTTACGAACGGCTGCAGCGAGCCGAAGAATGTGGGATATATGGAGAGTGTGGCTTCACCTTTGATCGGTTCGCCATAGGCATAGCTAATGATAACGTGAAAGAAATTTCAATTTATAGTGATTTGGTATGGCATGTATCTACTTAAAGAAATTCTAGGGATGTGAATAAGTTATGGATTTTTTTAAAAGCCATATGAAGTTACTAAATACTAGGATTTTTAAGTCGATAAAAATCGATTATTTATTTTGGATCGATTTTTTGGCAAATCGATTTGTTTTCTTTAAAAATGAATTTTTTGTAAATCAAACAGTTTTTTAGAAATCGATTATTTTGTATAAGTCGATTTTTCGGGATAGTTTTTTTCTTTAAAAATTGATATTTTTAAATCGATTATCTTCATTCAAAATCTATCTTTTGCAAACGAAGAATGTATCGATTATTAAAAAATTTATTATTCCCACTTGAGTTCACATCCCTATGAAATACTTACTTGGCTTTGACAGTCGCTTGAATTTTTCCGTCCTTGTAAATCGCATGTTTTGCTGTATCGATATCAACTATAAACTTTGGCAAAATATATTCCACCACTTCGAATGTGCTTTTATGCGATTCTTCCATAACCTCTACATTAACCGACCATTCACCCATTTTAGGATAATCCGATAACTGTAGCTCATCGCTATGGACCGCATTTGTTAGACGTATATCTCTTAAATTTTTTATAATATTATCGCCAGCATCTCTTATTGTTACATGCACACGTCCAAAATTTCTTGCTGGTTTCAAATTGGCATCCAATAACAGTATGCGATAATGCACCAAATCACCCGGTCGGTAAATGGCTTTGTCGGTCTGCACTAGGACCGTAAATTGTTTTGTATCGAAGTTCAGTTGAGTTTCGTTGGTAAAGAAGACACCGCTAAGACCCTCGGCAGTTAAGTTGTAGCGATCGCGTTTTAAGGCGGGTAGCTATGTTTGAGATATAGAGAGAGACATATATAGTAAAATTAGAATACAGCAGCAAATTTCAATTGCCTACCTCAAACTGCACCAACTCTGTGGAGTAGGGTCTCACTTCTGCAAATTTAAAGTTGGTATAGCTGGAACCAATTATGCCCAGTTTCACTTTGACTGGTTCGGTTGATTTGTGCACACTCACGGCTACATGATACTGTGAGTTGGGTCGCAATGTGTTGGGTGCTATTATTGAGTAAATTCTGGAAGAAATAAAATATGTAGTAATTATTAACTTATGTAATTTAGCTAGGTTATTGGGTGTATGGTGTTGAAGCTGCTGAAGTGTTTTCGCTCAAGATGTTACCTATGAAAGTAGTCTTCCTTATCTAGCAATTCCATTAAACTCACAACTTTGCTTGTATTTTGACATTTATACTTTATCAATGAGCAAAACAAAAATAACCTAACATGTTTTAATAAACTTTTTGTTTGGGGTCAATTACATTTTTCTTTTTAATCTGATTCTACATCTCCTATATCTATCTGTAGGATTGGTATGTTTGCATGTCATGTTTGGCACTTGCTTCCATTGTTTTCTTTTTTGAACTTTTACCGTTTCCATAGCTGACAAATCACTGTGGTCGACATATTTTGGACAGCTTGTTGGTTACCCGAATTGTTAAAAGATATGACAGGTATCTGAACGCTAAGTACCTACATACGAGTAAGTGGGTAGAATCAAGATAAGGAACTAACGGGAATAAATGGTGAAAAGCAATATTAGCCATAACCTTTTTAGTACGTGTGGAAAAAATAGCGGCCTATAGAATATATTTTTAAAAACCTTCTGTGCTGGAGCTTCTTTGACCATTCGCATAACATGACCCAGCCAGCGGAGCCTGTGGGCCTTAATTCGCTGAGCTATATTCAGGTCTGCGTAAAGCTCGTAGCTCATCGTTAAATTTCCTTTGATACACTCATCGTTGGCATCACGGGAAGGACCATAAATCTTCCGGAGAACTTTTCAAATACTCCAAGGGTCATCTCATCTTCTCTTATCGGACTAGTAGTTTTTGATAATATGCATGGAGAAAAGGTGACTCTAGCACTACCCTGCTAGACAGTCTTTTGACATTCAGTCAGCTTAGTAATGTTGCTTTTGGAAACGTGATAGAAAATCGTGATGTAAATATCAGCTGTTTTATATTTACATCACGATTTTCTATCACGTTTTCAAAGGCAACATTACAAAGCTGAATGAATGTCAAAACACTGTCTAGCAGGGTAATTTTCTATGGGGAGCTACCTTTCAAATAATTTTTCTACGCATACTAAAGTTTTCGAGAAAAATCTTGAATATAATTTTACAATCGCGATATCTCAAAACTTGTACTATTGGAGAAAATATCATAGGAGCATATTTGTAGAGAATTTCCAGGTCTATAACTTTATCTCAGGTAATTTTTCGAAAAAAAACCCTTATCGTTTTCAAGAAAAGTCCAAAAAATTTTGACCTTTGACTCCGATTAACTTTTTTGGCAGACATGGGATCGATTAAGACTTTTGAAGTTTTCCTTCTGACGGCGAACCTAAGCGTTTTACCAAAATATTCTCTGTGGGAACTTCCGTTATTCAAGTATGTGTTAATCAAGGTGTGAAACCGATTAAAATAACGTTTCCGTTTCGGTTCCGGTTTCGTTCTTCAACATTTATTTCGGTTCCGGTTTCGTTCTTCAACTTTATTTCGGTTCCGGTTTCGTTCTTCAACATTTATTTCGGTTCCGGTTTCGTTCTTCAACATTTATTTCGGTTTCGATTCCGGTTTCGTTCTTCACCATTTATTTCAGTTTCGGTTCCGGTTTCGTTCTTCAACATTTATTTCAGTTTCGGTTCCGGTTTCGTTCTTCAACATTTATTTTGGTTTCGGTTCTGGTTTCGTTCTTCAACATTTATTTCAGTTTCGCTTCCGGTTTCGTTCTTCAACATTTATTTCGGTTTCGGTTCCGGTTTCGTTCTTCACCATTTATTTCAGTTTCGGTTCCGGCTTCGTTGTTCAACATTTAATTTGGTTTCGGTTCTGGTTTCGTTCTTCAACATTTATTTCGGTTTCGGCTCCGGTTTCGTTCTTCACCATTTATTTCAGTTTCGGTTCCGGTTTCGTTCTTCAACATTTATTTCAGTTTCGGTTCCGGTTTCGTTCTTCAACATTTATTTCGGCTTTGGTGCCGGTTTCGTTCTTCAACATATATTTCATAACAAAAATGTGTCTACTAAAAAATTCCGGTACATATGTATGAGCTTCAAAATAGGTCTGAATTTTCCTAACTTTATATTCAAATTTCCTCTTTCAGAAGTAAGACCTCTAAAAAATTCAAAACCTTTTCGAACCGTTTCTGGCTTTTGACATCGTTCCGGTTTCGTTCCTTTACAGATCGAAATAACGGTTTCGGCTTCGGTTTTAAAAAATAAATCGATTTTAATCAGTTATGGTTACGGTTTTGGTTTCGGTTTCACTCCTTGGTGTTAACAACCACATTTGTATGGGTCATTCCATGCCAAATCGACCTAACCCCCTTCGATTTCGCTAAAAATGTGCTATCTTTTTCTACTCCCCGAAAGACATTTTTCAGAATATTTTCTGTAACTTTTTCCAAAATCGACCGTTTGGGATCATTGTTTTTTTTAATTTGGTTTTCGGGAAAAAAAATATTCGAAAAAAAGTGAAATAGAAGGGGGTCATGTAAAAAAAATTGTCCATTTGGCATGGAATGACCCATATACAAAGAGCCCGGTGGCAAAGAAATCAGCGCAGACATCATTTGAAAATAGTATTTAGCTTTGATAAGACCCTTAAGGGCTTGTTAGCTGTGATCTATTATTATGGTAGTTAAGATCGAGTAAATTTCGAAACAAAAAACAACAAATTCCACTTAACAAAAAAAAAACATAATTAACCAACTTTCTTGCCTTGTAACTTTTACTAATTCGTTTACCGCTTTTGATAGCTACACAAGTAGCAATACCGTAGTAATTAATTTTGGAGTCGGACTGTTGTGGCGGTAAGCGCAATTGAAATATGTATTTACCGTCGTAAAAAAAGCATGGTACCTATCTGACAAATTTTCTACAGTTGAGTTAAGTGGGTCAACAGTTACCACAGTAATAAAAATTATATATTTTAATCAGGAATTAAAAAAAAAACTGGTAGCTATACAAATAAAATTATATTTTAAGCTCGACTGAAACCCAAATCTTATATTGAAAAATATTTTTTTTAACTATAAATAAAGTATAACCTACTAAATACAATCTTCATACATTCCCTCTCGCATGAATAAATCATTCAGTGAGCTCCCATATATGGAGCAGTCACTAAAAATGGTTCGATTGCAGCTTCCACGCTTGCGCAATGTTTATATAACAAAAAAGTTGAATGGTTAGCATATTTTTTTAGTGTTCGATTAACCCAGTGCAACTTCTTTTACTAATTTACAACTGTTTAAAGCTGTTTGGGCTTTTGAACTTGTCTCTTGCATAGTAAAAATCACATCGCATCTTCTTTCGGCTCCGTTCATGATTCAAACTCCATCATCAGAATGGGTCTTATCATGGGTCTACTTATGAGTTTAGGGAATCGTAAAGGTCTGGTCAATGGTAGTATTTCAAGCTCCAAAGCTATACTGATCATTTTCTTGTGGATTGTGGGAATTGTGGAATATTTATGGCGGCTCTTGGTAGCATTTTTTTTAATTTGTCACTCCATTCTATAAAATCAGGTATAAAATTGCAAAATTATACTTTACAAAAGTTACGTATTAACTCATATGAACACCTACATCGATTTCATAACATTAATAAAAGTAAAAGAACTCATAACAACAATGGCGTTTACTTCTTGCATACAAAAAAATGTAGTCTTTCCTTTTAAGTATAATTTCAATGACTTATTCAGTGTAGTGTGAACTGTCAAAATGTGTTTTATTTGCTGTATGATATTTTTGTTGTAGGCGTTCGTGTATGAGGAAATTTATAGCGAAATACACAGTAGACGGTTTTTAGGGAGTTCTTCAAGGTGGTTTGAACCACATTTTGCATGTCTACGGAAAGTTTCCTTCAATTTTTTTTCTTTAATTAATGAAAATTTTTTGTATTCGTAACTAGCCGACCACGCAGATGTTAACTCGCTCAAAGTTAGACCTAAGCGAGCCTCCCACCCTTTTGTTTTTCCATCACACATTTTAGGAGATATCTCCGAAACAGCAAGTTAATCACATTGCTTATCACATCTTTCGTTTGATACCCATGACTGAAATTCGGTACGAAGATATTCAAAGTTAACAACTTCCCTGTCCAATGAGTTGGTTGATTCACGAGAGCATATTGAAGTAAGTTCATGAGTCACATATGACTCACGAGAGCGTATTGAAGGAAATTCATGAGTCACATGCGACTCATTTCTCTATACTTGAGACTATTTATTCATATTACTCAGTTAAGCAATACAAAAAATTGGCCGTGGAGCATTCTCATAGCGCTTTGTATGTGAGAAAAGAGGTCGTGGGGTGGAACTAACGCATATAAGCTAGTGATAATTATAGCAAGGTATCTAGGGGTGTAAGAGTAGGTCGCCTCCCCGTTGGTGTACCCTGGGTAACGCTAAATGGCCTACACGGCTAGTTTCTTGTATTGCCGGTTCTACGAGAACGGTATCAGTACTTGTGCTGTACCCATCGTGCCGAAACGACCCGGGCCGTTTTCTTATATCGACCCTGCCAAGAGAAATACATTCGGCGTGACCCTGTCTGACATTTAGGTGATAAATGAAATGTTCTTGTTAAATAAAGTGGACTGCTTTTGTTTGTAGTAGATACTATAAAGATTTAGCTATTCTAGACGAGATATAAAATGAAAAAAAGGCAGAAGAACATGTTTGCCTACTCAACAAAGAAAAGTCAAAATACGAGTAAATAATTCTCTAGATATTTGTATGTTAAATTTGCAAATAAAAAGAAAAAACGAACGTATCTGTTTTACCACAAAACATTTGTAAAACAAAAATTTCTAACGCTATTAATTGATTTTATCTCTGGTTTGTCCAGTTCATTCATTGTTTTACAGCTTTTATATCGCAAGTTTGTCGCTTAAGTCTTTTGATTCGATACAAAGCATGAACATGCTATAAAGTCATAACCGTAACGATGGGTTTGGGTTGTGGTGCGTTTTCTTGTGTATGAGATCACTCTATGAAACAAAAGCAAAATCGGCGTTTTTTTTGCAAAAGTGACTCAATGATTGTTTTGATGAATCTCTAAGTTGACAAATATTTACACAGTTTACACTCACACATTTCAACTAATAATAGAATAACAAATAGTTAGTCATACTTAATGAGCCGCATTTACTAAAAGCAGGTAATATGTAACAGCTGTTACAGCAGAGCGATGAACAAATGTCACATTTCTTTGAATGTGCTTGCATATTAGACTGGGTCAGAAAAATTTTTTTTGGTTTTTTCTTATTTTTATACCTTTCATGAACATGAAATGGTATTATAACTTTGGTCCGATGTTTGTAAGTATGAGAAGAAGAAGAGATAGATCCAATAATAAGTATACCGTTATGATCAGAAGGATGAGTTGATTCGATTTAGCCATGTCCGTCTGTCCGTCTGTTTGTATGAAAACTAGTCCCTCAATTTTAGAGATATCTCGATGAAATTTGGTATGGAGGCGTTATTTTATATGAGAATAATCATTCGTCGAAATCAGCAAGATCGGACCAAAACTACTCATAGCTCCCATACAATCGATTGTTCCGATAAACGGATTTCGGGCTATAACTTCTGTAATTAAAGAGCTAGTAACGTGAAATTTTGTAAGTATTGCTGTTATTATATGTGAAATATCGATGTTAAAAATCATTGAGATGGGATAAATATTTCACATAGCCCCCATACAATCGATTGTTCCGATAAACGAATTTTGGGCTATAACTCCTGTAATTATATAGGTAGGATCGTGAAATTTCGTAAATATTTCTCTGTTGTGGAATGTCGATGTTAAAAATCAATGAGATTGGACCAATAAAACACATGGCCCCCTTATAATCGATATTTCCGATAATTTCGGTATGAGCTTAAGTTAAATTCACACAGGCTTTACTGGAGATCGAACAGTGAAAATCTTGACGCTTAATCATGAAAGGTATATCTATAGCCTTCAGCACAGCCGAAGACAACTTTCCTTACTTGTTTTTTCTTACTTTTTTTCAGAGTTTTAATGGAGAGTGAAATTTGAAAGGAAATAAATAGGGGAGGAAATGAAAACGTTTGAGTTGTTACTGTGTTCCAGCAGAGGTCGCTCCAGCCAGTTGGAAATAAATCTATTGTTTGTCCATTACTATCACGGGAACCGACTGACCGATTAGAATGAAATTTGGATGTAGCCAAAAGATTCATTCTATAATTTTCTTCGTGGGTGTTTCCACTTCAGGCGTTTTACAGGATTGCCGCATATCGCAATTTTTTTTTTGTAGTTGAGCAAGATATGTCAATAACGTAGCAAACGTATCAAGCCGGGTTGCCACTTGACCTCATGTTATCTATTCCTTTGTATGTATATCGTCCAATATCTCGGAAACGATCTTCGCCAATCAACTGTGTCGGAATACATACAAATCCATCAAAAGAAATCGCGGGAACTGCTAAAGCGATTTGGATCAACTTTGAAATATAGAGAGATGCTTCATTATAAGATTTTCTACATGGGTGTTGCCACTCATCTCAATTTTATTTTTAAATATTGAGCTAAATATGCCAATATGAGTATCAAATGAAAGTGATTTTCAGTCGCATACTAACAAAGATATTTTCACGTAGGGTTGCCACTTAACCGAATTTTATTAACACCATCATATATAAATCGCTCACTATCTCCAGAACGACTAAAGCGGTTTAAATGAAATTTGGCATATAAGGCATAATTCTTATAACATTTTTTACTTGGGTGTTGCCACCTATCTGAAAACATATTTTTTTAATATTAACCAAGATATGCCAATATGGGTAGCTAATGAAAGCCATTTTCGGCCGCATTCCAAGTAGGATATTTTTAAGCAGGATTGCCAAATAGGGTTGCCATATAAACGTATTTTATTTATTCCTTAGTATATAAACCTGCAAACGACTAAAGCGATTTGAATAAAATTTTGAATTAGATAGTATGTATGCTTCATTCTAAGCTTTTCCACTAGGGTGTTGCCACTTAGGGAAGTTTACAGGGTTGCCACCTATATTATTTTTTTTTAATATTTTTTTTTCTTTCCAGAAACTCCTTTTTTATATTAAAATAAAACTCCCCACAAAAAATTTTTAAACTCGATTCCAATCATTTGACGATTTGACATAAACAGACCCAACAAACAAAAAAAAAATTGTGGCCAGTCTACTGTACACACATAACTATATTTCACGCCTACTTGTGATGATTTATATTTCATGTAACTCATGCTATTTGACATTCATTCATATATTTCGCTCATTAGCATTGTTATTTTTGCTCTCACTATTTTTAGCTTGTTTTTACATAAATAAATACTTATCTTAAGTCAAACAATATACTAACCCTTGACCTGCGGACGACTGTGGCCAATGCACCAATGTTATGAAGGCGAAGAATGTGAGAAACGTGAGCCAACTGCTTGGCATTTTAAACGCAGAGCGTAACATATTTACTTTGTTTTGTTTTTGTATTATTTCCACTTATTTCTTAGTTTTTTGTTATTCGCTTGCACTTTTTATTTCGCATAGGTATTTCTCTTTTATTTGTTTCTTTATTATTGTTGCAAACTACGAGTAAGTAATTAATTTTATTTACATTTCACAATCGTTTCGCCTGTTGAACTCTTTATCATTACTTCACCTTTTGTGGCTTCTTCTTCTTCTTTACAAACAAATATTTGCTTGCATTTTTGTGTCGGTTTGCTCAATTTGTTTTTTTTTTTTTTTGCTCAATTTGTTTTTGTGTGTGTTTGCAGTTATTCAGATATGTATGTGTTTGCCTTGTCAATGCCCTAATGCGGTAAAGTCGTATGTACATTAGACTGATTTCAAAAATTAAAAAGAGCTTTTGTTGGTAAATAAAATTTTAGGTGTTGCCACTGAGGATATTTTTTGACAAGGTTGCCACCTTTTTAATATTATATATATAGCGTTGCCACCTAATGCTATTATATTTTTTTTTTCTGTAAACACTATTATCTCAAAAACTATTCCAGACATTACTATGAAAATTTGGATAAAATAGGTGATATGCCACGTTTCATACTCTCTCAGCTTGGCGTTGCCACTTGCGATGGTTTTACAAGGTTGCCACTTAACTGCCTTTTTTGAATTAAGAGAGTTTTGTTTACGTTTTTATAAAACGAAAGGAATTTTTGCCTTACTGGAGAAAAGACTAATTTTAGTTATATTCCAGAGTTGCCACCTAATCCAAATAAAACTATTTTTGGGCGTTTTCTTTATTATATCGAATGCGATTTGATACATTTTTATGAAATTTTGTATATGTTTCTGAAAATTTACATAACTTAAGCTCTTTTACTTAAGTGTTGCCGTTTAGAATATTTTTAAAAGGTTGCCACCTTTCTACATTTCAATTCAATGAAATATAACATGTAAACATGTTTACAGAAGTTTTGGCATTTTGCATCGTATTTCAATAAAAATATTTTTAGTCAGGGTTGCCACATTTTTCTTATATATTTATTCTTCTTTATATCAGCCCTTATGTCGAAAAGACATGACCTCATTAAATTAAGTTTTGAGTATATTTAATATGCTACATGCTAAGCTCTCCGACTTAAGAGTTGCCATTTAGGGTGTTCTCAAAGGGTTGCCACCTATAAATTTTTTTTTCCTGAAATGATGTATTAAAATATAGGTATCAAACGAAGGGCAATTTACATCGTATTTCAGAAAAAATACTTCTTGGTAGGATTGACCTATTTTTTGAACTTTCGAGGGTTGCCACTTATAACATTTTTAAAGGGTTGCCACCTATTAACATTTTCTAAAATGAAATGAAATATGGTTATGAAAGGAAATCACATTACTTCATATTCCAACAAAATTATTTTTAGCTAGTGTTGCCACCTTATCTTGTTATATCAATTTTTTTACCTTTTTAAATGCACTTTAAAATATTTTTAATATGCTTTATCAGAGTTGCCACCTGGAATTTTTTACAGGGTTGCCGCCTATCTAATTTTTGTTGAAATTTGAAAAACTATTTTCTTCCTTAACTCTTCAAAAAAATTTTTTTTTTTTAATCAGCCTAATGTCCATTTGTATCTAGATATGTTGGCATGTATTTGTGTGTGGGCACAAATATTTTGATGCAATCACTTGTACACTTTTTTGGTTATGCAAAATTTACAATATGCCCTTTAATAATTCGCAAATTTATCAAACATTTTAAAACTTTTTCACACTCTTTCATTTGCAAACATTTCTTGGTTGCTACTTTGCATTTTTGTATATTTTTCCCACACATTCACTTTGACGATCACTTGCACTTACTTAATTCATTCACAATTCGTTTGCTACTTTACGCCTGCGCACATTCGAGTTTTTCCGCATTTAATGTTGCTCACTTGTTGCGCTCCGATTCTATACTGATGTTGACCAAGTTAAGTGTTGGCAGAGAAACTGGCTTAAATGCTACTTAAAAGCTGGTTTTGAGTAAAGCTCACTAGTTTCGTTTATTATGTGTGTGTATTGTGAAAGCTTTCTGCTTTTCGAAATTGCACTTTTTTAAGCTTTTAACAAACTTTACCTTTGGGTTTGAGCTAAGTTTTAGTGTTGCAGTTTAGGGTCTTGTGAGAAGGGTCGAAAATCTGGTAATTAAATATAATCAAATAAAAAAAAAAGTATTTAAAAAATAACACAAATATAAAAAATATAATAAAATGCGGTAAACTAAAACAAAAAAAAAAAATGAAACAAAACAAAAAAAAAAATAAAAAAAATGAAACGAAATGATATAAAATAAAAGAAATTGAAATAAAATAAAATGAAATAAAATAAATTAAAATAAAATAGAATTAAATTAAATAACATAAAAAAAGTAAAAAATGAAATAAAATAAAATTAAACGAAATAATATAAAATAAAATACCCTGAAAAAATAAAATAAAATCAAATAAAACAAAATAAAATAAAAAAAATAAAATAAAATAAAATAAAATAAAATAAAATAAAATAAAATAAAATAAAAAATAAAATAAAATAAAATAAAATAAAATAAAATAAAATAAAATAAAATAAAATAAAATGAAATAAAATAAAATAAAATAAAATAAAATAAAATAAAATAAAAAAAAAATAAAATAAAATAAAATAAAATAAAATAAAATAAAATAAAATAAAATAAAATAAAATAAAATAAAATAAAAGAAAATAAAATAAAATAAAATAAAATAAAATAAAATAAAATAAAATAAAATAAAATAAAATAAAATAAAATAAAAGAAAAGAAAATAAAATAAAATAAAATAAAAGAAAATAAAATAAAATAAAATAAAATAAAATAAAATAAAATAAAATAAAATAAAATAAAATAAAATAAAATAAAATAAAATAAAATAAAATAAAATAAAATAAAATAAAATAAAATAAAATAAAATAAAATAAAATAAAATAAAATAAAATAAAATAAAATAAAATAAAATAAAATAAAATAAAATAAAATAAAATAAAATAAAATAAAATAAAATAAAATAAAATAAAATAAAATAAAATAAAATAAAATAAAATGAAATAAAATAAAATAAAATAAAATAAAATAAAATAAAATAAAATAAAAATAAAATAAAATAAAATAAAATAAAATAAAGTAAAGTAAAAAAAAAAATTAAAAAAAATGTTTACTACATATGAGAGGTAAAAGGCAAATGACTGCGGAGAAATGTTGTACAGCATATCAACTCTAGAGAAGTTTGGATTGTCCGGAATTGTTATCAAATTGTTTGCAAATAAATCTGCAAAAAAATTAATTACTCTGATCCAAAAACAGATAGAAAAATGGAATAACCCAATTATCAACTTGAATTGATCCGTAGAGCAATATTATTTTGCATGTGGGGCATTCCATGCGATCTTCAGCTTCC
This sequence comes from Campiglossa producta, assembly GCA_964058755.1. Lineage (NCBI taxonomy): Eukaryota > Metazoa > Arthropoda > Insecta > Diptera > Tephritidae > Campiglossa > Campiglossa producta. Next base: position 12,427,306 of record CAXKVI010000003.1, read on the forward strand.
TCTTCTGCAACAAACTTTATCGCTGAAGTTTTAATGATTCTTTAGAGATTTGACTTGAAACACGACAATTTCGGCCTTGTTTCGTGAAATCTTTTACACCTGAGCGAGAAGATTTTCGACTTGGTTTAGGATAGTCTGATTTACTACAGACTCGTTTGTTTAAGTTGACTGGGTGGTTAGTTTATAGTCATATAGGTATGACAATTCTGGAAAAATTTATATATAATGTTTTTAAAAACCCAGAACTAACTGGAATTCTATCAAGTACAAAGTTAAGAAAACAATTTCCTACATGGGGAATTCCATACAAAATGTAAGAACGTTTTGATTCTTCAAATTTAGTTACATTTTTATGATATTTCAGTTAATAGTTTGCGGGTATTAAATATAAGAGTGTCCTTAACCATTCTCAACTTTGTAAATGATTCCAAAACAATTTTTAAAAATTTTTATATATAAAATTGTTTATAACTATTGAAGATTTTGGAAAAAAGCTCCTGTCTCTTTTTCACTTTATAAGAGATTCCATCCAATCATAGAAAAATAACATGGAACATGGCCACTTCGACCATTAAGAGATGGAAAAGCAAGAAAATTTCATAAATTTTCCATGGAATTCCCCTATCAACTTCATCGATTCCCAGTAGTTAACGTTC
>CAXKVI010000003.1:12432961-12467961 GCA_964058755.1 Campiglossa producta
TATGACGATATGATAAAGATACCAGATGGAGCTAGTAGCCGAACGCATACATTTACAGTTCAAACAACTTACGAAATGATGCCAAAAGCGCATGTGTTTGTGTACTTTTTCAAAAATGGCAAGATGATCTACTACGAGACCACGTTTAAGGTGGAGAAACAATTTCAAAATAGTGTGAGTAAAAGGGGGGAGAACAAAGAGAAAGAAAGAAAGAAAGAAGACGAAAACGATATGTAAATGTACTATTAGAAATCGCATACTATCTCTATGCCAAATTTCATCCAAATCGGTGAAGCGGTTCCCCGGATGGTACCGAAAATACAAATATACAAGATTAGCTCGTTTAAAATTATAAGATTTTATACTTATTCAAGTCTCTTTCACCCCCTAGATTACCATTGATACCCCAGAAACCGTTAAGCCAGGCACTTTTATTTCGATTGGTGTCGAAACCGAACCCGACTCATACGTTGGATTACTTGGCATGGATAAAAGTGTTTTATTGCTCAAATCTGGTAATGATTTAGATGCTGAGACAATCTTCAAACATCTGGAAGAAACAGAGACTAAAACACCACAAAATTACTTACCATCAGAAGGTAGTTATCCTGGAGAAATGGCTGGGCTAGTAACAATGACAAATGCACAGCCGAGCGGTGGTGAGTAAAAGTTTTTCTGATTTACTTCCCAGTTGGAAAGTAGGTAACGCATTATCCTTTTCATCCATGAAAAGAAGCTGAAAAAATATTTGAAAAATTAATCGGTATGTTGTAAGGTTTTATTTTTCAAAGACATTACTTTTCCTACGACCTCGCTGTAGAAAAGTAATGCATGGATTCATGTATACATTACTTTATACCTTACCTTTTTCCACTGGGTTATTATGGTTTCATTATCAATATATGTATTTTTTGTTGTTGTAATTTTTCAGAGCTAACAGAATCTGATGTGGATATAAAGGCTAGAGGTTCGAAGCCCAAGCAACGAGTACGTCGCAAGTTTTTTGAAACTTTTGCTTTTGTTGACATTTTAAGGTGAGTAAGAGCCAGGTGTGGTGAGTATGAACAATTTCAATCTCAAAAATTTATACCAAAACTCTTTAAATAATCTAAAAAAATTAAAAATAACTATCTATTACTTTAGTTGTGATGGTGACGATAATGTTGTGGCGAAAATCCCCGATACCATAACATCTTGGGTAATTACAGGATTTTCAGTTAACCCCAAAACCGGTTTTACGCTTACAACAAAGCCGACACTTGTAAGAACTTTTTTGGAATTCTTTGTTGCTGTCAATTTGCCATATTCGGTTAAAGTTGGTAAGTACAGTTATGCTTGCTAGTACCTATATAGAAGAAGAAACAGTTTTATGTATCCGTAACTCCCCTTCCTTCCAGGTGAAACCATAACACTACCTGTAGTCATCTTCAACTACTTGCATACCGATACAAAAGCTAATGTTAAGATGGAAACTGAAAATGGTGGCTTTGCTACAGTCGATACCATTAATACTTTTGTAAATAGCGAAAAAAGTGAAACTGTATTTTTCACAATAAGCCCCAAAGTCGCTGGTAAAATAATCTTGAGAATAACAGCTGAGTGTCCACATGCTAGTGATGTCATCATAAAGGAGTTAAAAGTCGAATTTGAAGGCTTCACCGAATGGAATAATGTGGATATTTTTATTGATGGCGAAGAAAGTCAGGCTATTAAATTGGATATACCCGAGAATAGCGTACCCGGTTCAGAACAAATTGACATATCTGTCATGGAATATGTAATGGATTCTATGTTGAATTTGGTAAATAGTGGTGAAAACTTAGATCAGCTGATAAGAAGTCCAACAGGTTGTGGTGAACAAAATATGATATATTCGGTGGCGAATTTGATGGTATTGAAGTATTTAGAGGTGAGATTCGCGATTTTTTCACATTTTTTTTTTTTATCAACCTACTACGTAGTACTAGTACAAGCGTATTATAATTTTGTCCACATAACGGTACTACGTAACGGTAGAAAATAATCGAGCTAGATATAGAGTTCCATCCGTCTGTCAGTGTACACGATAACTTGAGTAAAAATTGAGATGTTTGCATGAAATTTTGTATACAGGTTACTTTCTGGCCAAGGTAGGTTGTTATTGAAAATGGGCGAAATCGGATGATAACCATGATAGCCCCCTTTTTCGATATCGAAAATTTCGAAAATCACATAAATTGACAGTACTTGGGTGACCGAGCTTGATCGGTGCTATCAATTTAGAGCTAACTTTACTTACTCATAATGATCCCAAAATGACCCTAAAATAATCCAAAAATAATCCCAAAACGACCCCCAAAAAGAACCTTAAATGTTCTCAAAATGATCAGAAATTGAACCCAAAACGACCCAAAAATAATTCCAAAATTACCCCAAAATAATTCAAAAATGACCTTTAAATGTACCCACTTTCGAAATGGAAAATTTCGAAAACTACCGTTGAGTGTTTAATGTTCGGTTTACCCGAACTTAGACTTCCTCACTTGTTTTATACTTAATTTATTTTACATTAAATTAAATTAATTTTTTTAGAGCACCAATACAACAAATCAAGCACTTCAAGATAAGGCAAAAAGTTACCTAGAGACAGGCTATCAACGCGAGTTCACCTATAAACTGCCAGACGGTTCATTCAGCACATGGGGCAAAGAACCCGGCATAACATGGCTAACGGCATTTGTTGTGCGTATATTTAACGAAGCCAAACCATACATCTACATAGACGATGGAATGCTCACAGCAGGGTTGGACTTTTTAGCAAGCAAGCAAGAAGCAGATGGAAGCTTTAGAGAGGATGGACGCTTAACTGATTTCGCTAATTTGAATCAATTAAGTGTCACTGCCTCGGTGCTCTATGCGTTCGTCGAAAACCAAGAGCATACAGAAAAGTACAAAGATATCATTGACAAGGGTTTCGAATATGTGCGCAATAATGTTAAAGAAAACGAAGATATACGCGCAGTCGCGCTATGTATGTATGTTTTACAGAAGCGTAAGGATCCAATGGTAGAAGAAATACTAACACAATTGGAAGCAAAAGCTAAAACGACTGATGATCATAAATGGTGGCAGTACGCAGATGCACCACAAAATATGGATGTTCATATAACGGGTTATATATTGATGACAATGATTGAATTGAAGAAACCGGTAACACCGATTGTTAAATGGTTGGTATCGAAGCGTAATAGTAATGGTGGATTTGCGTCCACTTTTGAGACTGAAGTGGGATTACGCGCTTTAGCCAACTATGCTGAGAGCTATACTGAAAGAGGTAATAATTTGGAGATTAAAGTGGAAACAAACGGAAAATTATTGCAGGAGTTTGAAATTGGCGAAGAGGATAAAGATGTTAATACAAAAATTGAGGTAAGATTGGGGGTGATCAACGGTTGATGTTAACCGGGTGTTTAAATTTTAGGTGTATTCATTTGTGAGGGGAGTCTGCTTTATTATTTCTTCCTAGGAAACCCGATCCAACCATTTTTTTTTTCAAAATTTTAAGTTTTGAAGTTTACTTTTTAATATTTTCGAAATTGCTAAATTAAATCCTGTAAACCACCCCAAGTGGCAACACCCAAGCAGAAATTCCTAAAATGAAGCATACTAACTATATGCCAAATTTGATTCAAATCGCTTTAGCCGTTCGTGAGTTATGGGTCAGTTACATAAAACTTTATTTTGGCTTTACCTCAAACTTTGACTTTGACAGAAAAGTTCAGTATACGTATTTAAACCAAGCATGGCAAATTGGAGACCTCAAATTTGAAGCGAGGTTGAAATTTGGCAAACTCTCAAATTCTGCTTGCTTTGCTTGCTTTGACAATCAGATGTTGATGACTTTGCTTCAATTAAAGAATAAAATGTTGGAGAAAATAATAATCAATTCATTTTTCCTCTATTAAATTAATAAATTAACTAAAACACTACGAATGCAAAGAAAAAAATAACGAAAACATATGTATAAAAGAGAAGCGTCAAGGCGTGCATTGTAGCATACCTCTGAAGTTGGACGCAAAGTTTTGAGGTAGCAAATGTCAGGCGAGGTTAACAAAGCTTTATGTATTTGACCCTTTATGGCTGAACATACTGAGGAATAATTAATATGGAATTAGGTGGCAACCCTGCTTGAAAACATCTTTGTTGGTATACGGCCGAAACTACTTTTAATTTGATACGCATATTGGCATATCTTGCTCAATATTGAAAGAAAAAATTGAACTAGGTGGCAACCCTGTAAACACCCAAAGTGACAAAGCCCAAAAAAATTTTTCGCCAAACTTTGACGTTAACAGGCAGTCGAGAAAACGGCCCTAAGAGTCAAGTACATATACTATCTATGTATATACCAAATTTATTTGATCCGAATCGCTGACAGTGTTGCCAGATAATCTCCGCTAAATTTCCCACAAAAATGGGAGGGGAATCCCTCAGTTTTCCACATCTTATATAAAAATTCCCACAGAATTTAAATCAATTTTTATTTGACTGCTGAGTGGAAGATCACCCTGTTTCAAAATATTTTTCAGAATTTGTTTGAAGAACGCTCTATTTCAAATTTATTTCAATGAACTCCTATCTCAAAATGAGTTTGAAAAACGCTTGTCAAAAGTGATATTGAAGCGGATAATGCGCTGTCAAATAGAGATTTCAGCTGTTCGAAACTTTGAAGCGCTTCAAGCAGGTAAAGTAAGTCTGATACTTGGTTAGCTTTCATACATTTCAGTAGAGTTCAAACAAATTTTGACATTTCTTTAGTCAAAGCCAGCAAAGCAACCGTGCATTGGGCTATAAAATACGGACGATGATTTTAGGTCAAGCTCTCATCAATTATACGTACGCCGCTCTCCAACCAAAATAGTCCTTTTTTTATATGAGAGACACAAACATGTCCCTTTTTTCCCTTTAACAAAATTTTGCAATATTCCTCAAAAAGAGTAATTTTCCACGACCTGGCACCACTTATCGCTGTAGCCGTTCCCGAGATATAGACACTAAAAGTTTTAATTTCCGCTTGAAAAAGTTTTCGTTTCCTCTGTCCAGATTTTTTTTTTTTTGAAAACATCGCAAGGTAACTTTTAAACTCGTCCACTTTCAAAGAGTGAAATACTTAGTTTCACCCTATTCTAAAGACAGGGTGACTCAAACGAGACATCAAACCCAAACAAAAAAACAATTATTTTTGTTTCAAATCACTTTTCCCTATTCTAGGTCCCCAATGACGTCAGAGAATTGGATTTGAATGCAGTTGGCAATGGCAAAGCGATATGTCAAGTTTCTTACAGTTACAATAGTGTGACACCAGAAAACGAAGTTTTCATTGTTAATTCTACGATTTCTGAACCAACAGAGAGTGTCAAAGTTTTAGAAGTTTGCACACAATTGACGCAAGTTATAAAAACCAATATGGCAATAATGGAAGTTAATTTGCCAACAGGCGTAGAAGTTGGACCCGATTGTTGTGATATAGATAATGCTAAACTTGCAAAGGTAAAAACACTATCATATATTTTTTTATCTATATACTTATTTTTCTAATTTTTTGGGGTATTTTTCAGAGTATACAACGCTCGAATTCGAATCAAAAATTGGACATTTATTTTGATGGTTTTTCACATGGTGCAAGCGAATGTTTTTATATACCAATCGTGCAGGTGCATAATGTAACGGATCAAAAAGATGGATCGGTTGTTATGTATGATTATTATAATAAAGGAGCCATGGATAAACATTATTATAATACAGATTCAATAAAATGATTCAATTAGATAGTGCATCAAATTTAGTAGACTTTTTAATCGACCAAGTTTTGTTTGAAATTTTTCTAGGTTGAAATATATGTTATATTATTTATCTCCGCCAGACACAGGAGGAGAACTTGAAACTATTGGCAAAGACCAGGTCTTACCTCGACGTAGTCCAACAGCGCATCTACATACGACCATGTGGTTCCGTCACTTTTCCAAAAGCTACATGTCGTTAGCTCTTAATAACATGTTCCACCTTAACCTTCATGTGCCCGGGATATAAAACCTACGTAACCGGTCGGATTACTACATTCGTAGTAACTACGTAACTGGCATGCAAAACGAGTGTAATGTTAAGAAAAATATCAGAAACGGGGTTTGCATACAAACATCTTCTTGGTCCACAAATGGTCCAAATTTTGGTGAATATCTCGAAAACAGGGTATTAAACTTGACTTAGTTATTAAAACATCCATTAAAATATTTAAATTTACAGCCATATTGTAGGAACACCTTCTAGGACCGCACCTGATCCAATGGAGCAATAACTACACTATGTTAAAGCACTCGTCCACACCACAAACATCTTCTAGGTCTACACATGGTCCACATTTTAGTGTATATCTCGAAAATAAGAGTTCACACGGGACTGAGAACTATAACTGGTTAAAACTTCAATCAAAATCTTTCAATTTACACCCATTTTGTAGAAACACCGTCCAGGGCCGCACCTGGTCCATATTTTGGCCAATATATCTCGAAAATAAGAGTTCACACGGGACTGAGAACTATAACTTGTTAAAACTCCAATCAAAATCTTCCAATTTACACCCATTTTGTAGAAACACCGTCCAGGGCCGAACCTGGTCCTTATTTTGGTCAATATCTCGAAAACGGGGTCTCGTATGGTTAAATCACTCGTCAACACCTTTCATTTGATACCCATATTGTATGGACCCGTTATAAGGTTACCCTGGTTCACATTTTGTAGGATATCTCCAAAATCTTCCCGGATTATTACATTTTTTCTTTGCCTATAACCATGTCGGGGTCCAGCAGAAACTACGCGGAAAATTTCATGTTGCGACAAGCTGAAGTCAACTATATAATACTACTAGCTGGTGCCCGCGACTTCGTATGCGTATAATTTCTGTTTTTTTTTGCAGCTGGGTTAGCAAAGAATAAAATCCAACAAAAGGACTGGAGTTCAGCACTTAATACCCATAATGTACTAACAAATATTCGTCGATACCTTCGAAACCGGTCGAGCTATCGAAATTTCAAGATATCTCCCAAACCATTTCAGACATTTCAACGAATCGCATATTATAGCACTCATTGACACCTTTAGTTTGACACCCATATTGTACTAAGACATTTTTGGTCACCCCTGGTCCACATATTGGGCTATAACCCCAAAGCCCGTTGAGATATCGCAAAAAATAATATCTTAAACTTTGAGTTGAGCGTCTAGCAATCCCTCGATTCAATTCCATTCAGTACTTTTAGAGTGTTACGACCACAAACATACAGACAGACAAGGTCCACATATTGGGCGATAACTCCAAAACCGGTTGAGATATCGAAAAAAGTAATATCTTAAATTTTAAGTTGAGCGTCGAGAAATCTAACGAAAAAAGTTGCATTCAATTCCATTCATTACTTTCAGAGTGATACGGCCACAAACATACGGACAGACAGATAGACAGACACACACAAAATTTTAAAATGGTTGATTTGGATTCTACTCCCTTAATAATGCTTCCCCCAATCAATTTTTTGTTGATATCTGTCATATACAGACATCGACCTGTTACAATTTTATTATATGTAGAGAAGAGATTTTGCATATATTTTCTATGGTGACTACAAATGTAGTAAGCCGGCCGCAAGATGATGTTTTTTTCAAGTAGGGTCTAGGGTCAGGAAAGTAATAGTTCGAGTGAAATTATACTCTTAATTGACTTTGATTTGATAATCAGGAAGCTACTGAAAAACAAACTCGGGAAATTTTTTTTATCTCACTTTTTTCACAAATTACTACAAATGTAGTAAGCCGGGCAAATGAAGGTTAATCTAACCGGTATTAGTTTAGTAAAAAAAAAAAACCAAGTAAGGAAAGCTGTCTTGATTTCGATCCCCAGTAACAGCCTGTGTGTATTTAACTTTAGCTCATACCGAAATTATCGGAACTATCGATTATATGGGGGCGATGTGTTATATTGGTCCAATCTCATTGAATTTTAACATCAACATTCCACATTCTAAAAGAGCAATAGTTACAAAATTTCACCTTCCTACCTATATAATTACAGGAGTTATAGCCCAAAATCCGTTTATCGGAACAATCGATTGTATGGGGGCTATGTGAAATATTTATCCCATCTCAATGATTTTCAAAATCGATATTTCTTATATAAAAAAAACTACTCTTACAAAATTTCACCTTCCTACCTATATAATTACAGGAGTTATCTACCAAAATCCGTTTATCGTAACAATCGATTGTATGGGGGCTATGTGAAATATTTATCCCATCTCAATGATTTTTGACATCGACATTTGTTATATAAAAAAGGCAATTCCTACAAAATTTGACGTTCCTACCTCCTTAATTACATGAGTTATAGCCCAAAATCCGTTTATCGGAACAATCGATTGTATGGGGGCTATGTGAAATATTTATCCCATCTCAATGATTTTTGACATCGACATTTGTTATATAAAAAAGGCAATTCCTACAAAATTTTACGTTCCTACCTCCTTAATTACATGAGTTATAGCCCAAAATCCTTTTATCGGAACAATCGATTGTATGGGGGCTATGTGAAATATTTATCCCATCTCAATGATTTTTGATATCGACATTTGCTATATAAAAAAGGCAATTCCTACAAAATTTGACGTTCCTACCTCCTTAATTACATGAGTTATAGCCCAAAATCCGTTTATCGGAACAATCGATTGTATGGGGGCTATGTGAAATATTTATCCCATCTCAATGATTTTTGACATCGACATTTTTTATATAAAAAAGGCAATTCCTACAAAAGTTTACGTTCCTACCTTCTTAATTACATGAGTTATAGCCCAAAATCCGTTTATCGGAACAATCGATTGTATGGGGGCTATGTGAAATATTTATCCCATCTCAATGATTTTTGACATCGACATTTGTTATATAAAAAAGGCAATTCCTACAAAATTTTACGTTCCTACCTCCTTAATTACATGAGTTATAGCCCAAAATCCGTTTATCGGAACAATCGATTGTATGGGGGCTACATGTAATATCGGTCCGATCTTGCTGGTTCCCCACAAACAGACAGACGGGCATGGCTAAATCAACTCATCTCGTCATCCTGATCATTTCGATATACTTATTGATGGGTCCATCTCTTCTTCTTCTCATACTTACAAACATCGGACCAAAGTTATAATACCATTTCATTTTCATGAAAGGTATAAAAAACTGGAAAAACCCTCAAATTATTCTCTTGCGTTTTTGGCGAAAAAAAGTTGAAAAATGCTACATACAATACCAACTACGATGATTGCAATTTCGTTCTTGTTGAAGGATCTTGTCAAATCGCTTTGTATTTTTGCTTAGAAATTATTCATCAGCTTTGCTGGCCATCGAAATTGCACAGCCGAATACAGCTTTCCTTACTTGTTTTTTTAATAAAATTTTTCTGACTTCTTATGCCATTATTTTGTTAAAAAAATTTCAACTTCATGCATATGTATATGTGGGTTTTTCTTATAAATATAAAAGGAGAAAGAGAAAGAATTTATATTATAGTTAGGGCTAATCTTCATTCGAATATTTGAATTTTATGAAATAAAGCCAAAGGTTAAAGTCATTTGAAAGCGTCTAAAACAAGCCGCAACAATCTTAACTGGCAACACTGGTCAAAACACCGGGGGAAAAACATAACAATTCGAAGAAGCGCAAGTAGACGGTCTGTAAAAAAACAAAAACAAATACAAAAATGTATAAAACAAAAAAAAAAAAAAACCAAACAGAAAGTGGAAAAATAAACAAAGCAAAACCAACTAAAATACAGCGTACAAAAATACAGATCTATACTTTAGTGCTGACCATTCGACAACGAACTGTAGACGCGAACGGTTGTGAGCATTTTTTTTGTATGGTATAATCGATCTTGAATTCAAAACGTGTTGTGATTTTACAAACAAAACTAAAGTGTAGTGTACAAACCTAGTTATATATATACACATATACATATATATATGTAATAAGGCGTATGTGATTTAGTTAATTATTTACTTAATAAATTTGCACTTAAGTATCGCGGGAACATCTGTTGTGTGTGCAATTCTTGAAAAATCAACTTATAATATATTTTTCTCTTGTTGTTGTTTGTGTGCAGGAAGCCGGATAGTGATAACGTTGGACCGGCAAATCGCATTTGAATGCTTCTAAGAGCACATAATTCTTTTTATTTGTATATATATTTTTTTTTTTTTTTTTTTTTTTTTTTGTTGAAAGTGACTTTGGTGCATTTATTTGTTTGTTTTTTTTTTTTTTTCAATTGATTAGAAACTTAATAAGAGTAGCTTTTGAGGCGGATATGCATTTATGTATTTACTTTTTAACATTCATATATACAAACTAAATTAGACTGTACAAAAAAAAATTTTTTTTTTTTTTTTTTTTGTTGAAAGTGACTTTGGTGCATTTATTTGTTTTTTTTTTTTTCAATTGATTAGTAACTTAATAAGAGTAGCTTTTGAGGCGGATATGCATTTATGTATTTACTTTTTAACATTCATATATACAAACTAAATTAGACTGTACAAAAAAAATTTTTTTTTCATTATAATGATATTATTTTTGGAATGGCTACAAAACTGTAAAAGTTTCAGACCATAATATTATTTTTGAAAAAATTAGATAAAAAACATTTTTTAATTGTATAGTGTAAAACATAAGTGTTCAAAAAAAAACCCTTCAGTAAAACATTAAAATAGTCGAAAAACATACTAGTGTAGAACTAGAATTCGCTGACCGAGATCATACTAGTCAGAAAAATCCCATTCCATACTAGTATACAACTACATATCGTGGGCTTATATACAATACCCACCATCAGCAAAAGTTCATGGCATGGGTGGATAGACCCAGGATTTTTAGTATTTTATTTTTATCTTATGTATCTTATTTTTATTCCTCAAATATGATTTTCTTTGTCACTTAGGCGCTTTTTAAATCGACCCGCCTTATTACACACCGTACATCTGAAGGGCGTTGGAGACGAAAATGACACATGCCCAAAAAGTATCATTCATTGCCAATTAGTGCCAAAAAAAAATGACGTCAAAACCAGAAAAACCGAAAAACTTTGCAAAAAATTTAACTTCTCGCGTGAAAAACATGTCATACCTTTTTTCAAGTGAACAAAACACTATATATATTTCGAAAGTGTCAGCATTTCTCTATCCATAACCGTTGAGAATTTTGAAATCGTGTGAAAATTAGATTTTAAATGAATTTTTTTTTAACGAAGACACTGAAAAAACGGTTTTTTGACTTTAAAACCAGGGGGGTATTACGAATCTTTTGAAAGGTGAGATGAATAATTTCTAATAGTTTGAAAGTGTATAAACTTTTTTTTGTAGCACTGTGTAATTATGCTGATGGAGGTTTTTGCGCTTCGAAAAAAATTTTTTTTTCATATAGAGAAATTTTCAAAATGAAAATATGGTACCATTAAAGCGAACGATTTCGTTGACCCCGTTACCGGGGTCCAAGTGAATTTTAGGCACCTCTTACGACCGGCATAACATATTCTAAACCCCTTACACGCAGGGGTAGCTTTTTCTCGGTCGGTAGCTCCGCCGTAATAGCTGATAGACCATAATATCGCATTCGTTTGATAAACGCCGAAGTCGGCAGACGTTTCTTACGTAGCTTTTGACTTGATTTAAAATGAATGTAATGAGACCGGGCAATCCCGATCTCGAATTACAGGCCTCCCGTACCATATTTGTTGAAATCCGCAGGCTTTCGGGATCCCGGAAAATCCTAAAATACCGGAATTTAAATTAATATAATCCCACGAAACTGCTGGAACACGTCTAAAAAGGACGGCAGAGGTATCAACTTCTTCTTGACCTGACTTCAATTTCAATAAACAGAAATCGAAAGTAAAAGTTTTTGTTTCTGAGGGATTCGGAAATCGATGCCTTAGTATGTTATTGCCATGTCTTAGAAGCTAAACAAAGATAAGAAGAATATCTTAGTTAATTTGGAAGGCTTGGACTTCAGCTGTTGTTGTTGTTGCTGTAACGAACCAAACCCTCCCCATAAGTTTTGGGGAGTATTGTCGATGGTGGCAGTTTTTAACCGGTTATGAACTCGGTATGTTGCGGTACTAGCAGCTTGTGGTATTTGCGCGACTGTCCCTGGAACGATTTGGTATGTCCAGTGGAACTTACTAGACCATTTTATCCTTCCTTGTCTAAGAAGAAGAAGGTTGGTAAAAGCAGATGAGGGGCATTAAATTTGCCCATCATCCATCAAGTCGCACGTCATTTCCTTTTGTTTATTGTAGTCGCCTATTACGAGAGGCATACCTTCAACGGGTATATGCTAAACCCCTAACCCGCAGGGGTTATCGGATCTCAACAATGATGACTATGATAACAAAAATAAAAAATTAATAATAATTAAAATAATATCAACAAAAAACTTAATACAAATTTAAAAAAAAAAAAAAAATTTTGGTACAGTCTAACGCATGTATGTATGTATATGTAAAAGTCTTCTTTTTGACCAACGTTTATTTGTGGTTACACATTCGATCCGTCTGGATTAAAGCTATAAAAAAAAAAACACAAAATAAGAGAAAACAACGAAAACTACTTAATAAAAACTAAATAGTGAAAGAGAAGTAAAAATCGAACAGATAACAAGATGTCGCGACATCTCAGTGTGACAGTGCTTGGACTGTTGCAAATCGTGGCTTTGGTGTATGCAACTGGGTTAGTATTATATATCTTATGTATGAATATGTATATATGCAAATCTTCTGCCACAATGTATGTTCGCAATAAACTCCAAAACTACTGAATCGATTAAGTTGAAATTTCTGGACAAGCTGTGATTTGGTTCCAAGCCAGATATAGGATTAGGGTTTTATGACATGCCAAACCCCTTACCAAAAAAAAAAAAAAAATCAAACGGTAAAAGTGTTTTTTTTTAGTCAACCTAATCTGCTTGAATGTATGTAAAAGTTTTTTTTGTTTATCTTTTACAAATATTTTTTAAATAATTCCTAGAAAAGATTATTGAAAATACCGCAAAGAGCATGTACTTAAAATTTCACATTACATGCAAATAAGTAGCATTTTTCGAGTCATTACATGGAAATAAACTTGCCTGATAAACAAATATCTCAACAACGCTAATTAAAGCTCAAATGAAGATCCAATGAGAAAAAATTTAAAAGGAAAATAAACAAATTAGCAGAACGAGGTAGAGGGAACCGCACAAACATATATAGCATTAGGGTGATTCAAATAAAAAAATCATTTTTTTTACGTCTTTCCGTCTCAAAAGTTAATAATTAATAAAAAAATAAGCTTCACAAAAAATAAGCGTTATAATTTATAGATAGCTTTATTTATTATAATTTTTTTAAAGTGAATTTTCACAGAACTTTTATGTCAATAAAAGGCTTTCACACATTTTAACTTTAGGAATTTGTAAAGACTTTTTAAATTTTTTTGAAGTTAACTTCTTAGGCGGCGATATGAAGTTTTGATTGTGAGTAAAATTTGAGAAAAATTGTAATCTGTAATAGATGATGCAACGGAAATTATGCAACGGAAATGAAATTTTCGTAATAGAAGATGTATATTTGTATATACGGGACTATCTCGGGAACCGCTCAACCGATTTGGATGAAATTTAGCACATAGATAGTATGATTCATATTAAGATGATATACATGGGCTTTGCCACTTAGGGCAGTTTACAGGGTTGCCACCTATCCCAATTTTTTTTAAATATAGAGATAGATATGCCAATATGAGTATCAAATGAAAGCTAATTTTGCCGGTATTCCAAATATGACAATTTCTCGCAGGGTTGCAAGTTAGGGTTACCACCCAATCGCAATTTATTTCTTTTTTCGTATATCTCGGAAACTGTTTGGCCGATTTGGATACAATTTGGCATATAGACAATTTGATTAATTTTAAGATTATATATATGGGTGTTGGTACTTCGGGTGGTTCACAGGGTTGCCACCTTTCTCGATTTTTTTTTAATATTGAGCAAGATATGCCAATATGGGTACCAAATGAAAGGTATTTTCGACCGTATTCTAAATATGACAATTTCAACCAGGATAGCGTCTTAGAGTTGCCACCTATCCGCAATTTATTTATTTTTTCCTATATCTCGGGAACTGCTTGACCGATTTGAATAAAATTTGGCATATAGACAAGTTGATTAATTTTAAGATTATATATATGGGTGTTGGTACTTCGGGTGGTTCACAGGGTTGCCACCTTTCTCGATTTTTTTTAAATATTGAGCAAGATATGCCAATATGGGTACCAAATGAAAGGTATTTTCGCCTGTATTCCAAATATGACAATTTCAACCAGGATTGCTGCTTAGAGTTGCCACCTATCCGCAATTTTTTTATTTTTTTCCTATGTCTCGGGAACTGCTTGACCGATTTGAATAAAATTTGGCATATAGACAAGTTGATTCATTTTAAGATTATATATATATGGGTGTTTCCACTTGTGTCGGTTGACAGGGTTGCCACCTTTCTCGATATTTTTTTAAATATTGAACAAGTATGCCAATATGGGTATCAAATGAAAGGTATTTTCGACTGTATTCCAAATATGATAATTTCAAGCAGGGTTGTCACCTAACCGCAATTAAATTATATTATCGTATAACTCGGGAACTGCTTGACCGATTTGAATACAATTTGGCATATAGACAATTTGAATCATTTTAATATGATGTACATGGGCGTTGTCACTTAGGGCGGTTTACCGGGTTGCCACCTATCCCAATTTTTTTTTTAAATATAGAGATAGATATGCCAATATGGGTACCAAATGAAAGGTATTTTCGACCGTATTCCAAATATGACAATTTCGAGCAGGGTTGCCACCTAAAGTTGCCACCTGAACGCATTTTATTTATTGTTCCTTATATCTCGGGAACTGCTTGACCGATTTGGATAAAATTTGGCATATAGACAATTTGATTCAATTCTAGATTATAAGATTATATACATGGTTGTTGCCACTTGGGTCGGTTTACAGGGTTGCCACCTTTTTTGATTTTTTTTTTTAAATACTGAGCAAGATATGCCAAATTGGGTATCAAATGACAGGTATTTTCGACCGTACTACAAATATGACAATTTCAAGCAGGGTTACCACCTAACTGCATTTTATTTCTTCTTTCTTATCTCGCCCACTATTTCGGTTGCCTATTGATCCATTCGGATGAAATTTTATTACAGTGTTAGTGTGCTTCATTCTAATTTTTTCCACCTGGGTGTTACCACTTGCGGTATGTTACGAGGTTGCCACCTATTTGGTTTTTTTGAAAATCTCTTTTGGAAAACTTATACTGTTAGTAGGTAAGATTTGGGGACCACTTCGAGGAATACCGAGGAAGCTCGGTCACCCAGGTACCATTTTATTTATGCAAAGAAAGAAATGGACTCAATTAAAGGAAATGTTTTCTTGAATAAGGCTTTTTTTTCTTTCGGCAAGGAAATTTTGTTTAAGTGTACAAATAGAAAGTTCAAATTAAAAAAAAAAAATATCGACTACTAAGGTTTAAATTTCAGCATTTATTTTTTGCAAGTTTTCTTTTACTACCTTTTGAGGGGTTAAGACTAAGAAGAAATTTTTTTTGAATCACCCTAATGTAGGTACATTTCGTTGGGTTGAAATTATTATTACTTTTAAATGTGTTCTAAAATCTGTTTTGGTCTGCAAACTGGAAAACATTGAATTTGTGTTCTTTGGGGATCATTCTATATGAATTCATTAACCCTTAAATACATACTATACCATATAAGGCACATCGAGGTACAGCCAATAAATCGTTCAAAACCCCTGCAAAATAATATGCATAAAGTAAAAATTAATACTTTGAAAGGACGGCAGGCACATAGGGGTATACAAAAAATATTTGCAAAAAAAAAAAAAAACATTTTAAACTCATAAATCGCATTTAGGCGTGACTTTTTATATGCACCATACATGATTTCCTCATTATCAGTGTAAGCTTTAAAAAAATAATATAATTGCCGCAATGTGAGTTATTTGAAACTATTAGCAAGCGAATTTTTTAAATTGTGCTGCAAAAAAAAAAATATATATAAAATACGACAATTAGCATACGGAAAACAAGTCAATTTTGATAAAGAATTCAATTATAAAAAGTGCATGAAATGAGATTGCTTTCATTTTTGAACCAAGATAAAACCGCAAGCCATTTGCATTAGTTATGGCGAAAATAAACTCTAGGCTTTTAAATTATGCACTTAATAGCTGTTTTGAAGTAAACAAAGAAAAATTATAATATTCTCGGCGGATGACTATCCGGGAATAAATCGACACATCGCATCGTCCTGTAGCCCGTTTTTGTAATTCAATTCGATAGATCGTCTCGATTGAAATAGTCGATTTGATGTCATAATGAAGTCACACTCACCTTTTTGGATTCTGTAGGAAAATTTATTTTGTCGATTTATTTTCTCACTAATTTTTGATGTACGGACATTTTTTTTTCAATTTCGAATCGAGTCGAGTTTGACAGAAACGGGCTACTGATCAATTCGGTTCTTCTTATTGATGGGCACATCTCTTCTTATTCTCATACTTTCAAACATAGGACTTATTTACGGCCTCATTCTCTATGGCGATAGCCCACACAAACGATAGGACTGATCCTTTACTTTTCTGACTAAAACTAGTAGAAGTGTCAAAATTAGAAAATCCGCTCTCAGTGCGAAAGCAATACCAACGAGTACGGGATCGCAAAAATGGTAGAACTGTCAAACTTGGTCGCTTGACAGTTCTACAACAAGACAGTTCTACAAGTTAGAATTTACCAGCAAAAAATCTGCTGACTAAATCCTGCAACTCTGACTAAAGAGAACTAAATTTTCTGCTCTCACCAGTCAGAAAAGTGGCGTACGGGATCACTTTCCTGTAGTTCGTGACTGTTTCTGACTATTTCTGACTGTCAAATTGGAGTACGGGATCAGAGCTAATATGTGTCTTGGCGTTTCGTATAGGAGTCACATTCTAAAGGGTCAAATACATAAAGCTTTGCCAACCTCGCCTGACATTTGCTACCTCAAAACTTTGCGTCCAACTTCAGAAGTATGCTACAATGAACGCTTTGACGCTTCTCTTTTATACATTTGTTTTCGTTATTTATTTGTTTGCATTCACAGTGTTTTGGTTAATTTATCAATTTAATACCTAGAGAAAAAATGAATTAATTATTATTTCCTCCAACTTTTTATTCTCTAATTAAAGCAAAGTCATCAACATCTGATTGTCAAAGCAAGCAAAGCTAGCAAAATTTGAAAGTTTGCCAAATTTTAACCTTGCCTCAACTTTGAGGTCTCCAATTTGCCATGCTTCGTTTAAATACGTATACTGAACTTTTCTGTCAAAGTCAAAGTTCGAGGTAAAGTCAAAATAAAGCTTTATGTAACTGAGCCTTAATTGTCACAGCTAGACGAAACGTCAAAAGACAATTTGTTCGTGTGGGTTATCGTTCGCCATAGGAAATGCAGCCCTTATTTTTTTTATGTTTCAGTAGCAATCTCAACGATAATCAAAAAACAATTATTAACTTCTAAATCTAAAATTCATCAAAATCAAAACTAAAATACAATTTCATCAAACAGCTGTTAATTTGCATTTGCCATTCGATTTCTATGTTATTGTTATTACTTCAAACAAAATTAAAAAATAATTATTCCCACGTTTTGCATTTTAGTGACGTCACTCAATGGCAGCGCAAACGCGCAAAAAAATAAAACCCAAAAATCATTATTTTGCTTTGTACGTAGGGAAATCCCTCGGCGCGAACTGCAGTTTACGCACGTACGCAATAGTGTCCGACCGAATATTCGGCCAAGTTTCGGTGTTCGGCCTATTCGGCTAGTATTTTTTATTCGGCTTCGGCTGAAAAGGCCGAATAAAAGATGTGTTTAATAACAAAAAAAAAAAAAATTACTGAATTTTACGAGTTTTTGATTTTTTATAAGCGACAGAAAATCGCAACTTCCAGTAATATTTTTGTGTTATTGAACAGGCCTAAGATTTTGAACGATAACTTCCCTGCAGTGAACTCAGGCACTAGTGACACAAATTTCTGGTTTAGAACTAGATATAAAGTGGCCAATAAGAACTACTACGTTAGTGATTACATTTTCACTATTTCGAAACCAGTGTTTGAGGAGTCATTAAAAGGCATTTGTATTCGTATTTGAATTTAAGTTTTTTTTTTAATTTATATTTATTTCTATGCTTAGAAATGGTTCAGAACTATAGAAATAGTGCCAATAAACGAACTAAATCAAAACTGTCGAATTTTGTACTAGTTCCAGCCTAGGACATCGCTATGTTAAATTCGCCAGTTGATTTCATGTAAAAAAGATAGTTCGCGAACTATTACTGGTACGGAACGCACTAGAAGCGAACTACATAGCTATGAACTAGAGATTCTCCCTACAGGGTATGAGCCCCTTAAAGCACAAGTAGTATAAGTCCACCTTTTCTCCAACTGAGATATTGAAGGTTTTGTGTTGTCAACAAATAGGCTACCCTTGATTTCACAAGTTAGTTCTGCTACTTATTCAGTTTCTATGGGAGCTAGGAGTTACTCCGTTAGCGTGTTATATAGAGCACATTTTCCCCTACATAGCGTCATGCCTAACCAAAAAAAAAAAGGAAAACTGGACTTATACACCTTTCGTTTTAAACGGATCATATTAGGGTCGTCTAGGTCTTACTAACTTTTCAGGGTAAACACTTTTTCTAACTTTTCAATATCTTTATTCAAACTTTTTTACAGTCATTACTCAATTGTTGGACCTGGCACCATACGCTCCAACTTTAAATACAATGTTGCTGTAACGCTGCATAAGGCCGAAGGTCCTTGCAAAATTGATGTCGGCATCACAGGCCCTTCATATAATGAAACCAAAAGTTTAGAATTACAACCGATGTCCACCGAAAATGTTGAATTCAATGTACCCAAACTAAAAGACGGCGATTATAATCTAACAGCCACAGGAGTTGATGGAATTATCTTCAAGAATACAACGAAACTGAATTTTGCACACTACAAACCAACGACCTATATACAAACTGATAAAGCGACTTATAAACCCGGTGATTTGGTACAATTTCGTGTGCTATTCTTAGATGAAAATACACGTCCGGCAACTATTGAGAAACCGATTACAATAGGGATCAATGTAAGTTTTGGAATAAATATGAGTATAGATAGAAACCATCCGATTTGAATGAGTTTTAGATGGGGAGTTTTCTTATTTTTATATAATGAAGTCAAATCGGAAGGGATCGATTCCAAGGAATTGACGATTTTACATGAAATGACTCATTTTTTAATAACGAAATGTAGCCGTATAACTTAAGAACTTGAATTTCTCCCTCTTCTAGGATGGCGCACAGAACCGCATCAAACAATTCAAAGATGTACAACTTACGAAAGGCGTTTTCACCGGTGAATTCCAACTCTCCGAACAGCCTGTGCTCGGTAATTGGAATATCGAGGTTACCAGCGATGGACAGTCGGCTGAAACGAAATCATTCGAAGTCGCCAAATATGTGCTACCCAAGTTCGAGGTAACTGTTGAGACGGCCAAAGATGTAGCCATACCGGATGGTGTTATTAAGGTCACCGTACGCGCCAAGTACACTTACGGCAAAGGGGTTAAAGGCAAAGCATCGGTATCCATTAAACCAGTGTATCATTATTATGGAAGTAACAGTGAGCACGAAGCTAACAAAACCATTGATGTTGATGGCAAAGGTCATGTAGAATTTGATTTAGTAAAAGATTCCATTGTAAGCAACTCAAATTCCTATGTACCACCTCTAAAAGTGTTTGCTATAATGGAAGAAGAGCTTACAGGTAATCGACAAAATGCTACCGCCACCATTACTTTACATGCTGAACGTTATCGTATCGAAGGCGTTAATGTGCCATATAATTATCATCCGGATAAACCGATTACTGTCACAGTTGTTGTGAAGAATGTAGATGGATCACCAGTGCGTGACACAGCACATAAAGCTAAATTGACTATAGAACCACCACGTAATTATATATATCGTGCTTACGAACCAAGTACAAATGCTGAGAGTGCTACTGGGAAACCACAAGAAAAAACTTTGGAGCTTGAGTCGAATATCGATGAGAATGGCATGGCTACATTTGAATTTATGTTACCCGATTCGAATCGTTATTATTCCGTGAAATGTTCATACCAGGATACAACAACATACTTGAATTCTATTACAAAACACATGCCCACAATGGAAGCACCAGCTGAGCTGAAGTTGAAAGTGATCAGTGAGAAGTATGTATCGAGGTTTAACTGTAGTAAAAAGTATTTTTTAATGAATGATCTTTAGTAACTACACCCTGTGCGAGGTTTAATAGCCTTCATGCTGAGCCAGCATTTTGCATTTTAGCGTTAAGCCCAAAACGCAGGATTTATTTTGTCATTTTTCATACAAATTCAATATTTTTGCATTAGCATTTTTAAAGCACATGATCACCCTGTATTCTGCTACGAAATAATCGTTTCCAACTTGAAAAAGTTCCATCACTAGTGGCTTTTTCTTGACATTCTTTCATTCTAACCTAAACTAATTGCAAACATCAGCATGAAAGCATCTTCTAAATGTATGTCCGAAAATTGTAAACGCAGCACTTAAAACTCAGCATGAACACTACATAACGTTCTATAACGGAAACTCGTTTTATGGGAGCTATATGTTATATATGATCCAAATTTACTTTTTACTTATTTTAAGTGTCCCAAAATACTGCATCTATTATTACATAGTCCTTTTTCCATATCATTTATGATTTTTTTCTAATACTATTTTTTTCATAGACCTCGTCTTGGCAAACCTGTTTCGGTTGAAGTGAAATCAAGCGATATCATTCCATATTTTGTATATGCCATTGTTGCGCGTGGAAACATTTTGTTATCCGAATATGTGAAGGTGCCTGAGGGAAGCAAATCTGAAATTATAAAATTCATGCCAACATTTGAGATGATACCGAAAGCAACCATATACGTTTATTACGTTTTTGATAATAAGCTGCGGTTCGATGAGGAAACTATCAACTTTGAGAAGGAATTTGAAAATACGGTAAGTGATTGAAAAAGCTCTTAGCATAGGGTAAGGATTGATTAACGGGTGATTACTAACTGGGTGGAGTAGGTGATCACCTATGTACATTAGGGTGGATCGACAAAAAAAAAAGTTTTTCCATTCCACCCCTAGGATTCAA
Organism: Campiglossa producta; assembly: GCA_964058755.1. NCBI lineage: Eukaryota > Metazoa > Arthropoda > Insecta > Diptera > Tephritidae > Campiglossa > Campiglossa producta. The sequence continues at coordinate 12,454,340 of CAXKVI010000003.1, forward strand.
AATATTTTGAAGGCGATCGCAAAAAAATTTTTTGAAGTTATCGACCGTTTTTGGCGTTATCGAAAAATATTTGGATCACTCCTCTACCTTTAGGCGGGGCAACATCTGCCGGGTCTTCTAGTTCATAATTAGAGTTCGGAAAATATGTATGAAGGTCAAAATAAAACTTCTAAAATTATGCTAACATAATTCCCACAGTTTAACCAATTTTTTTTAAATAAATTTACAAAGTTTTTTTCAGAAATAAAATTCCAGTCAAAATAAACTCAGAAACTAAAAAATCGATTATTTTGTTCAACAATCGATTTTTAACAAATCGATTCATCTCTTATCAGAAAAAACGGAGTCAATGTCACATCCCTAAAAATAATTATCATGTCAAAGTTTCAGTGCTGAATAAAATTTTACTACGATTAGATTATTTTTTTTGCAAAATCAGATAGAAATGATTATTGAAAAATCGATTTTTCCTACTCGAAAGTTCAAGTGCAGATTAAAGTGTATTTTTTGTCAAAAATCACTCAAACCACTTTTTCAAAATTAATCAAAATTTCATTTTACTGAAACTTTAATAACATTATCACTCAAAATTGTTTTTGAAGTTTTATTTTCATTAATGGAAATGCCCTTTTTGTTTAATCTTATTTATCACGAAAAAAAAAAAAAATATTATTCCATCATCGATTTTTCCGGTTCAAGATCCCAGCTCTATGAATATCGATCAAATAATATAATCTCAAATTTTTATTTTAGTGAAAAATTCCATTCTTTCTCACTACCAATCAATTGAAAATTTACTAACATTATCCGTCAATGTTGATTTTGAGTAAAGCTTAATTTCCATAAATAAAATTTGTTTAGTGCACTAAATATAAATCTGAGTGGTTCTCCAACGGAGAATCACTTTTGCCAACAAGTGCTACTTTGGACGGAGTAGGCAATTGAGAGGTAAAGTCCTCTCTCGAAGAACAAAGATCACGCTCTATAAATCTCTCGTCATAACTGTCCTGATCACATCCTACATCGATGTATGGCTCAGATTCATGGACAATGTCAAGAGAAGATGAGATGGGCCTTGGAGGAGATTTAGCGAAGAGCTGTACGAGATATACGCAGATTTGACCATAGTCCAGCGAGTAAAAGCATTAAGGCTCCGCTGGTTGGGTCATGTCATGCGAATGGACAAAGAAGCCCAGAGGGTTTACCTATTGTCACCCGAATAGGGCTGCAGAGGAAGGGGGAGGCCTCGGACTGAGATGGAAACAACAGGTCGAGGATGACTTTAACACCCTTGGGGTTTCCAATTGGCGTCAGTTATCGCGTTCTTTGATACGAAACGGCCAAAATCGTCTAGGCGGTTAAGCGTCAATAAATGAAGCAAGCCAAGATTAGATGGTAATGTAGATAAAGTTCCATCACAAATAAATTGTACTGTGGCTGAAAGTGTGTGCTTCACTCACAATCACCTTTGAGTAATATAGGAAAGGTATTTTCACTAAAATAAAAAAAAATTGAGTGATACTAAAAAAAGAAGATCCACAAATAAATCGATTGTTTTTTTAATTGTTTCCAACTTTGATCACCATTAATAGATCGACATCAGCGCACCACGTCAAGCCAAACCCGGCGAAGAGGTTCAACTAGAAATCGCAACCGATCCAGACTCGTTTGTCGGTCTATTAGGTGTTGATCAGAGTGTGCTGCTACTCAAGTCTGGTAATGATATCAATAAAGATCAAGTTTTCAACAGTTTGAGCAACTATGACTCCAGTACGCCATGGCAGCGCGGCTATGGAAGATATCCGGGTCAAGAAGCTGGTGTGGTAACATTGACAAATGCGCATTATCCATATAATGATGGTGAGTGAGAAGGAAATTTTATTTTAATATTTTTTTAAATATTTTATGTATTGAATAAAAATATGGCTAAATTTTTTTAAACTTACCGCAAATGCAAGAAAAATATTTACACTATCACATATCTGAATCTATAGATTCATACCCAATATCGTTGTTACTCACAGACGCTGTAATGAGCGATGATTTCTACGAAATTGCACTCAATGATGATCCCATACACAGAGATATAAATGATAAAACAAATGATCTAGCGGCATATGGTCTAGTGCCGTTGCGTAAAAATTTTATAGAAACTTGGATTTGGACATTAAATGCTAGGTTTGTGACCTGTGAAGTTTTTAATAAAAAAGCTTAATAGATATATAGCAGGTTAAGGGAAAAAATGCTTTCGCTGTAGAGAGAACCTAACTATTTGCACAGTGAGCCAATGTTAGTTGTTCTTTGTTCCAGTTACTGTAAATATTTCTCTGGGAAAAGAGTTTCGTAAAATTTTTGAAATTGCTTAGACCGTTATGTATGCTTTTGAATAGTTAATTTAAAAAAAAGTTTAATCAAACAACTGGATCATATATTTGGCTACGCGGTGACGGGAGCTTAAAAGTTCTGTTATGGATATCAACACAGGCCGAAAGAGCTTCGCAGCGTATCTACATCACGAGGTACCACAGCAACATATTTGAACGTACTCTTTTTTTCATCGTAAAACAAGCTAAATAAACTCTCAGAATTTTAGGTGATTGCGGACTTAAGTTTAGGATCCTAATATTGATCTTGGATAGGTTTTTTAGATTCCCATAGCAAACCAAGATTTTATTTTTCTGTATATCTTCTTTTTGCAAAAACATTTTCTAAAAACAACAAAAACCATGAATAATATTTCAGATAATGTAGGAGTTTTTGATCTTGATGATATTGTGGAAGAATCCTTTTCAAAAGATGAACTAGATTCTATAGACCGTTCTGATGATGATAGTGTTTCAATACAAACCTTCGAAACACAAACTATCGAAACTACACCAAAATTGCGCAAAGATTTTAGTGAAGTATGGATTTGGAATCAAAGTGAGACCTTTGCTTATGGGTTAGTTAAATGAAAGCTCTATATATCTTTACTCTCTAGTTAGATGATCTTGTGCACGTAAATCTTATATAACTTTGACTAAAGCATGTGACTAAAAATTAAATAAAAACGAGGCTCAGTCTCTCTTTCTCTTTTCAATTATTATCATACAATGACGCTTAAGAGACTAGGTGGTAATTGATGCCAATACCATGGGAGGTTATTTTTTAAGATGCCGGCTAGTTTATCACCTTACTCGCTGCCATCCACCTCCTCGTGGCCTTCACTTCAGAGGCTAGTCGGACGTTGTTGTCTGATTCTAAGCTGTTTAGCTTTTTATTAGAAAAAGATATGACCCTGAGGACGGCGTATTACTTTTCGAAAGAACCTTTTTTCCCTTTTATTTTGTTTGAAAATTTTTTAAAAACACTCCTGAAAGTTGTTTTAGATAATGTATATGATTTTGAGGTACTTGAGGCAGTAGCTGTGATAGCAGATGAAGTAGTTTCTATAGATCTTTTTGATGCTCCGTTGTCAACATCTGTGGTTTTGGAAGACCTGAAAGACATGCTGTTAAGATACTTTATGAGACTGGTCTCCAGAGAACTAGTTCCTTTCCATTCAGGCGATTTTGGCCGTCCAAAAAAAAATTTACTTCTTACCTGCATACCAAAAAATTGTGATTACTCGAAAGAGTTTTAAAAAATGTCCTACATAGCGAACAGACCTAACATACTCCAATGACAATTGCTTTTGCTACACAAGGCCCTTGAATTTTTTCTTTTACTCTTGAATGAATGAATATGCGAATGTGCATGAAAAAAAAAAATAATGCATATTAGACTGTCCCAAAAAAAAATTATTATTTTTTAGAATGTTGAAATATATGTTGTATATATACATATGTATGCTTTACACACAATATTTGTAAATAAAAAATTTATATAAAAAAAACTATATAAATTCACTTATTTATAGAGATACCACGTTATTATTTCATGAGAGCTCGTTCTGGTGCTGAACCATTTTATTTAGAATCACAGCCAAGAGTTTTAGCTAGCTCAGCAATTATGGGTGGCTATGGTGGTTTTCGCTCGCAACTACCACCAGAGAGCATGCATGTTGTTGCTACAAAAATACGTCAAGATTTTGCTGAGTCTTGGTTCTTTGATAATTTACAACTTGGTGATGGAACAAAGTTAGTTTTTGCAATGAAAATTTTTTAATAACCAACAATATAATAACATATGTACATTTGTAGTATAATATTTCAGTAACTAATTTTTCGAACTTACGACATCTCCGTGTAATAAGGTAGAATAAATCGCTCAGTGAAGAATCACCCTTTAAAAAAAAAAAAAAAAACTGTAAACAAAAACCTACCTCAGCTTTTTTTAAAACATCTTTTCCAATCTTTGATTAAAAAACGCTCCCTTAATTCAGAATGCATCATGTTTTTGTTGAGAGAGGACGTTCTTTATTCAAAGTTTAAGGTGTTTTTGAGAAAAGTTTTGAGATGATATGGTGATTTTCCACAAAACCGTCGTAATCATAATACATACATGTATATTTCGACTCCCTCGATTCGATACAAATCGTTATAACTGTAACTAAATTAAACGATATCCTGCATTAAATAACAGTACATAATTTGTGAGATACTCATTAGTATCTGAAAATTAATACTGAGAAGATACCTGTCATTTTTTAACAGAGTATTTCATACACATCATTAGGAATAGGCAATGGGAAAGGAATGTGGGAACAGAGAGGCCATAACGGAAAAGATCATTGATTAAAAATGGAGATTAGAGTGAGGAAAAGGAAGAAGACAAAAATATAGGTACGGCGTACGGAGTCGTCACTGTGATCGGCACGCTGACGCTCATCGGAACTCGAGAAGATTGCCCCACAATGGTACTATGACAGCGTCCGGTTTTGTGAGGGAAACATAACAATTACATTGACGATGAAGCCACTACTCACTATAAAGGAAATTACTCAAGTGACCAGAACTGGAACAGTGACCATAAAAGTGACCGTAGTTGGAACGATGAGTGATTGGAACAGTTAGGTTAGGTTCAAGTGGCTGCCGCAGAGGCACACCTAGGCCAGTATTAAAAGGCCCGTTGTGATACCACCAACACTAGGAAAGTCAGTTCCGGGACCCTGCCATATGGAAAATCCCGGTATTAACGGAATTCTCCACATAGCAGAATCCCGGGACTGACCTTCCTATACCGACACCGTTACTCCTCCTCGAACCATTTGGATGACTTGATGAAGGCCATCAGGTCCTTTATGTCCAGCTCCGTGACCTGGCGTAGGCTGACCAGGAAGGGAACTCCCAAAAAGCGCATTCTCGCGCCACTTAAAGCCGGGAAGTTGCAGATGAGGTGCTCCACCGTTTCCTCCTCCTCATCATCCTTACAACTCCTACAGCATCGTCGGTAGGGCACACCAAGTCTTTCTGCGTGCCTACCAATGAGGCAGTGCCCAGTTAATACGCCTATTAATATGGAGATTTCTCTTCTCCTTAGGGCATAAATTTGTCTTGATCTTTTATGATCCCATTTCGGCCAGGTTTCTTTGGACTGGAACAGTTACCATAAAAGGAACCGTGACTAAAACAGTGACCATGAAAGGAACCGCGAGTACCAACTGAAAACCTACCAAAATGGCCATCATCCTACCAATATTTTTTCACATCATCAACATTTTTTATGACTTATTTTCCCCCGTCCCCAAATCTTATATTTAATCTACTTTGCTGAAGAAACTATAGGTCTAAAAGTTTAATCCCCCAGATTTGACGGCAAAGTTTCTAGCAAAAGTTTGTATGCGACCATTTAAAATAAAAATTCCTCTTTACGGGACATTTCTCAAGTCAAGCATACCCAGAATTTCAAAAAAATGATATTGATTGATATCAGATAGAACATTTTCCGAACTGGGAGTTTTTTGTATTTTTCCTTCCCCTACAATTCAACCCACCTTACTGTGTCATTATCTATGAATCTGAGCTCAATCATATTTAAAAAGTTGCAGTTTGGCATGAACGTAGGTCCATACTCGCTTCAGTGGATGTCATTGCAATAAAAACTTTGTTCACCAACCAGGAAATATAATGATTTCAAAGGTCCAAATATGATAATATCATAATCATTCCCGCTTCACAGTCTAGACCAATCATCGGCGCCCCATAGATCTTAAGATCAGTCAAGCAAGTTGGATTCATCACACAGACACGTTGCGCTCTTTGTTTACCAATTGATTTAGTCGTCGCTGGGCAAGGGGTAAAACCACATCGCGTGGGGTGTCGCTTGTTTGGTCAGCGAACGTTAAAAATATAGTTCGGATGATCACAGCGCGTCTATGAGCGTTCTCACTTATACACCTGCTTTTACAAATCTGCTGACCCATGGTCTAGACGATTTTGGACATTGCCTATCAATTGGAAACCCCAATGAAGATCAAGTCATCCTCCACCTGTTTTTTCCATCTCAGTCAAGGTCTCCCGCTACCAGATTCGGGTGACAATAGGAAAAACTTCTTCCATTTCATAGTGAAGCTCATCGTTAAATCTCTTATTAGATACCGGTCACAAACACAATTGCCCTATCACAGTTCAGGTTCATCAGTATGAAAACGACCCAGAACTTTAACATGGGTTGTCATTGGATGGGACCAATTACCATCTTATAGAGACTTTTGAGGGAAAATGTGATGAGTTGGAAGGGAGATTCCTGTTTGGTTAAAAAAGGAAGGAACAATCTCAGCGACGAAAACTGACACATTTCAATATGACAAATGGTACCCCCAGGTCAGCTGAAGTGGTGAATACGGACCTACTACTGGAATGACTCTGAGTAATGCAGGCGGTGGAAGTTCACACTCTCTCCATCACAATAGATCGTTCTAGTAGTAAGTCCATTATCACTAGTTCAACCACCCCTTTGGTGGCAATTGTCCCCATTTGCCTAAAGGTCATCTTCCTCTGACACTGTCAAAGATTCCGTGCCATACATCAATCTAATGAAAAAAAAAACATGATAAGAAGTTCTGTATTACAAGTGTCCAAACATCTGCGCTATGAATGAGACTTGACCGTGAAGAACTTGACTTTGCAGCAAGACAGTGATGTTATTTGAAAGAAGGTAAAAACCTACCAAAATTCCTACCATCAAAGGGAAAAAACATACCCGTTTTGGTACTAAAGCCCACATATCACATCCATGACCGTGAGTAAAACCGTGAGTAAGTAAGGAATCAATACAGTGACTGTGACTAATCATGAACGACATTAAAAATAACAGTGACCATGACCTAAACCATAAAACCTACCGAGAACGGAAAAGTGATTGGAACAGGACCATAATAGTGGCTATGAGGTGAACTGGATAAGAGCGAAAGGAAACATGACAGCGAACATGACGGAGACAGTGACAGTTAACATGCATGAAAACAAGACCACTAACAGTGATCATGAAATGAACTATAAAGTGACCGCAGCAGTGATGGACAGTCATGACAGTTATCCTTAGATGAAAATTTTCCGAAACAGTCACCATGAACAGAAGCAAATAGTGAAAATTCAAATGAGTGATTATTTTGAAAACAGATAATCCTAATCAAAAAAATGTTTTAAGTTTTCAATCTAAAATTCCAAAAATTATTACCAAATTTTTATTTACTAACTCAGATTTACGCTACCAACTATGGGATGGTGAATATAATTTAGTGCCACTCGCAGTTGCAGAAGAAAGTTTTCCTTTAGAAGCTATGACTACGAAATCTGGGGTGCCGCCTAAAATATCAAACGAATTGCGTAAAATGTTTGCTGAAGTTTGGATTTTCAGTACCAATATAGGGTAAATAACTTCGAGTTTTCGAGTTGTAACTAGTAGATAATTAGTTCATTTTATGGTTATGTAAGGATTAGTTAGAATGCTTCAATAAGTGTAGAACATTTGCTATATTAACAAAATATTTTTAAAGCTAAACATAACGGTAGTAGTAAAAATTTCCAGTAACTGTAAGCTTCTTATCATATTGAATGCGTCTTTAAGGGAGAAAAAACATATTCATTTTAGAGTCAATATTATCAATTTAACAAGATTCATTGTAAAAATAAAAACTGTTCAATTTTGAAACAACATTTTTATACTTTTGACAGAAGAAAGCTTGACAAGACATTTATGAACGGTATGTAGCTTGCCCAGGCTAAGAACTCGAATAATACGACCTGATTTCTCGATCTTAATGCGTTTTCTTAGTTCTTCTGTATTTTATCGAATATATTTGATTGCAGTTTTCGCTCTACATAGATGGTTTACAGTTGGTGGTACAGCATTTGGACATTATCCCATGATGTCTGATTTCTCTTATGCATCTGCGTATAGGCCTGGATATGCGAGTTCTTATCCCACGATGCAAACTTTATCTTCTGCGAATAGACCTAATAATATTTTGCCTGGTAGCGCTATGGCTGCGGGATACGCTTTTGCTGCACCTATAAAACCGCGTAAAACGTTTTTGGAGAATTGGATTTTTGAAAATTTTGCGTAAATAAGATTATAGCAAAAGTTTATGTTTTACTTTTTTACATTTGAATGTGATTATTGTGGAATGCTTCATTTTCGAATCGGGGGTTTTTACTCATATTTCATAAATGGTCATAATGTTTTCAGGTTTAGGTTCTCGGTTCTATAAATGATATAACCTCATTTTCATGAACACTGATCCTGAAATAATCCAAATAAGATCCCAAAAATATACAATACAAATACAATACGATAAAATGGTAACCCTGGGCGGCTACCCTTCTTGAAAATATTTTAGTTGGTACTAATTTAAAAAAATTGAGATAGGTGGCAACCATGTACACTAAGGCGGATCAGTCCCCATACAAAAAAAAAAAAAAGTTTTTCCAGTCCATATGATGTGAAACGAGATACCGACAATCAGTACTAGAATTTGAACTCGGATTAAAAAATGTATAAGTTAAGAATTGTGGCGGCTTCCAAGCCATGAACAACGGTGTACGGCTCATTAAAATCGGACTTAAAATGGCGAAATAGTGTCAAAAAAATGGGATCCGCTTCAAAACATCTTTAATCCTAGGGGTGGACTGGGAACACTTTTTTTGTCGATCCACCCTAATGTACACCCCACAAGTCGCAACCCCGAAGTGGATAGTCTTAGAATTAATCATACTATCTATTTGTCAAATTTCATCCAAATCTTACCGAGCGGTTCCTAAAATAGTCCGAATATACAAATATACTACGATAAGGTGGCAACCCTACTTAAAAATATTTTAGTTGGCATTTCGCTGAAAATACCTTTCATTTGATACCCATATTGGCATACTTTGCTACAAAATTAAAAAAAAATTGAGATATGTGGCAACCCTGTGTATCGCCCCAGATGACAACTCCCAAGTGAACAGTCTTAGAATCAACCATACTATCTATATTCAAAACTTCATCCCAATCGGTCAAGCGGTCCCGAGATAGTATGGATATACAAATATACATAAGGTAAAAAAATAAAACGCGGTCAGGTGGCAACTCTAGGGGTTAGCCTGCTTGAAATTGTCATATTTGGAATACGGTTGAAAATACTTTTCAGTTGATACCCATATTGGCATATGTTGCCCCCTTAGATACTGCTACAACCGACTCAGAAAAGTCTGCTTTACTGCCCATTTATTAACTTTTTTCAATATTTAATATTTTAACCCCCTTATTCATAAAAAATATTCAAGGTTTATTAAGCTCTTATTATTCAAAATTTGTATGAAAATGTCATTTTAAAAAGCTTTATAAACCAATTATATTTTTTATGAATATGGGAGTAAGTTTATTAAAGTAATCTATGCAAGTTCTGTAAAATGATATATGTTTCACACAAAACTAGGTCAAAATATACTGCGCCGTGTAGCAGGTGGTTCAAGTGGTGGCATAGTACCAGTAATGCAAATTTCTGGCATACGTAAAAAAATGACCACAAAAAAATGGACAACGCTTAGCACTACAACCGCGAGGGCGACCGTCGACGATGTGAACGTGGAAGGTCTAAAATTACTAGCGCGTCAAAATTTTATTGAAAACTGGATATTTTACAACATTTTCGCAATGAACTTGTACGAATTACTTATTTAATTCTCTATTTTTGTTAAGTGTACACGGTTAGAAATTTAGGAGTGAATTTGAGACGCTTTTCGTACAACAAACAAACATAGTTAAAAGGGAATATTTTTTAAAAGTATGTGAAGAATTCGTTTAGCAAGAAAACAATTTCAGCTCAAATTTTTAACCGTGTAAAACAAACCTAAATGTTTTTGCAATGGATGAGTTTCTCGTAGTACCTTTGCCCTCGTTAACATGCCTGCTTGAGTTGTTGTTGTTGCATTAGTCGCTGATAGGGATCGTATGAGTGCATGGGGAGTTTCTTTCTTCTTTTAAACGATAAAAAACATTAAATTAAATTAACTAAAATAAAACAATAAAAACTAAAAAAAATATAAAATGAAAAAATAATATTAATTATAAAAAAATAAAATAAATGAAAAAATATAATAAAATAAATTTTCATTTCATTCAAAATTAAATTAATTATAAAAAAATAAAATAAATGAAAAAATATAATAAAATAAATTTTCATTTCATTCAAAATTAAATTAAATAAAAAAATTAAATTAAATAAAATAAAATAATATAAAATAAAATAAAAAAAAATAAAATAAAAAAAAATAATAAAAAATTAAATTAAATAAAAAAAAATAAAATAAAAAAAAAATAAAAAATAAAATAAAATAAAATAAAATAAATGAAAAAAATAAAATAAAATAATACAAAATACAATAAAATAAATAAAATAAATAAAATAAATAAAATAAATAAAATAAATAAAATAAAATAAAATAAAATAAAATAAAATAAAATAAAATAAAATAAAATAAAATAAAATAAAATAAAATAAAATAAAATAAAATAAAATAAAATAAAATAAAATAAAATAAAATAAAATAAAATAAAATAAAATAAAATAAAATAAAATAAAATAAAATAAAATAAAATAAAATAAAATAAAATAAAATAAAATAAAATAAAATAAAGTAAAATAAAATAAAATAAAATAAAATAAAATAAAATAAAATAAAATAAAATAAAATAAAATAAAATAAAATAAAATAAAATAAAATAAAATAAAATAAAATAAAATAAAATAAAATAAAATAAAATAAAATAAAATAAAATAAAATAAAATAAAATAAAATAAAATAAAATAAAATAAAATAAAATAAAATAAAATAAAATAAAATAAAATAAAATAAAATAAAATAAAATAAAATAAAATAAAATAAAATAAAATAAAATAAAATAAAATAAAATAAAATAAAATAAAATAAAATAAAATAAAATAAAATAAAATAAAATAAAATGAAATAAAATAAAATAAAATTCAATACAATAAAATAAAATAAAATAAAATAAAATAAAATAAAAATAAAATAAAATAAAATAAAATAAACTAAAATAAAATAAAATAAAATTAAATTAAATTAAATAAAAGAATAAAAAATAAATAAAAAAAGCAAAATAAAATAAACTAAAATAAAATAAAATAAAATAATATAAAATAAATTAAAATAAATAAAATAAAATAAAATAAAATTAAATTAAATTAAATAACAAAATAAAAAATAAATAAAAAAGCAAAATAAAATAAACTAAAATAAAATAAAAGAAAATAAAAAAATAAAATAAAATAAAATAAAATAAAATAAAATAAAATAAAATAAAATAAAATAAAATAAACTAAAATAAAATTAAAAATATAAAAATAATATAAAATAAAATAAGGTGAAATAAAATAAAATAAAATAAACTAAAATAAAATTAAAAAAAAAAATAAAATAAAATAAAATAAAATAAAATTAAATAAAAATAAAAATAAAAATAATATAAAATAAAATAAGATGAAATAAAATAAAACCTTTAAGTTAAATAAAATAAAATTCAATTAGAAAAGTTATAAATTTTAATTAAATAAAATATTTTTAATAAAACCACATAAAATAAATATGCAAAAGCAAAAAATATTTTTTTTAAAACTTCTCCCTACTTTCATATTAATTCCATAAATTGTTTTCAGTGTACACTGAACTAAAAAAGTTCATGTTTCCAAAGATAAAGTACATGGATTTTAAGAATTGTTCATTAAAACCTTTCCACAGAACTTTTTCATAGAAATTGAAGAATATTTCTTAGAATATAAGACTTGCTCTTGAAATATGTAAGCAAACCCACAGAAATCATGAATGCATTCATAAATTTTAAAATTTTTTCTTTTATTCTAAGAAATATCAGCTTGAACTTCTATGAAACTTTGTTCTTAAAAACATTTACGATTTTGGTTCAGTGTATAATGAATGCCTTCTTTTTTTTTTTAGAAATTTTCTATACTATAAGACCACTAGCATTTGGTCTTCCAGCACCAGCGTCATTTGGTGCCGATACTACGTCAATGCTTTATGTGAGTACGACTTCAACAAGCCCACGAGAGGCAGACATTAGTCCCAAAATTAGGAAAGACTTTGAAGAAACGTGGATTTTCGATAGCAATATCAAGTAAATAAATGCTATCAGGCTTTTCATCTAAACTATGGTGTAGGGTGTTTTGTTTTATGGATAACAAATTCTTATTTTCAACACACTTAACTATTTGTATTCACTCACATTTTCTGTCAGGTGTTTGCAATATAATAAACAGAACCCGATTCAATTTTAAATACCAACAAATACATACTTGCTAAAACAGACCGAAAAAATTACTTGAATGACAGGTGTGTTTTCATAGAACACAAATCAGATCCAGAACTCAATTTCAACCTAGCGTATTAAAAATATCGTCTTACAGCTGCGGAAATAGGATTTGTTGGGATTTTTTGAAAGAGGTTTAGGTACAGAAGTAAAAGTATCTTAAAATCGTCAAAGCTTTGAATAAGCTTTTGGATGAGATTTTTTCTTCATTGATCTATAAATTGTATAATATGTAAACTTATCTCAGGATTTTTTTTGTAACAAATTCCCAAGCATGTCTTACTTTATGCTTTTTCTGAATTATGGAGCTTTTGCTAAGCTTTTATGCTTTTGCGCTAACTATTTTTTGTGATTTTGGCTCTTTGCTTTCGTTGAACTCCAATAATATCCTAAGAACTTTTTTATATTACATCCTTTCAGGAAAGTCTTACACCAAAATTCGTAAAAACATAAAAGCTCTTATTATTGAAAATTTGTGAGAAATGTTATTTTATTAGTGTCTAACTACGAAGCTTTTCTATGACTTTGGGGGTAAAGATATCGCTATTTGACTTTAGAATAGATGCTCACTGTCATGTAAAACTGTTTACACATAATTATAAGCTTTCACAAAACCTACTAAGCTATTCTTGAACTTTCACTTCTTAAACAAACTTAAAAAGCATTTTCATCCGCATATTAACTTGTAAATATATGTATTTGTACAAATTATAACTTGATATACTAACGTTGTTTGGAAAGCTTTTTAACAAAAGCTGAGCTTTTTCACAAAACTTGGACTTATTTCACACTTACCAAGATACTTAACACTTATTCACCACACTTATCTTCTTTTACTAATACGCATGCCATACTTGTTACGTTTTCGGCTC
>CAXKVI010000003.1:12472961-12497961 GCA_964058755.1 Campiglossa producta
GAAGAATTCTGATTCGATTGTGGTTGTGTATTTCGATGGTTTGGTTACGGGTGATGTCAAGTGTATACCAATGCAAGCTTCCAAGAGTCATGCGGTGGCGAAGCAAAAGCCCGCAGCTGTCAGTGTCTATGATTATTATGATACGAATCGTCGTGCTACCGAATACTATGAGGTGCAATCATCGCTTTGTGATATTTGTGAGGGTGATGATTGTGGCGAGCAGTGTCAAAAGGGGAAAGAGCGATAAATGTTATGTTAAATGTATTCATGCAAATAAACGTTTGTATGTTTTATTTTAAAATATGTATTTTGTAAGAAATTTAATTGTGTTAGTTTTTGTAAACGGCTAAAATTTAGTTACGAAGTTGTCTTAAATTTGTAAACTAATTTCAATAAATTACAAAAAAATACAACAAATGGTTTCAATATTTCGAACCTTACCCTTTACCTCTACCTTTACCTTTACCTTTACCTTTACCTTTACCTTTACCTTTACCTTTACCTTTACCTTTACCTTTACCTTTATCTTTACCTTTACCTTTACCTTTACCTTTACCTTTACCTTTACCTTTACCTTTACCTTTACCTTTACCTTTACCTTTACCTTTACCTTTACCTTTACCTTTACCTTTACCTTTACCTTTACCTTTACCTTTACCTTTACCTTTACCTTTACCTTTACCTTTACCTTTACCTTTACCTTTACCTTTACCTTTACCTTTACCTTTACCTTTACCTTTACCTTTACCTTTACCTTTACCTTTACCTTTACCTTTACCTTTACCTTTACCTTTACCTTTACCTTTACCTTTACCTTTACCTTTACCTTTACCTTTACCTTTACCTTTACCTTTACCTTTACCTTTACCTTTACCTTTACCTTTACCTTTACCTTTACCTTTACCTTTACCTTTACCTTTACCTTTACCTTTACCTTTACCTTTACCTTTACCTTTACCTTTACCTTTACCTTTACCTTTACCTTTACCTTTACCTTTACCTTTACCTTTACCTTTACCTTTACCTTTACCTTTACCTTTACCTTTACCTTTACCTTTACCTTTACCTTTACCTTTACCTTTACCTTTACCTTTACCTTTACCTTTACCTTTACCTTTACCTTTACCTTTACCTTTACCTTTACCTTTACCTTTACCTTTACCTTTACCTTTACCTTTACCTTTACCTTTACCTTTACCTTTACCTTTACCTTTACCTTTACCTTTACCTTTACCTTTACCTTTACCTTTACCTTTACCTTTACCTTTACCTTTACCTTTACCTTTACCTTTACCTTTACCTTTACCTTTACCTTTACCTTTACCTTTACCTTTACCTTTACCTTTACCTTTACCTTTACCTTTACCTTTACCTTTACCTTTACCTTTACCTTTACCTTTACCTTTACCTTTACCTTTACCTTTACCTTTACCTTTACCTTTACCTTTACCTTTACCTTTACCTTTACCTTTACCTTTACCTTTACCTTTACCTTTACCTTTACCTTTACCTTTACCTTTACCTTTACCTTTACCTTTACCTTTACCTTTACCTTTACCTTTACCTTTACCTTTACCTTTACCTTTACCTTTACCTTTACCTTTACCTTTACCTTTACCTTTACCTTTACCTTTACCTTTACCTTTACCTTTACCTTTACCTTTACCTTTACCTTTACCTTTGGTTTGATACAGCCCTGGTTAACATTTCAGTGTATATCTCTGAAACGCTGCTCTTTGATATCCATATTTAACAAACACGTTCTAGGACTACCCAGGTTTACACTTTGGTCGAAGACCCTTGTAAATTTTCTTAATTTTTTTTTTTTGTCATAAGAACCCTTCTCGGACAATAGCAAAAACAACAAAAAAGGAATAAGCGAAATGGAATCTCCCACAAAAAAGCTTTGTATCCATTTTTTTCTAGGTTGTGTATAGTTGCTGGATTTGGCCCTAAACACCTCTGCGGGCGAACGTTCAGCCATATCTCTAAAAATCAGGTAAGTGTGAACGCAACCTTTTGTAGCAGGGATAACTAGCGCTTTCAACCTTGTTGTTGTGAGTCAGAAAGAGAAAGATTTTGTTGTTGTAGAGCAGTGGTCGGCACGGAGAGAGCGCTGGCTATGTTAAAGCATTAGTATTTTGCTCCCAGGAAAGTATTTGCCGGCCTATGTTGCAGACTGAGACACTACGTGGCGATGACTATTTTATACTATACCATTATCGTCTTTTATATTCCGCTATAAATAAATATTGAATTATAATCCCAATCAAATAATATTTAAGTTGATTATATGGCTATCGATTTCTTCAAAGATAAGAAAAATTCTTTTGTAGTCAAGATGAATAAATATTACATAACAAAACCATTCAGTACCCCGTTTCTGTAAAAATCGATAAAATTCTCAATTTTAATGTCGTCACACTCGACTCAAATTGAGTTACAGAAACGCAGACAGAGCAAAAATATTTTAAATTGAAAAAAAAAAAATGAATGTATATTAGAGCGTATCACGGTGTATGGAGGAAAAAAAAGTTGAAAATGTTCCCCCCCAGTTTGAACACTTACCTTATGAGGTTTTAAAAAAAAAATTTTTAAATTTTTTGTCACCCTGTAAAAACAGCGAAATGTGTTTTTTTCTATAATTTCTATATTTCTCGTTCGATTTTCAAAAGTGATACATTTTTAGAAAGGTATTCACCAAGGCAAGATTTCATCCATAGAAATTTTTAGCCCTTCATGCCAAGTTCAGTTTTTTTCCGGAAAAATAAGAAAAAAAGGGCTAAAAGTTTCTTTTGATGAAATATTGCCTTGGCGAATACCTTTCTAAAAATGTATCACTTTTGAAAATCGAACTAGAAATATAGAAGTTATAGAAGAAAAACAAATTTCGCTGTTTTTACAGGGTGACAAAAAAATTTAAAAAATTTTTTTTGAAAACCTCATAAGGTAATTATTCAAACTGGGGGGGAATATTTTCAACTTTTTTTGGTGATACGCTCTAATGTACATAACTCGAAAATTCAATAATTTTAAACTGGGAACTCATTTACCGAAGATTACTTCTTTAAAAATTTAAAGGCATTATTAAGTGTGTTCTTCTTATCTACAAGAGGTAATTGTTATAACAAAATAACTTGATCGCTAATTGCTACTAGTGGGCCAGCTATTTTAAGCCGAATTACATATTCAATTTGAATTAGTTGCTCTTCAACTATTACAAAGCAAAAATTAAAAACCTAATATTAATTTTTGCCAATTTGGCGTTGCTTTTTGCTTTTGGAGTTCCATCAAAAGTGCGCTATGATAATTTTAAAGTTTTTAAAATCAAAACGAAAACTGATGAGCAACGAAAATTGGTTGAAAATCTGGCCGCTGATTCGGAAAATGTAAGTTGTTTAAATTGGAAACTCAAGAACAACAGATAGCGGAAAATTCTAAGTAAATTTTTAATAAATTTCAAAAACTTTCAGTTCAATTTATGGTATAGCGGTAATAATGAAGTGCATATAATGGTCAATCCACGAAATCTAATTGATTTGCAAAAGTTTACACGTTCCAATAAACTGAGTGCAGAAGTGATGATTTCAAATGTACAAAGGTAAGTACGGACGGGCCAACCAAAAATTTTGGCCCATAACCGAACATGAATGTGAAACAAAACTACCTTTTGAAGGGGCTTCTGAGTTTTACGAAACATTTCGAGAATTTTTCGTTAATTTGGAATTGTTTTCGGGATTTTTTTCAGGATTTAGGGGAATTTTATCATTTTTGGGTTAATTTTGGGAAGTTTGGATAAAAAACACCATTTAAGGTTAACTTTGTGGCTAATTTCGGGTCAATATTTGATCATTTTGGGGTAATATTGGTGTCACTTTCGCATCATTTTGGGAGTAAATTTAGATTCATTTCGGGATCATATAAGGGTAATTTTAGAATCATTTTGTCGTCATTTTGGGGTAACTTTGACAGTAACGACCATTTTAGGGTAATTTTGGGCCAATTTCGGGTCAATATTTGATCATTTTGGGGTAATATTGGTGTCACTTTCGCATCATTTTGGGAGTAAATTAACATTCATTTCGGAATCATTTTGTGGTCGATTTGGGATTATTTCGGGGTCATATAAGGGTAATTTTAGAATCATTTTGTAGTCGATTTAGGATTATTTCGGGGTCATATAAGGGTAATTTTAGAATCATTTTGTCGTCATTTTGGGGTAACTTTGACAGTAAAGACCATTTTAGGGTAATTTTTTGGCCAATTTCGGGTCAATATTTGATCATTTTGGGGTAATATTGGTGCCACTTTCGCATCATTTCGGGAGTAAATTTGGATTCATTTCGGGATCATTTTGTAGTCGATTTGGGATTATTTCGGGGTCATATAAGGGTAATTTTAGAATCATTTTGTCATCATTTTGGGGGCAATTTGGGGTAACTTTGACAGTAAAGACAATTTTAGGGTAATTTTGGGGCCAATTTCGGGTCAATATTTGATCATTTTGGGGTAATATTGGTGTCACTTTCGCATCATTTTGGGAGTAAATTTACATTCATTTCGGAATCATTTTGTGGTCGATTTGGGATTATTTCGGGGTCATATAAGGGTAATTTTAGAATCATTTTGTCGTAATTTTGGGGTCAAATTGGGGTAACTTTGATAATAAAGACCATTTTAGAGTAATTTTGGGTTCATTTTGTGGTCAATATTTGGAATCGTTTCGGGGTCATATTGGGTAAATTCGGATTAATTTCGGGATGATTTTGTGGTCAATTTTGGGGTGATTTAAGTATCATTTTGGCTCCATTTTGGGGTCAACTTGGGGTAACTGTGATAATACTGACCATTTTACGGTAATTTTGGGGTCAATTTGGGTTCAATTTAAGATTATTTTGGGGTGATATGGGTCTCACTTTATGATAATTTTGGGGGAATTTTTGGTTTTATTTCTGGATAATTTTTTGGTCAATTTGGGATTATTTTGGAATCCTATTAGGGGAAATTTAAAACCATTTTAGCGTCATTTTGGGGTCCATTTGGGGTAACTTTTGATAATAAAGACCATTTGAGGGTCTTTTTGGTTTAGTTTTGGGGCCATCATTTTGTGGTCAACTCAAGATTGTTTTGGGGTCCTATTGGCGTCATTTTAGAATCATTTAGGCATCATTTTGGGGTAATTTTGGGGTCATTTTGATAATAAAGACCATTTTAGAGTAATTTTGGGTTCATTTTGGGGTCAATGTGGGGTCAGTTGGGGATAACTTTGATAGCAATGAACATTTTAGGATCATTTGGGGGCATTTCGGCATCATTTTAGGGTAATTTTGCAATCATTTTGGCCTCCTTTTTTGGGGTAAATTTGGCTCAATTTTGTTATTATTTTGATGTCAACTTAGGATCATTTTTGGGTCATATTAGGATAGTTTTGGGGTAATTTCAAGCAAATCTGAACTAGAAATGTTTGATATCTTGAAGTTTAAATTAAGATCTGTAACTTTTACAATATATTTTCTCCTTACTTTATAAACTAAATTTTGTCAGTCGCATCGATGAGGAGGATTTTGCGGCTCGCTCTTCAGACAATCTCGACACTTTCGGTTGGACAAGCTATTATCCTTTATCAGGCATTGAACAATTTTTAGACGATATATTGGCGAAATACACGAATGTAACGAGTCACATTGACATTGGCACATCATATGAAGGACGCAAAATACGTGGCATTAAAATTTCCTACAAAGAGGGTAATCCTGGCATATTCATCGAATCCAATATACATGCACGTGAATGGATTACTTCAGCAACAGCAACTTGGTTAATCAATGAGCTTTTAACTTCGCAAGATAGCGATGTACGCCAATTGGCTGAGACTCATGATTGGTACATAGTGCCAGTCTTAAATGTTGATGGTTTCGTTTATACACATGAAGTGGTGAGGGGTCTTGACGACATAGTTTGCGTAGATATCAAGAGCTTCTAGATCAATGCATTTACTTTTCTACTATCTTTCAGAATCGCATGTGGCGCAAAACTCGTCAGCCTGTGAACTATTCAAATTGTATTGGTACAGATGGAAATCGAAATTTCGATTATCATTGGTTGGCGAATAATGGTGCTTCTTCGGATCCATGTAGTGAGAGTTTTGCTGGTACACGTCCCTTTTCAGAACCTGAAATAAAAGCGCTTGCCGATTATATTGCCAGCATTAAGGATCGCCTTAATATTTTGCTCGCATTTCATTCATACAATCAGGAATTACTTTCACCATACGGTTGGACAAAAGACAAGCCCGAGAATTATGATCATTTAATGGCTGTGGCTAAATCTTACTCAGATGCGGTATTAAAGTTGCCATATGGCACAAATTACACTTATGATACATCGGCTGGATGGTGTAAGTGTTGCATGTGTAGTGATTACTTTAATCGAAGCTAAAATTTTTGATTTTGTTTATTTTGTCCCTACAGATTTCGCTCCGGGTGTCACTATTGACTGGGCCTATAGTGTGCAGAATATACGACTCTCTTACATAATCGAGTTCCGTGATAAAGGACGCTTTGGCTTTGTTTTACCACCGGTGCAGATAATACCACATTGTAAAGAAACACTCGCAGGTTTGTTGGCTTTCGTGCAGAAGGCTAAGGAACTGGGCTATTTAGAGTTGAAATACGCTTTGTAATACTTATTTAGGAATGGTTTCTGAAAACTTTTTGAACAATAAAATGTGTGATAATAATAACCTATGTATAACTAGCGATTTAAGTAGCTGTTATGTTAGAGTATCCCTGCTCTTGGGATATATTCCCAACAGGTGGACAATGGTTAAGTTTGTATTTATACCGAAACCAGGGAAACCGGAAAATCTGCCATCGTCGTATCGACCAATAAGTCTCAATTCTTTTCTCCTTAAAGGAATGGAGACAATTTTGGATCATCACATTACGGAAGTAAACTTAATGAAACTTCCACTATCTAAAAACCAATTTGGTGCCTTTCACGCGCGAAGAAAGCTGTCTATATTAAGTAGATCCATACCTAGGAGTCTGCCGCATAAGCTTTCCAACTGAAACAAAATACCTAGGAGTGCCTAACACTGCAGTAGATATATGGCAAAACATGGGGACAGTCTCCAAAAATGACGTACTAGTCATTTATGATAGTTGTGTAACCAAGTCCCCCACGCTTCCCTTGCCTGAAGGTCTAAGGCTGCCCAAAGAACTTAAGTAAGCTGCAGCGGCTAGTCTGTGCCCTGCTTTAATTGCCCTTTTGGGAATATCCAATTCTTATATGCTGCATTAAGACTTCAAAAAATAGTCTTGTATTGCAAGTACTTACTTACTTAAAATAGCCTTTAACCGCCTACGCTCTGAAGGTGCTCTGGAAAACAGGGAACCTATGAATCCGAATCGTAGATTTGGTATACGAATGGATCGAAGCTGGAAGATGGTAAAACGGGAGCTGGTATCTATGGGACGAAATAAAAAAAATCGGTACCAATGGGTAACTACATGGGCAGAGAATGCCTCCGAAGGGGACTATCCTCTAGCCGGCTCTACATTATGACAGACAGACAGGCCACCCTACGCGCCTCGCAGTCTTACACTACAACTTCGAAGCTTGCTAATGAGTGCGTCGCAGTCCTTAATGATCTGGGAGACGAAAAAAAAGTTTCGTTTGGTTAGGTAGCGGACCACCTTGCAAAGCAAGCATTTTATGGTCCGGAACCCTTTTGTGGGCTCACCAAGGCTGACGTAAGTAAGACCATAAGTAAATGGGAAAACAAAGAGTTTAGGCAGCATTGGATTAGCAGCCTAGGACAGAGGTAGGTCAAATTCTTTTTAGAACAGGCCTAGGCAGCTAGTGGGAGAATTGTCCCAAAATCAAATTCACCCAAATTATTGCGCTCTTTTCTTAGCCTCTCGAAAATAAAATAAAAATAAAATAATAAAATTAAATAATATAAAATTAAATTAAATTAAATTAAAAAAATAAAATTAAAAAAATTAAGTAAAAATAAAAAAATTTAATTAAATATTTAAAATTTAATTGAATAAAACGAAATACTTAACAAAAAAAAATGTTTAAATATTTAAAGAATAAAGTAAAATAAAATAAAATAAAAAAATTAAATAATATAAAATAAAATAAAAAAATAAAATAATAAAATAAAATAATAAAAAATTAAGTTAAATTAAAAAAATAAAATTAAAAAAATAAAAAAAATAAAAAATAAAATAAAATAAAATAAAAAAAAATAAAAAAAAAAAATAAAAAATAAAATAAAATAAAATAAAATAAAATAAAATAAAATAAAATAAAATAAAATAAAATAAAATAAAATAAAATAAAATAAAATAAAATAAAATAAAATAAAATAAAATAAAATAAAATAAAATAAAATAAAATAAAATAAAATAAAATAAAATAAAATAAAATAAAATAAAATAAAATAAAATAAAATAAAATAACATAAGATAAAATAAAATAATATAAAATAAAATAAAATAAAATAAAATAAAATAAAATAAAATAAAATAATATAAAATAAAATAAAATAAAATAAAATAAAATAAAATAAAATAAAATAAAATAAAATAAAATAAAATAAAATAAAATAAAATAAAATAAAATAAAATGAAATAAAATAAAATAAAATAAAATAAAATAAAATAAAATAAAATAAAATAAAATAAAATAAAATAAAATAAAATAAAATAAAATAAAATAAAATAAAATAAAATAAAATAAAATAAAATAAAATAAAATAAAATAAAATAAAATAAAATAAAATAAAATAAAATAAAATAAAATAAAATAAAATAAAATAAAATAAAATAAAATAAAATAAAATAAAATAAAATAAAATAAAATAAAATAAAATAAAATAAAATAAAATAAAATAAAATAAAATAAAATAAAATAAAATAAAATAAAATAAAATAAAATAAAATAAAATAAAATAAAATAAAATAAAATAAAATAAAATAAAATAAAATAAAATAAAATAAAATAAAATAAAATAAAATAAAATAAAATAATATAAAATGAAATAAAATAAAATAGAATAAAATAAAATAATAAAATAAAATATTAAAAAATTAAATTAAATTAAATTGAAAAAATAAAAATAAAAAAATTTAATTAATCAAAAATTGAATAAAACGAAGTACTTAACAAAAAAATTTTTAAATATATATAAAATAAAATAAAATAAAATAAATAAAATAAAATAAAATAAAATAAAATAAAATAAATAAAATAAAATAAAATAAAATAAAATAAAATAAATAAAATAAAATAAAATAAAATAAAATAAAATAAAATAAAATAAAATAAAATAAAATAAAATAAAATAAAATAAAATAAAATAAAATGAAATAAAATAAAATAAAATAAAATAAAATAAAATAAAATAAAATAAAATAAAATAAAATAAAATAAAATAAAATAAAATAAAATAAAATAAAATAAAATAAAATAAAATAAATTTCTTAAATTATTCTGTGTTTTTTATTATAAGTGAACAAGATGGAAAAGCAACAACAATTAGAAGCTACCATGATTACGTAATTTCGGCCTTGCTCAAGGGCACTTATCAAATGGCTTTGTGTTTAGAAATTGTTCATTACCTTTTGTTGGTCATCGAACCAAGAACCAAGGGGATTAGGAATTTCTCAGCCCGCAGTGTGTACCTCTTATACCAAGCTGCGTTGAAATTATTGCCAGCTTATATCCATCATGTTCACTTAGTATGTATGCATTTTATTCGATTTTTGTTTTTTTTTTTTATACTACCTTATCGACAACTAGAGCGACATCAATCGGCCGCCATTTATACTAGCAGTGTCAAGGCTTTTAGTGCACCCTGTGATCATTTTACTGACAAATTCAATTTGACGATTTGGCATGGAATGGCGCAGATTTGTTGACTAAGCTTTCTTTTCATTCCAGGGAAGTGGTGCGAAAGGGGGGAAAAAAGATGTGTCATCCCACAAAGAGACTAAAATTTTATATCAGATAACTCTGGAATTTCATACAGAAAATTCTTGAACTATGAACAAACTTTTGACGATCAGCGGAAGGTGCAAAAAGGGGACACCTCCCAAACTGATTGAAATTTTAATATAAAAAAAAAATATAAATATAGAACAGCCGGGTTGCTTATCATTATCAAGGAAACTGGAATTGTAATTTCCATATCGTATACCTGAAATACCTTAGAGCTGTCTAATATAATAAAGTTAAAGCGAATTAAATTAAATTAAATTAAAATTAAAATAAATAAAATTGAACTAAATTAAGTTAAACTAAGTAACAAGAGATTTAAATAAGACAAAATAAAATGATTAATTAAATTAAAATAAACTTAATGGAGTTAAATTAAAAAAAAAAAATTAATTTAAATTTATTAAAATTTAAATCTAGTAAATTAAATTGAATTTAAAAATTAAATCAAATAAAATTAAAAATAAAATTAAAAATAAAATTAAAAATTTAATTAAATTTAAAAAATTTAAATTAAATAAAATTAAAAATTAAATTAAAAATTTAATTAAATTTAAAAAATTAAATAAAATAAAACAACAACATAAAATAAATTAAGATAAATTGAACTTTTTAAATCAATGATTCCTAAAAAACGACGACGTGAAAATTAAAAAAAAAAATGATCACAGTGTCGCCATCACAAAAACTTTATCTGCTTTCCATTTGATGGTGACATAATTGACAAATATGCTAATCAAATTATTCCTAATTTTAGATAAATATTCGTTGTTGCAATGTGCAAAAGAAATTAAATCAACATTTTTTAGACCACAACTCTTTTAATTATTATAAATAACGAGCTTATCTCTTTCTCGTGGAATGAAATAAAAAACTTCTTAGTCAAAATATTTAAGTCATGTGGTCATTAGCTTCAGCTAGGCCTTTTAAAAGAAAGCTTCGTTTCATTTCGATTAGTTCAACGACAACTGTTCAATAAGCTAAAATGAAAATCCTAATATTTATTGTGCTACAGCTAGCCTTTCTAATTGCTTTTGGTGATGCGCTGAAAATGCGCTTTGATAATTTCAAAGTATTTAAAATCAAAACAAAAACTGATAAGCTGCGAAAAGTGGTCAACGACTTAGTGTCTGATTTCGAAAATGTAAGTTGATTTAACAACATTAGGGGTATTCATCAAACCTTGTAAACGCCTTATAAAGCTTGTAAACGTATAAACTTATCAAGTGTATTAAATGAACTGTCAAAATTTGTATGGAACGAAGTTTACACAAAACTTGAAAAACTTAAGCATTTCGTAAACTTATAAGGTTTGATGAATCCCCCCATTGAGTCTTTGTGTGCCGTGAGAAGTAAGAATGGAAACATTACTTTTTAGTCTGCTTGAAATCTGATTTTTGTTGGGAAACAAAATTTCAGTAAACATAAAATTTAAAAAAATATTCGCATGAGAGAACATTCAAAAACTTTTTATTTTGTTTTAGTACAATGTATGGTATAGCGATGATAATGAGATGCATGTTATGGTTAATCCCAATAAGCTGATTCAATTACAAAATTTAACACTAACACATAATCTACCTGCGGAAGTAATGGTTTCGAATGTTCAAAGGTATGTTGATAATAGATATTTAGATACTCTTGGGCAGGAAAAAATTATGTTAGTTCGATAATTTGCGACACGAGTTAGCAACTTCAACATGGCTAGAAAGTGAACCCATCTAAAAAAAATTACCCATTTTTGTACCCTATATTTTGGTTAGCGCGTCCCAGTAACTTCCCAAAATTTTATCCGCTGTTGGTAAGAAGGGAAGTATACCTAAAAAAATTACCGATAAATATAGAAAAAATATAGTAAATATTACATAAAAAAGATAGTAAAAATTACGCAAAAAATACAGTAAAAACTAAAAAAAAATAGTAAAATATTTGCAAAAAATATATTAAAAATTACATAAAAAATGAAGTAAAAATTACGTAAAAATATTGTAAAATAAAAAATATAGTAAAAATTGTACAAAAAAGATAGTAAAATTTACACAAAAATATAGTAAAAAAATATGGTAAAAATTACGCAAAAAAAATATAGTAAAAATTACACAAAAAAGATAGTAAAATTTACCCAAAAAATATAGTCAAATAAAAATATAGTAAAAATTACCAAAAAATACAGTAAAAACTAAAAAAAATATACTAAAATATTTACAAAAAATATAGTAAAAAAAAAAATATATATAGTAAAAATTACACAAAAAATGTAGTAAAATATTTACAAAAAATATAGTAAAATAAAAAATATAATAAAAATTACACAAAAAATATAGTAAAATAAAAAATATAGTAAGTATTACACAAAAAGATAGTAAAATGCACAAAAAGCATAGCACAATAAAAATTATGGTAAAAATTACACAAAAAATATAGTAAAAAATACGCAAGAAATGCAGTAAAAACTAAAAAAAAAAACATAGTAAAATATTTACAAAAAATATAGTAAAAATGAGGCAAAATATAGTAAAATAAAAAATATGGTAAAAATTACGCCAAAAAATATAGTAAAAATTACCCAAAAAATACAGTAAAAACTAAAAAAAATATAGTAAAATATTTACAAAAAATATAGTAAAAATTAAACAAAAAAATAGTAAAATTTAAATAAAAAATATAGTAAAATAAAAAATTTACACAAAAAATGTAGTCAAATAAAAATGTAGTAAAAATTACGTGAAAAATGTAGTAAAAATTACAAAAAAAAATATAGTAAATATAAAAAATATATAAAATCCTGGAGCCGCCACTGTGTATTTACTTAGTTAGAGGTATACGAACAAACGAATATGTACAACTTTATTTTTTACACGGCTAAAAAAATGATCCTAAATTTTAAACCCGTATAAAGTTTAATCAATTTTTCAAACTTTTTTGTACAATATTTCAAATCGTCCAAATACCTACAAAGATTTTCAATTTCTTTTCGTTTCGATTTAAAATCTAAATGAAAAATCAGTCTAAAATTTTTTTTTAGTTTGTTTGAATGTAATTGAATTTTGCCCACAAAAACTTAATGTGCGACATAGCTCAGCGGTAGAGCAGTCGGCTGTAACTCCTGAGCGTTTTCGTTCGAATCCTGCCAGCTGCCACATTTTTTTAGTTTTATTTTATTCGGTTTAAACTAAAACTTTTTGGTTTGAAAATTAAAACTTTTCGTTTTAAAATTAAAACTTTTTAGTTTGAAAACTAAAACTTTTTTGTCTAAAATTTAAACTTTTGGGTTTGAAAATTCAAATTTATTTTTGAAAGCTTATTCAAGATTGAATTTTGCCAACAACATTTACGTGTGCGATGTAGCTCAGTGATAGAGCAGACGGGCATGATGACAAAACTCGGTATGGGGGTGTAAAAGTAGGTCGCCTCCCAGTTGGTGCACCCTGGGTAACGCTAAATGACCTACATAGCCTACACGGCTAGTTTCTTGTATTGCCGGTTCTACGAGAACGGTACCAGTACTTGTGCTGTACCCATCGTGCCGAAACGACCCGGGCCGTTTTCTAATATCGACACGGGCAAGAGCAATACACTCGGGGTGACCCTGCCTGACATTTAGGCAGGGCTACACCTCGCTACAACAACAACAACAACAACGGGCATGATGCGGGGAGTCTTGGTTCGAGTCCCAGCCAACGGACAAAAAATTTATTTTATATTTAAAAAATTGTTAAAACATTTCTGGTTTATAATTGAAACCCGCTTCATTTAGCCAATTTTCATGAAAACTGGTCTAGATTGCATTTGAATCCAAATTTGGTTTGGTCATATATTTAGTCCAAAAAAGTTTAAAATTTAGGTTCAAATTTTTAACCGTGTACTAGCTGGTGGCCGCGATTTCGTATGCGTATAATTTCTGGGTTAGCAAAGAATAAAATCCAACAAAAGGACTGGAGTTCAGCACTTAAGGTTACCATAATGTACTAACACATTTTTTTGCGAAAATATTCGTCGATATCTCCGAAACCGGTTGAGCTATCGATATTTCAAGATATCTCCCAAACCATGTCAGATATGTCAATGCATCACATCGCATATTATAGCACTCATTGACACCTTTCGTTTGACACCCATATTGTACTAAGACATTTTTGGTCACTCCTGGTCCACATATTGGACGATAACTCCAAAACTGGTTGAAATATCGAAAAACGTAATATCTTAAATTTTAAGTTGAGCGTCTAGCAATCCAACGATTCAATTCTATTCAGTACTTTTAGAGTGTTACGACCACAAACATACAGGCAGACATGGTCCACATATTGGGCGATAACTCCAAAACCGGTTGAAATATCGAAAAAAGTAATATCTTAAATTTTAAGTTGAGCATCGAGTAATCCAACGAAAAAAGTTGCATTCAATTCCATTCATTACTTTCAGAGTGATGCGGGCACAAACATACGGACAGACAGACAGACAGACACACAAAAATTTTTGAAATGGTTGATTTGGATTCTACGCGCTTAATAATGCTTCCCTCAATCAATTTTTTGTTGATATCTGACTCTACTTAGTCAAATTTGTAGACCTCCACTTACGATAAAATCACCACAGTTGAGTTCCTAGTATAAAGATGTTTTGCATAGTCCTTAATTGTCTCATCCCTTAGACTCCCTTAAAAACTAAATTATAAAAACATAATTTATCACTTTCAACAGCCGTATCGATGCAGAAGACGTCGTGCCACGCTTCTCAGATCGCCTTAGCACATATAGTTGGAAGCGTTATTATCCTTTATCGTCGATCGAACAATTTTTGGATGATATATTGGCCAAATACCCGAATGTGACTAGTCACATTGACATTGGCACATCCTATGAAGGACGCAAAATACGTGGCATTAAAATTTCCTACAAAGAGGGTAATCCTGGCATATTCATCGAATCCAATATACATGCGCGTGAATGGATTACTTCAGCAACAGCGACTTGGTTAATCAATGAACTATTAACATCCGAAGACAATGATGTGCGCGAATTGGCGGAGACGCATGATTGGTACATAGTGCCCGTTTTAAATGTTGACGGTTTTGTCTACTCACATAATGTGGTAAGTGATCTGGAGTTCTCGTAGCTATCAAGAGATTTATGTATTACTCTTCATCCCCCCACCCTACCAGGATCGTATGTGGCGAAAAACGCGTCAGCCTGTCAAAAACTCACGTTGCGTTGGTGTAGATGCTAATCGCAATTTCGATTCGCATTGGATGGAAAGTGGTGGTGGTTCTTCGAATCCGTGTACTGAGATCTTTTTCTGGTACACATCCCTTCTCAGAACCTGAAACTAAAGCACTTGCCAATTATATAGCCAGCATTAAAGATCGAATTAATATTTTGTTTGCATTTCATTCGTATGCTCAAAAATTGCTCTACCCATTTGGTTGGACAATAAGGCATCCAGATAATTACAAAGATTTAACAGCTGCCGCTAAAGCCTATGCTGATGCTGTATTTAAGTTGCCTGATCATACAAAATATGTTTATGGTACATTGGCGGAAGCAATGTGTGAGTACATACACAAATAACACAGCAGAACAAAATTTAAGTTTTTGAAATCCTCTCAACGATTTCTAAAGCTTTTGGGTGTGCTGAAGCTGAATGTGAAGTCAAATGGTTTTTATATTTGGTGACATATTGCAAAAAATTGAGAGTTGTTAAGAAAAAAAAAAAAAAAAAAAAAAAAAAAATTACAACTACCGATCTCTGAACAAACTACCCTCTGGCGAGGAAACCTAGAGTGACCCGAAAAATCAGACTTCAAATTCGTATTCAGCACACCCAAAGGCTTTAGAAATCGCTGAAAACCCATCTGGGATTTTTTTTGCTGTTGTGCAGTGTAATTTTTGTTTAAAATTTTAAATTACCTTTCTTTCCCTGCAGATTTTGCGTCTGGCGCCACTAGCGATTGGGCCTATAGTGAGCAAAATATTCGACTCGCAACCACAATCGAATTTCGTGATACTGGTAATTATGGCTTTTTGTTACCTCCGGCGCAAATAATACCCCATTGCAGAGATACGCTCGCCGGTTTATTGGCATATGTGAAGAAGGCTCATGAGCTGAATTATATGAAGCCTAAGTACAAGCTTAAGTCAAAATTGTATGAATTTTGTAAATTTTTATAGTATTGAAAAGTATTGAAAAATCCAAAAATAGTAGTTTTTTTTAAGTACCTGTATGATCGAGCTGTACTCGTAATGTTTAAAGTTTATATAATTTCAATAATAATTTCGATTCTCAATAATTTTTTATATATTAATATTGTATCTGAACAAAGTTAACAATAACTTTTATTAAGCTGGAGTGGCAACCCCAAGACAAAAAAACAACTCTTTAGAATACTGCAATCGTGATTGCATGCTCTCGTGAAGTTGAAGTGAAAGAGCTAAACAGCTTCTGCTTCAAGACGATAACTAAGACAATAACATATACAAATTAACCATAAAAAAATTGTTGCATTTATAACGAGGAAATGGAAAAATAAAATAAAAAAATAGGTGGCAACATTGATTTATATGTTTTTATTTCGAGTTTTTTGTTACCCTCTTTTGAAATGTTCTCTTTTTACATTTCGGAAAGAAATGGCGGATCCGTGGTTTTGGACGGGGGTTTTTTTCGAGGACATTTTTTATATACAGTTTTTCCAAGCTGGCCTTTTATGCTTGTTTTTTTTTTTTCAAAAATATATATACATACCTACATTTGTTGGTATGAGCAATGTCAAATTCAAGGTATCACTTATGTAAATCGCTTAAAAAGTTACCGAATGTGTATTACGTAAACGCAAAGACATTAGTTGGCAGTTTTCTGGCAGTTTTACTTAATTTTTTTTTTTGGAAATTTTTACTTTTCTATTTAATATGATATTTTGTGTAACTGTTACCATATTTTTCGCGTAATTTTTACTCTCTTTTTTGCATAATTTTTTTAGCATATTTTTTGTGTAATTTTTACTTCATTTCTTTTTTTTTTTTACTATATTTTTTTTATGTAATTTTGACTAAATTTTTCATGTAATTTTTACTGTATTTTTTGCGCAATTTTTACCATATTTTGTTTGTAACTTTTACCATATCTTTTGTGTAATTTTTACTATATTTTTTTTGTGTAATTTTTACTATATTTTTTACGTAATTTTTGATATATTTTTTGGATAATTTTTTACTATATTTTTTTAATAATTTTTAATGTATTTTTTGCGTAATTTTTACCATATTTTTTTTGTAACTTTTACCATATCTTTTATGTAATTTTTACTATATTTTTTTGTGTAATTTTTACTATATTTTTTTTGTAACTTTTACCATATCTTTGTGTAATTTTTACTATATTTTTTACGTAATTTTTGATATATTTTTTGGATAATTTTTTACTATATTTTTTGAATAATTTTTACTGTATTTTTTGCGTAATTTTTACCATATTTTTTTTTTGTAACTTTTTACCATATCTTTTGTGTAATTTTTACTATATTTTTTTGTGTAATTTTTACTATATTTTTTTACGTAATTTTTGATATATTTTTTGGATAATTTTTTACTATATTTTTTGAATAATTTTTAATGTATTTTTTGCGTAATTTTTACCATATTTTTTTTTGTAACTTTTACCATATCTTTTGTGTAATTTTTACTATATTTTTTTGTGTAATTTTTACCATATTTTTTTTGTAACTTTTACCATATCTTTTGTGTAATTTTTACTATATTTTTTTACGTAATTTTTGATATATTTTTTGGATAATTTTTTACTATATTTTTTGAATAATTTTTAATGTATTTTTTGCGTAATTTTTACCATATTTTTTTTTGTAACTTTTACCATATCTTTTGTGTAATTTTTACTATATTTTTTTGTGTAATTTTTACCATATTTTTTTGTAACTTTTACCATATCTTTTGTGTAATTTTTACTATATTTTTTTGTGTAATTTTTACTATATTTTTTACGTAATTTTTGATATATTTTTTGGATAATTTTTACTATATTTTTTTAATAATTTTTAATGTATTTTTTGCGTAATTTTTACCATATTTTTTTTTGTAACTTTTACCATATCTTTTATGTAATTTTTACTATATTTTTTGTGTAATTTTTACTATATTTTTTTTTGTAACTTTTACCATATCTTTGTGTAATTTTTTACTATATTTTTTACGTAATTTTTGATATATTTTTTGAATAATTTTTACTGTATTTTTTGCGTAATTTTTTACCATATTTTTTTTTGTAACTTTTACCATATCTTTTGTGTAATTTTTACTATATTTTTTTTGTGTAATTTTTACTATATTTTTTACGTAATTTTTGATATATTTTTTGGATAATTTTTTACTATATTTTTTTTAATAATTTTTAATGTATTTTTTGCGTAATTTTTACCATATTTTTTTGTAACTTTTACCATATCTTTTATGTAATTTTTACTATATTTTTTTGTGTAATTTTTACTATATTTTTTTTGTAACTTTTACCATATCTTTGTGTAATTTTTACTATATTTTTTACGTAATTTTTGATATATTTTTTGAATAATTTTTACTGTATTTTTTGCGTAATTTTTACCATATTTTTTTTTGTAACTTTTACCATATCTTTTGTGTAATTTTTACTATATTTTTTTGTGTAATTTTTTACTATATTTTTTTTACGTAATTTTTGATATATTTTTTGGATAATTTTTACTATATTTTTTGAATAATTTTTAATGTATTTTTTGCGTAATTTTTACCATATTTTTTTTTGTAACTTTTACCATATCTTTTGTGTAATTTTTACTATATTTTTTTGTGTAATTTTTACCATATTTTTTTTGTAACTTTTACCATATCTTTTGTGTAATTTTTACTATATTTTTTACGTAATTTTTGATATATTTTTTTGGATAATTTTTTACTATATTTTTTGAATAATTTTTAATGTATTTTTTGCGTAATTTTTACCATATTTTTTTTTTGTAACTTTTACCATATCTTTTGTGTAATTTTTACTATATTTTTTTGTGTAATTTTTACCATATTTCATATTTTTTTTTGTAACTTTTACCATATCTTTTGTGTAATTTTTACTATATTTTTTTGTGTAATTTTTACTATATTTTTTACGTAATTTTTGATATATTTTTTGGATAATTTTTTACTATATTTTTTTAATAATTTTTAATGTATTTTTTGCGTAATTTTTACCATATTTTTTTTGTAACTTTTACCATATCTTTTATGTAATTTTTACTATATTTTTTGTGTAATTTTTACTATATTTTTTTGTAACTTTTACCATATCTTTGTGTAATTTTTACTATATTTTTTACGTAATTTTTGATATATTTTTTGGATAATTTTTTACTATATTTTTTGAATAATTTTTACTGTATTTTTTGCGTAATTTTTACCATATTTTTTTTTGTAACTTTTACCATATCTTTTGTGTAATTTTTACTATATTTTTTTGTGTAATTTTTACTATATTTTTTACGTAATTTTTGATATATTTTTTGAATAATTTTTAATGTATTTTTTGCGTAATTTTTACCATATTTTTTTTTTGTAACTTTTACCATATCTTTTGTGTAATTTTTACTATATTTTTTTGTGTAATTTTTACCATATTTTTTTTGTAACTTTTACCATATCTTTTGTGTAATTTTTACTATATTTTTTACGTAATTTTTGATATATTTTTTGGATAATTTTTTACTATATTTTTTGAATAATTTTTAATGTATTTTTTGCGTAATTTTTACCATATTTTTTTTTGTAACTTTTACCATATCTTTTGTGTAATTTTTACTATATTTTTTTGTGTAATTTTTACCATATTTTTTTTGTAACTTTTACCATATCTTTTGTGTAATTTTTACTATATTTTTTACGTAATTTTTGATATATTTTTTGGATAATTTTTTACTATATTTTTTGAATAATTTTTACTGTATTTTTTGCGTAATTTTTACCATATTTTTTTTTGTAACTTTTACCATATCTTTTGTGTAATTTTTACTATATTTTTTTGTGTAATTTTTACTATATTTTTTTACGTAATTTTTGATATATTTTTTGGATAATTTTTTACTATATTTTTTGAGTAATTTTTACTGTATTTTTTACGTAATTTTTACCATATTTTTTTTGTAACTTTTACCATATCTTTTATGTAATTTTTACTATATTTTTTTGTGTAATTTTTACTATATTTTTTTACGTAATTTTTGATATATTTTTTGGATAATTTTTTACTATATTTTTTGAATAATTTTTAATGTATTTTTTGCGTAATTTTTACCATATTTTTTTTGTAACTTTTACCATATCTTTTGTGTAATTTTTACTATATTTTTTACGTAATTTTTGATATATTTTTTGGATAATTTTTTACTATATTTTTTGAATAATTTTTACTGTATTTTTTGCGTAATTTTTACCATATTTTTTTTGTAACTTTTACCATATCTTTTGTGTAATTTTTACTATATTTTTTTGTGTAATTTTTACTATATTATTTTACGTAATTTTTGATATATTTTTTGGATAATTTTTTACTATATTTTTTGAGTAATTTTTACCGTATTTTTTGCGTAATTTTTACCATATTTTTTTTGTAACTTTTACCATATCTTTTGTGTAATTTTTACTATATTTTTTACGTAATTTTTGATATATTTTTTGGATAATTTTTTACTATATTTTTTGAATAATTTTTACCATATTTTTTGTAACTTTTACAATATTTTTTGTGTAATTTTTACTATATTTTTTTACGTAATTTTTGATATATTTTTTGGATAATTTTTTACTATATTTTTTTACGTAAGTTTTACTGTATTTTTTGCGTAGTTTTTACCATATTTTTTTTGTAACTTTTACAATATTTTTTGTGTAATTTTTACTATAGTTTTTTGTGTAATTTTTACTATATTTTTTTACGTAATTTTTTATATATTTTTTGGATAATTTTTTACTATATTTTTTGAGTAATTTTTACCGTATTTTTTGATATATTTTTTGGATAATTTTTTACTATATTTTTTTAATAATTTTTAATGTATTTTTTGCGTAATTTTTACCATATTTTTTTTGTAACTTTTACCATATCTTTTATGTAATTTTTACTATATTTTTTTGTGTAATTTTTACTATATTTTTTTTGTAACTTTTACCATATCTTTGTGTAATTTTTACTATATTTTTTACGTAATTTTTGATATATTTTTTGGATAATTTTTTACTATATTTTTTGAATAATTTTTACTGTATTTTTTGCGTAATTTTTACCATATTTTTTTTTGTAACTTTTACCATATCTTTTGTGTAATTTTTACTATATTTTTTTGTGTAATTTTTACTATATTTTTTTACGTAATTTTTGATATATTTTTTTCTCAAAAAACACATTTTCATACAATCCCGAAAATTGCTTGTTAATACCGTCGGTATTTACAACAATAGACTACAAGTCAAAAAAGCAACAAAGAGTTTTTTGGATAATTTTTTACTATATTTTTTGAATAATTTTTAATGTATTTTTTGCGTAATTTTTACCATATTTTTTTTTGTAACTTTTACCATATCTTTTGTGTAATTTTTACTATATTTTTTTGTGTAATTTTTACCATATTTTTTTTGTAACTTTTACCATATCTTTTGTGTAATTTTTACTATATTTTTTACGTAATTTTTGATATATTTTTTGGATAATTTTTTACTATATTTTTTGAATAATTTTTAATGTATTTTTTGCGTAATTGTTACCATATTTTTTTTTGTAACTTTTACCATATCTTTTGTGTAATTTTTACTATATTTTTTTGTGTAATTTTTACCATATTTTTTTTGTAACTTTTACCATATCTTTTGTGTAATTTTTACTATATTTTTTACGTAATTTTTGATATATTTTTTGGATAATTTTTTACTATATTTTTTGAATAATTTTTACTGTATTTTTTGCGTAATTTTTACCATATTTTTTTTTGTAACTTTTACCATATCTTTTGTGTAATTTTTACTATATTTTTTTGTGTAATTTTTACCATATTTTTTTTGTAACTTTTACCATATCTTTTGTGTAATTTTTACTATATTTTTTACGTAATTTTTGATATATTTTTTGGATAATTTTTTACTATATTTTTTGAATAATTTTTAATGTATTTTTTGCGTAATTTTTACCATATTTTTTTTTGTAACTTTTACCATATCTTTTGTGTAATTTTTACTATATTTTTTTTGTGTAATTTTTACCATATTTTTTTTGTAACTTTTACCATATCTTTTGTGTAATTTTTACTATATTTTTTACGTAATTTTTGATATATTTTTTGGATAATTTTTTACTATATTTTTTGAATAATTTTTACTGTATTTTTTGCGTAATTTTTACCATATTTTTTTTTGTAACTTTTACCATATCTTTTGTGTAATTTTTACTATATTTTTTTGTGTAATTTTTACTATATTTTTTTACGTAATTTTTGATATATTTTTTGGATAATTTTTTACTATATTTTTTGAGTAATTTTTACTGTATTTTTTACGTAATTTTTACCATATTTTTTTTGTAACTTTTACCATATCTTTTATGTAATTTTTACTATATTTTTTTGTGTAATTTTTACTATATTTTTTTACGTAATTTTTGATATATTTTTTGGATAATTTTTTACTATATTTTTTGAATAATTTTTAATGTATTTTTTGCGTAATTTTTACCATATTTTTTTTGTAACTTTTACCATATCTTTTGTGTAATTTTTACTATATTTTTTACGTAATTTTTGATATATTTTTTGGATAATTTTTTACTATATTTTTTGAATAATTTTTACTGTATTTTTTGCGTAATTTTTACCATATTTTTTTTTTGTAACTTTTACCATATCTTTTGTGTAATTTTTACTATATTTTTTTGTGTAATTTTTACTATATTATTTTACGTAATTTTTGATATATTTTTTGGATAATTTTTTACTATATTTTTTGAGTAATTTTTACCGTATTTTTTGCGTAATTTTTACCATATTTTTTTTGTAACTTTTACCATATCTTTTGTGTAATTTTTACTATATTTTTTACGTAATTTTTGATATATTTTTTGGATAATTTTTTACTATATTTTTTGAATAATTTTTACCATATTTTTTGTAACTTTTACAATATTTTTTGTGTAATTTTTACTATATTTTTTTACGTAATTTTTGATATATTTTTTGGATAATTTTTTACTATATTTTTTTACGTAAGTTTTACTGTATTTTTTGCGTAGTTTTTACCATATTTTTTTTGTAACTTTTACAATATTTTTTGTGTAATTTTTACTATAGTTTTTTGTGTAATTTTTACTATATTTTTTTACGTAATTTTTTATATATTTTTTGGATAATTTTTTACTATATTTTTTGAGTAATTTTTACCGTATTTTTTGCGTAATTTTTACCATATTTTTTTGTAACTTTTACCATATCTTTTGTGTAATTTTTACTATATTTTTTACGTAATTTTTGATATATTTTTTGGATAATTTTTTACTATATTTTTTGAGTAATTTTTACCGTATTTTTTGCGTAATTTTTACCATATTTTTTTGTAACTTTTACCATATCTTTTGTGTAATTTTTACTATATTTTTTACGTAATTTTTGATATATTTTTTGGATAATTTTTTACAATATTTTTTGAATAATTTTTACTGTATTTTTTGCGTAATTTTTACCATATTTTTTTTTGTAACTTTTACCATATCTTTTGTGTAATTTTTACTATATTTTTTACGTAATTTTTGATATATTTTTTGGATAATTTTTTACTATATTTTTTGAGTAATTTTTACCGTATTTTTTGCGTAATTTTTACCATATTTTTTTGTAACTTTTACCATATCTTTTGTGTAATTTTTACTATATTTTTTACGTAATTTTTGATATATTTTTTGGATAATTTTTTACAATATTTTTTGAATAATTTTTACTGTATTTTTTGCGTAATTTTTACCATATTTTTTTTTTGTAACTTTTACCATATCTTTTGTGTAATTTTTACTATATTATTTTACGTAATTTTTGATATATTTTTTGGATAATTTTTTACTATATTTTTTGAGTAATTTTTACCGAATTTTTTGCGTAATTTTTACCATATTTTTTTTGTAACTTTTACCATATCTTTTGTGTAATTTTTACTATATTTTTTACGTAATTTTTGATATATTTTTTGGATAATTTTTTACTATATTTTTTGAATAATTTTTACCATATTTTTTGTAACTTTTACAATATTTTTTGTGTAATTTTTACTATATTTTTTTACGTAATTTTTGATATATTTTTTGGATAATTTTTTACTATATTTTTTTACGTAAGTTTTACTGTATTTTTTGCGTAGTTTTTACCATATTTTTTTTGTAACTTTTACAATATTTTTTGTGTAATTTTTACTATAGTTTTTTGTGTAATTTTTACTATATTTTTTTACGTAATTTTTTATATATTTTTTGGATAATTTTTTACTATATTTTTTGAGTAATTTTTACTGTATTTTTTGCGTAATTTTTACTATATTTTTTTTGTAACTTTTACAATATTTTTTGTGTAATTTTTACTATATTTTTTTACTTTGTTTTTTTGCGTAGTTTTTACCATATTTTTTGTAACTTTTACAATATTTTTTGAGTAATTTTTACTATATTCTTTTACTTTGTTTTTTTTTTGCGTAGCGTTTACTGTCTTTTTTGTGAAATTTTTATTAGGCTCATTCCATTTGAAGACAGCCGGTCTGCGCGGGACATGATTTTTGAATTCGATGAAATTTTAATATTTTGTTCTTTGGTCAAAATAAAGAAACACGTGTCTTTTTTTCCTGAAAAATTTTTTTTTTCGGATTTATCGGCAGTTGAAATCGTTAAAATGCAATGAACATTTTTTAACTATAACTTTTATATAAATTTATAAAAAATA
>CAXKVI010000003.1:12505098-12510098 GCA_964058755.1 Campiglossa producta
TCGGGGTCAATTTGGGTTCAAATTAGATTTTATGATCATATTGGGATCATTTTGAGGATTTTGGGAATTTGAGGATCATTTGGAATCATTTTTATTCATTCCGTTGTCACTTTGGGTTCAAACTGGGATCGTTTTAGGATCATTTCGAGGTAATTTTCGGAATATTTTGGAATCTATTTGAAATAATTTTGGGGTCATTTTTGGGGTCAGTTTGGGATTAATTTGGGTTCCATTAGAGCTCAATTTTATTGTTATTTTTGGATCATTTTGGGGTCAATTCGGGATCACTTTGGAATAATTTTGGGGTCATTTTGGAGTTATTTTAGGGTCAATTCAGGTACACTTTGGAATAATTTTGGGGTCAATTTTGGATCATTTTGGGGGTTATTTGAGGATCATTTTGGGATACTTTTGGGGTCACTTTTAGAGCATTTTTGGTACTAAAATAAAATAAATTAACAGAGGGTTTGTCTGGGCGTATGAGTAACTTTTTCCCAATGTAAATCTGTGGTCAGCATTTACCTTCCGTGGAGTGGAGTGGAATTAAAAAAAAAAAATTAATATCTTTATACCTAACCTCAAATATTCCCCACTTTTTTGCTGCCGAATCAATGCATTCCTGAGAGAGGAGCAAAACAAATACTCACCTAATAATTCTATATAAAGCTTTCAGCTCTACCCAAAATCAGTTGCATACGTCATTATACATATGACGTAGGCATGATAATATTGGTAGATATTAGCATAACTAAGTGAGCCCACCCACAATATTCACAAAAATCAATAAACCTACAAAAACAAATACTGACACTACAATTATCTAAAGAAAAACATACAAAGAAATGTCTAGCAGGAAGAAAGCAAATACAAAAACCGCAATAGATATAATTTCAAAAGTATGTAGAGAAGTCTCAATTTCTTTTTGGCTGTTGTTAACAACAACAACTTTTCTTTGTTTGTCTAACATTCGCTTAATTAATATTGCCACTTGACACGCAGCAATGGTTTTGTGTTTAGTATTGCGGTCTCTTTCGCGGCACGCAGTGTGCAGTGTTGCCAAAGCGTGAAAATGTTGCTTCAAAATCCGTGTTAAAATTGCTTTTAACCACATAACTTTTTATACAAATATCCTGATATAAATAACTTGATTCAAAAAGACATCTGTGATATTGCTACCTTAGCCACTTTCATTGAGTGTTATGTTCGGTCCCTAAATAAACTTAACGCTGACAAAAAAAAAACTTAACTGTCACAAATATTAACTCAGCAAACACAGCCGTTCACCAAAAGGATCCTCCCATCCCAGAAAACACAGTGTAACAGCATTTTTTGGGGGACCATATCTTGAGACCATATCCATATCTTGAGTTTTTCGTGATAGTTATTTTCGGTATTATTTCGGGAGGGATCATCTCGGGATTGTTTCTAGGATTTTTTTCAAGACTTTTTCGTGATGATTTCAAGGCGATTTTAGTATGGTTTTTACTTCTTTGGAAAATTTCGGTAATGTCTTTGGGATAATTTCGGAACTTTTGGAACCACATAGACATCGCCCCGAAATAATTCTAAAAAAGTACCAAAATAATCCCGTAATGATAAAATAGTCAGATTTTATTCAATAAAAATGTCAAAATAGTCCCAAAAATGTCCTGAAATCATCTCGAAAAACCTCCGAAATATTCCCGAAAGTAGCAAAAATGCTCACAAAAAAGTCCCAAATAAGTTCAGAAATGATCCCAAAATAAAGTACCAAAAAATATCGAAATTATTTGAAAACAAATACTGAAATATTCCCAAAAAACTCCAAGGAATTCCAAATTGATCCTAAAAAGTGTAAACATTGTCCCTAATCCTATTGAACCCTAAAATGGTCCTAAAAATCATCTTAAATAACCGCCGAAATATTCCTGAAAATCACAAAAATGGTCACAAAAAAGTCCCAAATAAGTTCAGAAATGATCCCAAAAAAAGTACCAAAAAATATCTAAATTATCTGAAAAAAGTACTGAAATATTCCCGAAATAACTCCTAGGAATTCCAAATTGATCCTAAAAGGTAAAAAAGACAAACAAAAATGGTACCTAAGAGGTCCTAAAATGGTTCTAAAAATCATGTCAAAAAACTTCCGAAATATTCACGTAAATAACAAAAATGGTCACAAAAAAGTCCCAAATAAGTTCAGAAATGATCCCAAAATAAAGTACCAAAAAACTATCGAAATTATCTGAAAAAGGTACTGAAATATTGTCGAAATTAGGAGTTATTGGAACTCCAAGTTGATCCTAAAAAGTGCAAAAAATTGTTACTAAAACGCCATAAAATGGTCAAAGAACCTCCGAAAATTTCCGATAATAACATAAACGGTCACAAAAAAGTTCCAAATAAGTTTAGAAATGATCCCAAAAAGGTCCTTAAAAAAGTAAAAATGGACCCTAAAACGCCCTAAAATGGTTCTTAAAATCATTTCAAAAAATTTCCGAAATATTCCCCAAAATAACAAAAATGGTTACGAAAAAGTCCCAAATAAGTTAAGAAATGATTCCAAAAAAAAGTATCAAAAAAATTTCGAAATTATCTGAAAATAAAAATACTGAAATATTCCCAAAAAAAACTCCTAGGAATTCCAAATTGATCCTAAAAAGTGCAAAAATGGTACCTAAAGGGCTCTTAAAATGGTTCTAAGAATCATCTCAAAAAACTTCCCAAAGATTCCCGCAAATAACAAAATTGGTCACAAAAAGGGCCCAAATAAGTTCAAAAATGATTCCAAAAAAAAGTACCAAAAAAATATCGAAATTATCTGAAAAGAATACTAAAATCATCCCAAAAGAACTCCTAGGAATTCCAAATTGATCCTAAAAAGAGCAAAAATGGGCCCTAATATACCCTAAAATGGTCCTAAAAATCATCTCAAAAAACCCCCGAAATATTCCTGAAAATAACAAAAATGGTCACAAAAAAGTTCCAAATAAGTTTAGAAATGATCCCAAAAAGGTCCTAAAAAGTGTAAAAACGTCCTAAAATAGTCCTATAAATCATGTCAAAAAACCACCGAAAATAACAAAAATGCTCACAAAAAAAGTTCAAAAAAGATCCCAAAAAAAGTAAAAAATATACTGAAATATTCCCAAAAAAAACTCCTAGGAATTCCAAATTGATCCTATAAAGTTCACAAATAGTCCCTAAAAGACCCTAAAATGGTGCAAAAATCATCCCGAAATAGTTTCATACGCAAATCCCCGAAAATATATCAGCTCAAAAAAAACCAAAGTGCCGAAATGGTCCCAAAAACAGCCTTATGACCCCAAAAAGTCCTAAAATATATTTAATTGCATATGTGATATTATCTCGAAATCCACCTGATATTCGCTTCAAGATAACTTCAACAATCTAATAACCCTTAGTAACCTTGCCGTTTGGGCACCAGGCCCAACTAGGTCAGATTGCTACCAGACCATACCATGCATCTACTAGTCATGAAATACAAGAATTATACTGG
The DNA here is from genome assembly GCA_964058755.1 of Campiglossa producta. NCBI lineage: Eukaryota > Metazoa > Arthropoda > Insecta > Diptera > Tephritidae > Campiglossa > Campiglossa producta. The sequence goes on from CAXKVI010000003.1 coordinate 12,508,598, forward strand.
TTGTAAAATACCAGTTCAAAAAGCAGTGAACAGGGACTAGTACAATTTCAAAAAACTATACTAGTCCCCATACTAGTTCAAAAAGCATTGAAACTGGACTAGTATGATTTCGACCAGAAATTAATAGTCGGCTTCAAAAAACACATAATTTTTATTTTATGTTCATATATAAAGAACTATTAATTTTCTATAACAGGATCCTTTACCAGAATATTTAAAAAAACGTATTTACGAGAAAAGAAAATTGGAGTTTTAAGAGCAGTTTGGTAGATTGCGTATCAATATGTTTTCGAACAAAAATAATTGCGTCTATCTTGAAACTTTGCAATTATAATGCACTTTTTATATGTCATACACGGCGTATGAGTAACATTTAGTTATTCAAGTAAGAAAATTTCTAATAAATTGTAATCATGTTTTGGTTGATATCTCCGAAAAAACTTTGATTTCTTGGGACAGTGTAAAGTCCATCCTCAAGGATCCAGCTCGGCATATTCTTCAAGTTTCTTAGAATAAGCTATCTTGCTCCTCTCTATATCATTCATTCATATGTGCTGATTTTTGAGGTTTTGATATAAAGTGATGTTATTATATGTTAAAGGTAGCCTTCTAGGAATGGCAGCATCTCACACAATCCACAGTGATTTCATCAATTTCCATAATTTGTATTTTACCTTTACATGGAATCATTTCGCCCACAAAAAATTACCCCGAATTTGTTGCAAAGTGTATATAGATAATCAAAAAATAACAAGAAGCACAAAAAAACTATTTTGACGTAGGATTTTGCTTCGATACGTATTACAACAATAACTAACGCCAAAGGACCTGCTGTTAGCATTAGTAGCTCAGCGCTCACCTCAGTTTTTTGTGGCTACCGAAGTTTTACCTTTGATTTTTTTTCTCTCTCTCTTTGATTTACTAAGCTCGAACACCTCACACTCAAATCGAATTTAATGTGTTTACTTTGCTTGGTAGGTACGCAAAAACAATTTTATTTTCAAGTGGTTGCCTACGTAAACTGTAGAAAAGAAAAAAAAAGGAGAAAAAAAAACTAAGGAAATTCGAAACCATTGAATTACCCTTAGATGATGGTAATAAATCACTATGCCGAAAAAGCGGTTAGGATACACATGAATGCGTACGCACAAACATCAATATCCGACAAAAAAAAAATAGAAAAATATGTGTGTTTAGGCTGGGTAACCTTGAATAAATTTCAGTATACATATGTTGAGGTTAAAGTGTCCGACAGCAGGAAATAAACATAATAACATACTTTGGAATAGCTATAACTATACAAACATACATACTATTTATTGAAACCTTAAAATTAAGTGATCCATAACAATAATGATAGGTTTGCTATTGGTAAAAAAAACTTTAACAATTTTCAGGCAAGATATTAAGCTATTATCAAATGTGCTTTGGAAATGTAATGCGCTTTTGAACCTTTAATTTCCCGTTATCGCTCAACAATATTATGATGGAGTATAATCAT
>CAXKVI010000003.1:12515098-12522598 GCA_964058755.1 Campiglossa producta
TGCATTCAAAAATAATTGCTGAAAATATCGCTATAAAAAAATAGGACATTACAAGCGATATTTTGCCGCCACTGCAGCCAACGCCAGCGCACAGTGTCGCCGAGGACGTTACTATCACAAACGGTCACAGCGCTCAGCAAGAGCAGCTGCAAAAGCAACCCTTACTACAACAAACTTCTACGCCAACTCAGCCACCAACTCAGCTGCTGCTTATTGAACAAAAACAACCACAACATAAACCACAACAACATCAGCAGCAGCAAACGCGCAAGCCTGCGTATTTCCCCAACCTCAAATCCCAATCCAACACAGCCACCAGCACACCCACCATACCCACCACACCCCTCGTCACACCTCTCACACCCACAACTATCCCACTACAAACAGCAATTTATCCAACGAAGTCATTTACGCCAACTTCTTACCGTGGTCCAAATCCCCTCTCCACACCTCCACCACATAGTGGGGCACCGCTGCCACTGCGTCAACAAAAACCAAAAGTTATCACACGATCGCAATCGTCGAAAGTTATACAAGAGTTGAAACAATTGCAAAGCAATAATAACAACAATTATAATAATCACTACCAACAACAACAACAACTACAGCAGCAACAGCATTCGATTCATCAATTAAAACAACAACAATCGCTACCAGCTACTTTACATCCACCGCAATCAGCGGTTAATGGCAGCCATCATCATTCGCCGCCACCATCCAAATCCGTCTCAATTTTGGTCTACAAAACCTTGAATACAGTCTTCAAGAGCAGTCGTAAGATAATCGTACGCGTTTGTGAGGTAGCGAGCGCTAAGAAATCATTTACAATGTTCAAATTTAATAAGGCGGGAGCGCAAAATCGCGCCGAAAATCGTGCGAATGCCTGTACGGGACACGATCAGTTCGTGCGTCCACCAGTACCCGAGAAGTGAGTGTTATTCGTAATATTTGGTTGTGTGAGTTTGACGGTGGTAGGAAGATATGAGGTTGGGGGTGTTTGAATACAATTTTTAGGGGGAAAACAAAATTTTTGGTAAAAAAGAGTGTCTCTCACTCTCTCTATTTTTGCCAGCTTTTTTGAGCGGAAAAAGCTTTTAGAGAGCTTTTGTCCCGCGTATTTAAGCTTAAGTGCGAAAGCGTTTAAAAGCTGTGCCTTCGAGCTTTGACTTTCCAAAAGTTAAATTTTTTCTTAGAAGGTTAAAGCTTTCAACAAAGCCTACTCAAGAGTTCAAAATACTCATTGAAAATGACTCAACGGAGAGACCCTAAGACACCCACAAGAGTTCCATATTTACAATTATTTTTAAGTTACTCCTTATCTCATACCAGTTAGTCGTCTGAAAATTGCCTTTGCCTTTCGAATTTTATTTTTTATGAAGATGGGGGTTAAATATTTTTTAATACGTTAAAGCTCAAGCGAAAGCTTTGAATCAAATCTTACTTTTTGGCTGCAGCTTGATTTCGAGAAATCCGCAGTTTAATTAAACGCCGAAAACTTGGCATTTAAATAAGGGCAAAAGCTTAAACACTTTCTTTAAAGCTTCCACAAAAGCTTATATTATAAAAAAATGTCACTAAATGTACGTCGTCTTTGGTACCTTTACCTTATAACTTCTGGACTATATAATCATAAAATTTCGATTTTTAGTTTAGTTTTAGGTAAAAGCTTTTACTAACAGACACTGAAAAATGCGTTTAGGCTGAACATAAAAAAACCTCCTTTCCAAACAAATAGCAGTTATACTGCAGTTCGTTAATAACCTGTAAGAATTTCTACCTCCAACAAAAAGCTCAAACTCTTATTAGCTATATCAAATCAAAAAAGCTCTCTAAAAGTTTAGCAGTTCGTTATAATAATCAAAACTATTCACTTTTTCACCCCGTTCGCACTTAGTTTTGCTAGGCAGCTTAAAGCTCCAAAGAAAGCTTATACCCATATCTAGGTCAAAAGCTTCATTTCTTTTTTAAAAAAAAGCTTTATAGTAAATTAGTGACTTATTTGAAATTTAAATGAGATTAAAATACTATATTTTAACTAAAAAGCTTTCACAAAAGTTTAAGCTTAAAGAGAAGTAATTGTGAATATATTATTGGATCCTTTTCATGGAGAGCTTTGGATAGATATGAAACCCTTCTTAGCAACAAATGCTTGTTTATACTATAGTTTAGTAACTAGGAACTTTTTTTCGCTGCAAACAGCGCCGGCTCCCTCAGCTTTAATTAGTTTCAAAAGCTCCCTGAGGGTTTGGGCGTTCGATTCCTTTAAAAGCAATCAAACAATCGTTCATTCCCTCTCGAAGCTCTGAGTTATATTATTAGATGTATTTTTCTCAAACCTCAAATCGCAGCTTTTTCGCTCTTTAACCCTTTGTTTCCAAAAAACTAAAACCTTTCAGACATGCACAAGAAACTAATTCCGTAAGGGCAAGAAATATGAGAATTGTACTTCACCATACATTTGGTCAATTAACGGGTTGAAGAGGCCCTCCTTGCCCCTAGAGACGTCTATGGACTTATAAGGCTATTTATTTTTCAACACAAAAACGAAAAGTTTTCAAACATACCCTAAAAAAACCAAAGGAAAGAAAATGTGAATCATAGCCCCAGACGACGGCTATGGCTTTATCTATCAGTACATCCCCTTACTATGCCCATGAACTTACCACTGTCAAACCTATTTAACAATAACTAACAAACTAAAAAAAAACTTTTTGATTTAAAAAAAAAATCTAACCTCACTTTTAAAATGCTGCTTTAAAATGACAAATAACCCAACGTAAAATAACAAACTAACCTTTAAAAAAACGTCAACCCTGCAAACCACTAACCCCCTCCATCAAACCTCTAAATGGAACCGGCAAACGCAGAAAAGTAAAGCATATAATGAAGAAATTACACAAACAAAATGGACTGAAACGCTCTAATTCAGCGATCGAATTTGATGTATCCGCACTGACAGCTGCCAATCGGCGACACATCTACAGCAGGTAAGTTAACTAAGCTAACCAAACAAAGAAAAAATATTTCTGCCCAACATTTTCAGGTCATTTTTTTTTTCAAATTTATAATTTCTGCCACCAACAACTGCAATTATATTAATTTTAGCAACCACTTTTTTAATAAAGCAAAATAAAAAAAAAATAATAATTAACCCATTAACTACCACCCCACGTTTTTTTCCAAAACCATTTGCAAATTACACAAATTCGCAAAAATTCACTTTTTCTAATATAATTTTCTTTTCTGTTTCTTTTCTTTTCTTCCTTTCAATTTTTCTTTACGCTTTTTGCTTTTGTTTCGTGCAAATTCGATGCAAAAACAAAATTAAATTTTCTTACAGCAATCGTTCGGCCAGCTCGGAACAAGATAATTCAGATCAATCCGAGCATTCGGAAAAATCACCATTGGTTAGCGCGAGGTTAGACAATCTAGCTAGGATATTTTTTAGCAAATCGATGCCAGCGGAAACCGGAAGTAGAGATACACTAGATTCTGTGCTAACAACAAGGTTGCATTTTCTTTACTTTCTAACTTAAAAAAAAAAAAAAAAAAAAATTTGAAAAAATTTGAAATAAAGTTTGTTGATTTGAAAAATTAAGCTCTTTCCAACTATCCCACACTCTAAATGCTAAATTAAAAATAATTTTGTTTAAAATTATTGCTCTGTTTAAAGTAAATTACAGTAAATTAAAAAAATTAATTTTAAAAAAATTATTGCTAAAAAATTTTATTTAAAAAAAAAATTGTCTTAAAGAATCTATGTTATCTAAAATATGTGTTTATTAATATTGAAATATTATATTAACCCATAAGGCTCCCTTGCGCGACTTTTTAAATCAGGGTTAATTAAAAAAAATCAAAAAAGTTGAAGTTGAACCCATCATTTGATTCAGACTTAAAAATAAAGCTAGATGTCGCGACGCGTCGTGTAAGTGAGCCTTAAAAAATTAATTATTAACAAAGTTGCAGTAAAGATTTTCCTTGTTATGCTACAAAAGTATGTTGTTGTATTTTTATGAAATTAATTCCCTTTCTTCTGTAGTATTAAAAAAAAAAAAATACTAACCAAAAAAAACTAACCAAAAACATAAAACAGACATGAGTAGCTAACATTTTCTGTTAATTTTTATGTTAAGGACGTTGCACCTCGCATCATTTAATATTAACCCTAAGTTCGCTTTGCTTTGTTAGGTCTAGGTATGTATGGTATGCCTAAGTTATTTGCGGCATGTAAATCGCACCAGCATGTTTTAAATTATAAGCTTTTAATGTTCATTGGCAACACTGCTTTACAAATTTTTTTTGTTTTTTTTTGTTTCTTTGACTCTCATCTATTTTATGTAGTACTACAAAATCGACTCGTATAGTTATGTTGTAAGAAGTTTGGTTCTAAACAATATTATTGTTTACATATCTAGATAATGGATGATGATGCAACGGAAATTATGCAACGGAAATAGAAATTGTAGCCGACTTTCAGGCGTATGTAGCTGTGCAAATCAAATAGGAGGTGAAAATCTAGGATCTAGCTACCATTGCATAATTTGTAATAGTTGGGCCGTGCAGAATTCATGCGCGTTGCCACTTATGGAGGTTTACGGGGTTGCCACCTATGCCAATTTTTTTTTAAATATTGAGCTAGATATGCTAATATGGGTATCTAATGAAAGGTATTTTCGACCGTATTCCAAATAAGATAATTTCAAGCAGGGTTTCACTTAGGGTTGCCACCTAACCGCAATTTATTTATTTTTTTGTATATTTCAGAAACTGCTGGATCGATTTGGATAAAATTTGGCATATAGACAATTTGATTCATTTTTAGATTATATGCAAGGGTGTTGCCACTTATGGGGGTTTACGGGGTTGCCACCTATGCCAATTTTTTTTTTAATATAGAGCTAGATATGCTAATATGGGTATCTAATGAAAGGTATTTTCGACCGTATTCCAAATAAGATAATTTCAAGCAGGGTTGCTACTTAGGGTTACCACCTAACCGCAATTTACTTCTTTTTTCGTATATTTCAGAAACTGCTTGACCGATTTGGATAAAATTTGGCAATTTGATTCATTTTTAGATTATATGCAAGGGTGTTGCCACTTATGGAGGTTTACGGGGTTGCCACCTACACCATTTTTTTTAATATAGAGCTATATACGCCAATAAGGGTATCAAATGAAAGGTATTTTCGACCGTATTCCAAATAAGATAATTTCAAGCAGGGTTGCTACTTAGGGTTACCACCTAACCGCAATTTACTTCTTTTTTCGTATATTTCGGAAACTGCTGGATCGATTTGGATAAAATTTGGCACATAGATATTTGATTCATTCAAAGATTATATACAAGGGCGTTGCTACTAAGGGCGGTTTACAGGGTTGCCACCTATCCCAATTTTTTTAAATATAGAGCTAGATACGCCAATATTGGTATCAAATAAAAGGTTTTTTCGACCGTATTCCAAATATATTAATTTGAAGCAGGGTTGCCACCTAACCGCAATTTATTTCTTTTTGCGTATATCTCGGGAACCGCTTGACCGATTTGGATGAAATTTAGCATATAGACAATTTGTTTAATTTTTAGATTATATACATGGGTGTTTCAACTTAGGACGGTTTACAGGGTTACCACCTATCCCAATTTTTTTTAATATAAAGCTAGATATGCCAAGATGGGCATCAAATGAAAAGGTATTTTCGGCCGTATTGGAAATATGACGTGATTTCTAAATTTAAGAATTTACCTTTTTTTATTTTTTGTGTGCCAAATGAAAGGCATTTTTGACCGTATTCCAAATATGATAATTTCAAGCAGGGTTGCCACTTAGGGTTGCCACCTAACAGCATTTTATTTAATTTTTCGTATATCTCGGGAATCGCTTCACCGATTTGGATGAAATTTGGCATATAGACAATTTGATTCATTTTAAGATTATATACATGGGCGTTGCCACTTAGGGCGGTTTACAGGGTTACCGTTTATCTCATTTTTTTTTGTTTAATATGGAGCTTGGTTTGTTTCAAATCTTAAAAACAGATGTCGCTTATTCACGTTACATAGTGCTAAGCGCCCAAAATCTGAAAAAAAAATCGCATTTATCTCGAACTTTTTTTAGTAACATGAAAAATTACACTGTACAACCAAATTTAAATTTTTAAATATCCCAACGAGTTTCTCAACGCTTCATAAAACTTTTTGGTGTGAGCAATCCGAATCTAAAAAGTCAGATTTTTCGTGAAACTAGCCGTGTAGGCCATGTAGGTCATTTAGCGTTACCAAGGGTGCACCAACGGGGAGGCGACCTACTTTTACACTCCACCTAATCGTGTATATCTCAAGAACAAATTGAGCAATTCCAAAACGGTTTAAAAAATTTAAAAGCTTATGAAATTTGCTATAAACAATGCATACAAAACTTTTCACTAGGCCCTGTCTGTTCGAAATTAATGAACAATCAATACATATTTTTACCTTTTTTTTTGTAAAAATATAAAAAAATGTGTATTTTGCGAGGAAGGATATCCCTTGCGGTACTGCCCGACTGTCGTGGTAGCGATTTGGTATGACCAGTGGAACCTTCTAGGTCATGTCATCCCTCCATCCATGAGGAAGGATAAGATGGGTAATGAGAGGTGAGAGGCATAATATCCGTAGATCAACCATCGAGTTAGCACGTCATTACCTATGCACATATTAGTCGCCTCTTACGACCGGTATGCCTACCTCGGGCATATTCTAAACCCCTAACCCGCAGGGTTGAGCCATATCGTCTATTGAGAGCTCCTTGCCCATTTGATGCCTAATCAGTTACTTGTTGTACGAATTCGTATCAGATGGAAGTCTTTTCACCCAACTAAGAAAACACAAACCGCCCAATCCAGACTTAAAACTATTTCACCTTCACCAAGGACGCAATAAAAATGTTGTTAAAACTAGGTTCAACAAATCTCTCTTCTTTCTCATTCGAATCGATTTTTTGATAAAATGCTACATATTTCGTTTTTGTAATAAAAACAAACAACCCACCTTTTACTTAAACAATTGAGTCTGAGCAAATGCTCACCTTTTGTGCGGTTAGACCTCCTTATACTTCTTTTTTTGGTGGAGTTAACGTTGAACAAAAGTATGTGCAATATATACAACAGGCAGAGAGAATATATCGTCACTCGTTTGCCAGAAGCATGAATGTGCCAAAATTTAAATTTTGGAAAATCGTTCTTGATAGTTTATTCCTCTCGCCAAATTTTTAATTTTAATTTTTGACATAAAAATGTTTTTGCAGGTTATATTCTTATTATACTCTTTCCACTGATATAGTTTTTACTTTAATATTTCTGCAATATTCTTCAGATTCGGCACATTCATCTTTTAAAAATTTGCAAAGAAAATTTTTTTTAAATTTACGTTGCGCCAGAAACATGAATGTGTAGCAAAATTGTTACGTATACGCCATAGTGTCATACAAGACATTCATGTTTCTGGCGCAACAAAAG
>CAXKVI010000003.1:12527598-12540098 GCA_964058755.1 Campiglossa producta
AAATAAAATAAAATAAAAGAAAAATAAAATGAAGCAAATTGAAATAAAACAGAGTAAATAAAATAAAATTAAAAAAAATTTAAAAAATTTAAAAAATTTAAAGCTACTTTTTTATGAATTTAGTTTTCACTCCAATAGCAAAAAGTCATTACATTTTCTCACAATGACCAAATTGATGTATACATAAATGTTATTACACAAACTAAATTTAATAAGTGTTTTATTGATGTATCGACATATTTTCCAAAATTTGCTTACATTTCCTATAAGCCCCAAATACATCTTAAACCTTTTTAAACTTGAATTTATCTTGTCGATGTCAACTTCCCAACTTTTGAAAATTTCTTTTTGTTATATCAATATGTTGACTAAACTTTCGCCGCTTTCACTTTCCTAAGCTATAATCCCACACGAAGCAGATAACCTGTTTCAACTTTTCCCGCTTTTACTTTTTTCACTTTTCACTGAGTAAATGAAATAAATACATTTTGGTAAGAAACTTACTATGGAATTGAACTAAAGCAACAAGGTTTTTTATTTTTATCCGCTTTCAAATCTTGCGAAAAGCAACAACAGCCAAAGTTAAGTCAAACTAGTATTACTAGAGTTCGGATTTTATAAAACAAACACGCCTAAAAGTATGCCCTACAATATTTATAAGTAATTTCAGTGGCGATTTTGCGAGTAGGAGTTTCGGGTCTTACTGTCCACTTTCAAATATAGCCAAAAGCAGCAACAGCCAAAATCAATTCAAGTTAGTATCACTTGGTTAGGGATTATATGCAAAAAAATACATCTAAAAGTATGCACTATAATATATAGAATCAAAGTCGGTGACGATTTTGCGAGTAGGAGTTTCCACTTTCAAATATAGCGAAAAGCAACAACAGCCATAGTCAAGTCAAGTTGTTATCACTAAAGCTCGGATTATATCTTTAAAAACCACGCCTAAAAGTATGCAATACAATATTTATAAGTCAAGTCAGTGACGAGTTTGCAAGTAGGAGTTCCCGGGGCTTACTTTTCTTTATTTTTATTTTCAATACCAACTTAGAAATTGACGGAAATGGCCGTTTTTAGAAAAATTCTGAAATAGGGCGTTTTGAAACAGAATAAATTTCCATCCAACCGTCAAAATTCTTCCAAGTAAAAAGAACTTAAACAAAAATATAAATAATTTTTGAATATTGATTTTTTAATAAAAAATAGATCAAATTTTGCTACCTAAATTTTCGAAACACCCCACTATTCGACGATTTCACCCGATTAAGAGCTGCCACTGAACAACCAAACTGCATATTTTTAGGCGTACGAATTTGCATATATGTAAGTACCATCTTTAATTACACTGTACAACAAAATTTAAGTTTTTTTAAATCCCACCGAGTTTTTTAACGGTTTCTGAAGCTCATGGGTGTACTGAATCCGAATATGAAGTCAGATTTTTCGAGTCGCCCTAGGTTTTCTCTCCAGAGGGTGGTTTGTAAAGAGATCGGTAGTTGTAGTAAAAATTAAATTTTTTTTAATAATTTTAAAGTTTTTCTAGGGTCAAGAAACCATAATTCAGTTCTGGGCTTTAAATTTAACGGCATTTATGTAGATGTTCCATAATGCAAAATTGGGTATAGTAAGTTGTTAAGAAAAAAAATTTTAAATTTTTTATTTTTTTTTTACAAAAACCGATCTTTGCACAAAATACCCTTTGGAGAGAAAACCTAGGGCGACTCGAAAAATTTTACTTCAGATTTGTATTCACCACACCCAAACGCTTGAGAAACCAATAAGAAACCCTCTGGGATTTTTTGGTGTTGTACAATGTTATCACTAGAGTTGGAAAAATTTGTTAAAATCAAACGCCTAAAATTATGCTATAGCAATGGATACTCTTTTGCTGTGGAACTAAGTTTCAGCGCTTTCGCAACCAGTCTTTTTTGGATGGATGAGAAATCTACACAGATATTAAAAAGAGAAATATAAACATACATATATTTAGTTTAAATATTTGTAGTTCAAAAATTGTCTTAAATTTACTTTGGCTGTTATTACTTTTTGCAACAGATTTGCCACGATAATTTTCAGAAGGAGACTTTCTACAGCAAATTTTTGTTGAACAAGCACTTGATCTAGCTAGTCAAGCTCTTTTTTCAATTCTGTGGTCAAAAAAATACCTTAATCTCTATATTACAAAGTTACTGTTACACAGTGTTATACGCTCATTATAAAATATTACCCACTTTACACAAAATTTCACGAGAGAAAAGTTATAACAATTTACAAGTAAAATTCAAATTTAATCAGATAATTCAACTCAACATAATAAGGTTTGTGTGGAGCGTATTTTAATTTATATTTTATGTTTTGTTCTAATGCAAATGGTCAATCTTCTTCTTCTTCCTTCGCTTCCGTTTCCGCTGTGTCGCCGCTACATCGCTGTGTGTGTGTGTGTGTGCCATAATTTGTCTTGCGAAATGAGCATTGTGCTAAGCTATTCGTGTGTGTTTTGTTGTTGTTTTTTTGTTGTGTTTTGGATTGTGCTGTCGCTGCTAAATTTTGTACAGCTGTGGTCGCTTGTCAGTTATCATATGCAGTTGGTAGTGACCGCACAATGTAGAACGCGTATTTAATTCTAAATATTGGAACAAATTTGTATACTGGAGAAAATTAAAAATTATAAAATTAAAAAGTTGTTTGTAAAATATGCATATGTATGGGTTTTAGAGGGACTCAGCAACAAAAACAAGTATCGACTTTTTCCAAAAGGTATAAACAGTTTAGTATGTTTTACGAACCCTGTCAAAAAATTTAAAGATTTGCGTGAGTCCACAGGGAAGTCCTGGCTCACCAGCGAGAACTTGGCGAAAAACTTGGAGTAAATAACTAGAATGATGTCACGAGAACAGCGCCATAGAATGCGATTCAAGTCAGTGGTCGATCCCCTATGTTCCCATAGAAGTTGATTAAAATGATGAGGAAGATTATGATGATGATGATGATGATGATGATGATGATGATGATGATGATGATGATGATGATGAATTAGTTTAAAATGATGTTGTTTAGTTTGAATAAGTAAAAGCTTAACCTATTACAGTATCTAGACCAGTAGTCGGCACGGAGAGAGCGCTTGCTATGTTAAAGCATTAGAGTTTTCCTCCCAGGAAAGTAATTGCCGGCCTCTGATCTAGACCGAAGGTGGGCCTGAGTGACTCTAGTCTCTTTTGGTGAAGAGTTTGGATGACTGTTTAGCACGGGGTTCACACGTCTCTAAGGGGCGGGTCTGCGTCCAAAAGATGACCGTTTGGAGATCCTAGCTTGTGACAGTTCAGAGGAACTGCCTGCTCAGCATTTCCGCGTGCTCTCTAACATTGAGCAATTTAGCCTCTTGATCAAGGCGAGACTCAGAAGACATGAGTAGACATCCCGTAGCAGCTCTGATTGCGGTATTTTAGCAACCTTGTAGCCTCGTTCAGTTGGTGTTATGTACATTGGGCGACCAAATGTGCGCAGCGTAATCAAAGACCGGTCGGCCAATGACCTTATATGTAGTACTACCGGCAAGTGACTTGAGGATCCTTTTTGCGACCTCGTACCTTTGAGACCATTGCAGACACATGACCTGTTACCCCCAATAACTTTGGGTGGCCGACAGTTGGTAGCTTAACGCCATCAACGTAAATGTCTAACTCGTTACTCATTTTTTGCGTCCATGTCGTAAAGAGTGTCGCCGTAGATTTATTCGGTGATATTGTCAGATCTCGCTTGGTGAAAAATCAAGAAAGGTTGCAGAGGTTAGGACTGGATTTGTATTTTGCATTCCGACGCTTGTTATAAATAACCATCCACCGCTTTAGACCATCAGGGTGTCTCAAAAAGATCTGGTATGAATGCGGCATGATTGCCTGTATCGAAAGCCTTTGTCTACAAAAGGAGTTCGCGCATCCCCTAGGGTCCTCCTTGACCCTGTCACCGAAAGTGATGTCCACTTTATCCTTATGTTTGGTTGGTTTAGACAGAGCTTTCACCGTAGTCCAGAGTTTGCCAACACCATCGAAGAGGTTGCATTGCTCTAGTTTGTGTTGATCGAACGTCCTACGAATTTCCGCATTGAGATCTCCTATACGGAGATCAGCGGGGTTGAGACTTAGCACTTTGTCTCTTTCTCTAGCCATGGCCGCTGCCTCCGCGTGGAAGTTTGGTCTTATCTGAGATAGTGACTCCATAACTATTCGGCCGATTTTCTTCAAATTTTCGGGATAGATTAGTAGGAGTCTGGAGAGTGTTTCTGTAAAGTTTTTTTAGGGAAGTGGACCGGGGACCGCCATATTCAAAACTATCGGATAAATTGCTGAATTTACTTGAAATTTGGTATGTAGGTAGCGTTATGCTTAGGTTAAAGTGTGGGATAATTTTTCTTCCGGGATGTGGACCAGGGACTGATCTATTTTAACCAATCGTATTTATGGTTCGATTTGCTTGAAACTTGGTGTGAAACTAGCTATATGCTTAGATTAAAATATAGGATAATTTTTCTTCCGGGAAGTGGACCAGGAACCGATCTGTTCTAAACAATCGTATTTATGGCTCGATTTGTTTGAAACTTGGTGTGTAGATAAATATCTGGTTAAATTAATATATAGAATACATTTTCTTCCGGAAAGTGGACCCAGGACTAACCTATTCTAAACTATCGTATAGATGGTTGGATTTACTTGAAATTTGGTACGTAGGTAGTGTTATGCTTAGGTTAAAGTATGGTATGATTTTTCTTCCGGGAAGTGGACCAGGAACCGATCTGTTCTAAACAATCGTATATATGGCTCGATTTGCTTGAAACTTGGTGTGTAGATAAATATCTGGTTAAATTAATATATAGGATACATTTTCTTCCGGAAAGTGGACCCAGGGCTGACTTATTCTAAACTATCGTATATATGGTTGGATTTACTTGAAATTTGGTATGTAGGTAGCGTTATGCTTAGGTTAATATATGGTCTGATTTTTCTTCCGGAAAGTGGACCAGGAACCGTTATGTTCTAAACAATCGTATTTATGGCTCGATTTGTTTGGAACTTGGTGTGTAGGTAACTATATGCTTAGATTAATATAAAGGATCAATTTTCTTCCGGAAAGTGGACCCAGGACTGACTTATTCTAAACAATCGTATCGATGGTTGGATTTACTTGAAATTTGGTATGTAGGTAGCGTTATGCTTAGGTTAAAATATGGTATGATTTTTCTTCCGGGAAATGGAACAGGAAAATGGTAAAAATAGTAAAATCTTATTCTTATGATTTTCTTTGGCGTAGCAACGCACGTCGGGTATTACTAGTGTTTTATAAAATTTAAGTTAATTTAGTTTGTTCTTAGAATATTTTATGCAAAAATATAGATTTACTTACATATTTATTTTAGTTATATAAATTTAAAACAGCAAATTGCAACCGTTTTATTGTTATGTTAAAACGTTAATTAAATTAGTTAACAAAATTTCGATCTTATCTTAGATTGGTAATAAATAGAAGTAATCCCTAAACCTAACCCAAATATACTTAACTAGTCATATGAGCCTCTTTAAGTGTTATAAATCGAGTTTTTGGAAAGAGTCTTAAATTGTTACCCTACCAGAAGTGAATATATGTATAACAACAAAAAAGCAGCTCATATGTACTTAGAAACAATTATTTTGTACCTACTCCGAGAACTGCTGCATCCTTTCATTCCCGCAAAACCGCTTCAAAAGCATCCTAGTAAAAAACGAAAAGCAATCCTATGTAAGCCAGATTATGCCATATTTGCGAACATTTCACTTACGTTTTACAGACCAAACATCAAATATCAATATTCGGCGTTGGATAGCGGCAATGGCATCGTGGAGCGTAGTCCACGTGAGCGTGCACAACGTGAACGCGCCTTCAATACGCTACAAGAATGGGTGCAAAATTCGAATGGACGTTATGAGATAATCGCACACTTGGATGAGATGGGTTCGAGGCATGGCAAAAATTGGTTTCTCGTAACGGATGCGACGGTGAGTTGAAAGTGTTTTTTTTATTTACATAAATATTTTTGTTTACACTGCAGTTTTTTTCTACTTCTCTACGCTGGCAGGTGCGCACCGATCGCCTATTGACGTTGTTGCCACTCCCACCCGATTGTGTTGCCTTTGAGGATTTGCCTGCGAATGAAAATCCCAAACCGATGCTAATGGAATTGCTCGGCTCACTGCATCATCCGTATATATATCCGATATTGGATTTGGGTTTTTTGCAGCTAAACTCAAGTAACTTTGCCTGTCTAGTAACGCCATTTAATTCACGTGGCAGCTTAAAGGATTTAATATATAGGGTAAATTGAATCAAAAAGAATTCCACTAAGAGAAGATATTTTTTTGCATATAAATGGGGCATTCCATGTCAAAACGTTATATGGATTATTCATTATATTTTATTTCATTTTATCTTATATTTTCTTTTTTTATATTATTTAGTTTATTTTTTTTTTAATTTATTATTATTTGATTTAGTTTTTGGCTTTACTTTTTTTATTTTTTTTTTTTTATTATTTTTTTTTTTAATATTTTTTCTATTCTATTTTGATTTTTTTCATCTTTTTTTTTCCTTTTTTTCTTTTTTTTTTATTATTTAATTTTTTATTTACTTAATTTTTTTATATTTTTTATTTTTTAATTCCTTATTTTCTTTTTATTTTCTTTTTATTTTTTTTTTTATTTTTTTATTTTTTTTTGTTTTGTTTTTTTTTTTTTTGTTTTGTTTTTTTTTTTTTTATTCAATTTTTTTATATTTCTTATCCTATTTTTTCTGTTTTTTATTTTATTTTATTTCTTTTATTTTATTTTATTTATTAATTTTTTTTTATTTTTTAGTTTTTTGTCATATTTTTTCTTATTTTTATTTTATTTAAGCTTATTTTAGTTTTTTTATTTTATTTTATTTCATTTCGTTTTATTTTTTTTATTTTATTTTTTATTTTATTTTATTTTATTTTTTTATTTTTTTTTTTTCTTTATATTTTTTTTTTCTTTTTTTATTTTATTTTATTTTATTTGATTTATTAATTTTTTTTATTTTTTTATTTTTTTTATTAGTTTTTAATTTTATTTTTCTGTTTTTTGTTTGGTTTTATTTTTTTTTTAGTCGATTCCATTTTAGTATTTGGTATGGAATGACCCATAAAGTAAGCTCTCCCACTTGCAAGCTCTTACTTACGTTTGAAAATAGTATATTGCCCATTGATAGTCCACATATGGGCATGTGTGAATATTAGGGTGGGTTGAAAAAAATATTTTTTTTTTTACAAAAATGTCTCAAGTTTGGAATTTAAGAAGGGTTTCATTCAATGGGGCCACATCAAAATGTTGAATTTTTTTCTTTGAACTTTTTTATTAAATTAAAACAAAATACCAACTAAGCGAAAAAATAATTTTTTTTTCAACCCACCCTAAAGTCACCTTTCTTTACATCCATGCAAAAATGGCATTGGCTTCAAGTGCACTTTATTTATTTTCGTCCGTTTTAGCAGCACTTTTTCGCAATTTTTAACTTTTATATATTTTACATTTCGTTTTTCTCTTTTTTCCCCTTCAATTGCATACTTTTAGGCGCAATGGAATGAACCATGGGCACGCAAATATACAACCAAACCCAAAGGCTTGCCCGTCTCTCAAGTACAACGACTCGGTCGACAAATTTTAGAAGCGTTGCTGTTTCTAAAAGAGCGTGGCTTTCCATTGCATGGACATTTGCATAGCGGAAATGTGATTCTACAAAATGGCGCTGCCAGGTGGGTACCACTTCATAAAATGAGTTATTTGCTTTCCCCTTACATTTTTTTCTATGTGCTTATGTTGTACGTATGTTGGGCACATATGTGGGCATTTACATATGTGATTTATATCAAAGCGAATTTAGTTTAAACTTAAGAGCTAAGTTGACAGCAACTGTTTTCGAAAGCTAACGCTATTTAACTCAAACGTTTTAAAAATGCTTTCGTAAATTTATTAGATATTTCAGTTTTTTTTGCAATTCGAATTACCCACGCGGAGGTATAAGCTGCTCTGCAACGTTTTACATATTTCAGCTATCGATTAGTCTCTATCGGCAAGTTTTTATATTAAGGAAGTACGCCGTAAAGTATGCAACATTTCGTTAGATGTCCCTTATATAATTTTTTGTTGCATACTTCTAGACATGGAATCTGTGCTGGTTGAAATGTAATTTGCTCAGCCCATAGTGTATAGAGAATATCGCCTTACTTATAAAGAAATGTTTGCTTTTAGCGATATAACCAATTTTTATTTTATTTTATTTTATTTCATTTTTTATGTTTTATTTATTTTTTGTTTTAACTTTTTTTTAATTTTTTATACCTTTCATGGACATGAAATGGTATTATAACTTTGGTCCGATGTTTGTAAGTATGAGAAGAAGAAGAGATAGACCCATCAATAAGTATACCGAAATGATGAGGATGGCGAGATGAGTTGATTTAGCCATGTCCGTCTGTCTGTTTGAACGCAAACTAGTCCCTCAGTTTTTGAGATATTTGGCTGAAACTTTGTATGCGGCCACCATTTTCTAATATAGGAATCATTTGTCGGAACCAGCAAGATCGGACCGATATTACATATAGCTCCCATACAATCGATTGTTCCGATAAACGGATTTTGGGCTATAACTCCTGTAATTAAAGAGGTAGGAACATGAAATTTTGTAAGTATTGCTATTTTTGTATACGAAATATCGATGTTGAAAATCATTGAGATGGGATAAATATTTCACATAGCTCCCATACAATCGATTATTTCGATAAAGGAATTTTGGCCTATACCTCCTGTAATTATATACGTAGGAACGTGAAATTTTGGAGGTATCGCTATTTTTATATGTGGAATATCGATGTTGAAAATCATCGAGATGGAATAAATATTTCACATAGCCCCCATACAATCGATTGTTCCGATAAACGGATTTTGGTAGATAACTCCTGTAATTATATAGGTAGGAACGTTAAATTTCGTAACTATCGCTATTTTAGAATGTGGGATGTCGATGTTAAAAAATCAATGAGATTGGACCAATATAACACATCGCCCCCATATAATCGATAGTTCCGATAATTTCGGTATGAGCTTAAGTTAAATTCACACAGGCTGTACTGGTATCAAAGAGTGAAAATCGTGACGCTTATTCATGAAAGATTTAGCTTCGGCACAGCCGAAGACAGCTTTCCTTACTTGTTTTTTTATTAATTTTTTTTTATTTTCTTATTTAATTTTATTTTATTTTTCATTTTTTTACATTTTTTTAGTTTTTATTTCTTTTATTTTTTTTATTTATTTTTTTTTTATTTGAATTGTTTATATTATTTTTTTTTATTTTTTTTTTTTTTGGTATTTTTTTATTTATCTTATTTTTTATTTTTTTCATTTTCTTTTTTTATTTTATTTTATTTCGTTTTCTTATTTAATTTTATTTTTTTTATTTATTTCAATTTTTTCCTTTAATTTTTTTATCCTTTATTTTTTTAATAATTTTTTTATTTGAATTTTACTTTACTTTATTTATGTTTTTTGTTACTCAATTTAATTTTATCTTATATTTTTCTTATTTAATTTTATTAAATTTTTTTTTATTTTACTTTTTTTAAAATTCAAATGCATTTTTTGTTATACAGTTTATCTTATTTTTTAATTAATTTTTTTTTTCTTTTCATTTTCTTATTTCATTTTCTGATTTAATTTCATTTTATTTTTTTATTTTTTTATTTTATTTATTTTTTTTTTTTTGTTCATTTTCTTGTTTTATTTTATTTTATTTCGTTTTCTTATTTAATTTTACTATTTTTTTTTTTTTTTTCAATTTTTTCCATTAATTTTTTTATCTTTTATTTTTTTTAATAATTTTTTTTTATTTGAATTTTTTTTTATTTTACCTTATTTTATTTATGTTTTTGTTTTTTTTTACTCAACTTAATTTCATCGTATTTTTTCTTATTTAATTTTATTTAATTTTTTTTTTATTTTACTTTTTTTAAATGTCATCTTTTTTCTGTTTTTATTGCATTCTCACCTGCCCATGCATATCTATGCGTTTACATAACTAGCCAAGTAAACATATGTACATATTTTTGTTTGAAAATCCTCTCTCTATTACACTTAATCTACATGGCTAGCTAAGCATAGCACCACTTCTATTATTTGAGTGTGTCAGCTAACTAGGTTAAGCCTTTGCAACGCCAAACAAACAAACGAAACCGAATTTAAATGTAAACCCTCTACATAGTTATGAATATGCAATTTCAATTTAATTTGTTCAAATTTTGAATTCTAGTTTTTTTTTTGTTTTTTCTTCCTCTTAATTTGTTTATGACAAATGAAAGCTAAGCGTAGTTTTAACGGAGAAAAATATGAAATATGCAAAAGTTATGCACAACAGGAAAAAATTAAAAATGTATCTAAATAAGGCATGCCGCTGGGAGCAGATTTTTCAGTCATTTTTTATTCATAAATGCAATGAGAAGTGAATAATAAGCGGCTGTTTGTGGATACACTATGTACATCTTGGCAACTTAAATTGGAGTCCATTTTTCATTTCTGTCAGAATTTTTTTTCACATTCTGTTAGAATTTTTCTTAATGTGGTTTGAAGTGTATTCCACGAGCAACATAGGCACCATCACACCAACTCAACATATGTACATACACATAGCGATGCTCAACATAATATTTATGCAACATAGCATTATTCAACATCATAACATAAAATCATATATATTTTATAACATAACATGACATTACAAGTATTTACATAACATGGCATAGCAAAACATAAGACGACTTAACATAACGTGAGATAACGAAGCATACAGTATGACGATGTAACATAACAAAACATATCATTTCATAGCTTAAGACGACATAGCATAACATAACATAACCTAGTATTACGCAACATAAATAAATTAATTAAATTGAATAACATAACCTGACATAACATTGCATGACTTAGCATGACATGACATAGCATATCTTAAGGCGGCATAACCCACTATAACTACACTGCGTAACATGACATAAAATGACTCATCTTTATGTAGAACAACCACATGTCCGTATAACGATATTTCTTCTAAATTGATTTTGGGTGATCGAGCTTGCTCGGTGCTATCAATTTAGCGCTAACTTTACTTACCCAAAATGATCTCAAAATGACCCAAAAATAATCCAAAAATAATCCTAATATGATCCCAAAAAGACCCTTAAATGTTCCTAAAGTTATATGAAATTGAACCCAAAACGACCCCAAAATGATCCCAAAATGATCCCAAAATGACCCCAAAATGACTCCAAAATGACCCTAAAATGATCCCAAAATGATACAAAAATGATTCCCAAATGACCCCAAAAAACACCCTTAAATGTACCCTAAAATGATCCCAAAATTATCCAAAAATGTTCCAAAAATAATCCAAAAATGATTCCCAAATGACCCCAAAAAAACACCCTCAAATGTTCCCAAAATGACCGAAAAATGATCCCAAAAAGACTCCAAAATGATCCGTAAATTACCCCAAAAGTGTCCCAAACTAATCCAAAATTGAACACAAAATGATCTCAAAATTGCCGCAAAATTATTCCAAAGTGACCCCTAAATGATCTCAAAATGATAGTAAAATAATCCAAATATGATCCCAAAAATGATCCAAAAATGTCCCCAAAATAATCCTAAAATAATCCCAAAACGACCCAAAAAGACCACCCTCCAATAATCCCAAAATGTCCGAAAAATGATCCCAAAATGACTCCAAAATGATCCCAAAATGACTCCAAAATGATCCGTAGGTTACCCCAAAATTTTCCCAAATTAATCCAAAATGATCTCAAAATAGCCACAAAATTATTGCAAAGTGATTCCTAAATGATCTCAAAATGATCCTAACATAATTCATATATGATCCCAAAAATATACAATACAAATACAATACGGTAAAATGGTAACCCTGTGCGGCTACTCTACTTGAAAATATTTTAGTTGCTATGTCGGCGAAAATACTTTTCATTTGATATCCATATTAGCATATCTAACTCCATAATTTACATTAGGTGGCAACCCTGTACACGCCCCAAGTGGCAACCCCCAAGTAGATAATCTTAGAATCAATCATACTATCTATATGCCAAATTTCATCCAAATCGGTCAAAGCGGTTCGCGAAATAGTCCGGATATATAAAAATACTGCGGTAAGGTGGCAACCCCAGGAAGCAACCCTACTTGAAAATATTTTAGTTGGCATTTCGCTGAAAATACCTTTCATTTGATAGCCATATTGGCATATGTTGCTCCATAATTTAAAAAAATTGGTGGAGGTGGCAACCCTGTAACCCGTCCTAAGTGGCAACCTCCAAGTGGATAGCCTTAGAATCAACCATACTATCTATATTCAAAATTTCATCCAAATCGGTCTAGCGGTTCCCGAGATAG
>CAXKVI010000003.1:12550098-12552598 GCA_964058755.1 Campiglossa producta
ATATTATTATCAGTACATGAAACGCTCTTTTATATGCTTCCCATTACAAAAGATGAGTCCTTGCGACAAGTGTCGTTTTACATAATAGGCGTCTAAATGCTAATAGGGTCATTTCATGTCAAATTGTCAAATGTATGGAATCGACCGTTTCCGATTTAAATTCATCATCATCATTTATTGGCGCTTAACCGCCTAAGCGATTTTGGCCGTCGCCTATCAAAGCACGCCAGTCATTCCTTTTTAGCGATAACTGACGCCAATTGGAAACCCCAAGGGAGTTCAAGTCATCCTCCACCTGTTGTTTCCATCTCAGTCGAGGCCTCCCCCTTCCTCTGCTGCCGAATTCGGGTGACGATTGGAAAACCTTCTGGGCTGGAGCTTCTTTGTCCATTCGCATGACGTGACCCAGCCAGCGGAGCCTTTGGGCTTTAATTCGCTGGACTATGGTCAGATCTGCGTAAAGCTCGTACAGCTCATCGTTAAATCTCCTTCGATACTCGCCGTCGGCATCACGGGAAGGACCATAAATCTTCCGGAGAACTTTTCTCTCAAATACTCCAAGGGCCATCTCATCTTCTCTTGACATTGTCCATGAGTCTGAGCCATACATCAGGACAGGTATGATGAGAGACTTATAGAGCGCGATCTTTGTTCTTCGAGAGAGGACTTTACTTCTCAATTGCCTACTCAGTCCAAAGTAGCACTTGTTCGCAAGAGTGATTCTCCGTTGGATTTCTAGACTGATATTATTTTCGGTGTTAATGCTGGTTCCCAAATAGACGAAGTCCCTCACAGTTTCAAATTTGTAACTATCAACAGTGACGTGGCTGCCAAGGCGCAGGTGCGCCGATTCTTTCTTTGATGACAGCAAATACTTCGTCTTGTCCTCGTTGACCGCAAGACCCACTTTTTTCGCTTCTTTATCCAGTCCAGAGAAGGCAGCGCTTACGGCGCGGTTGTTAAGGCCAATGATATCAATATCATCGGCATACGCCAGCAATTGCACGGTCTTGTAAAAGATTGTACCATTGCGGTTTAGCTCTGCTGCTCGAATTATCTTCTCCAGCATCAGGTTGAAGAAATCGCACGAAAGGGAGTCGCCCTGTCTGAAGCCTCGTTTGGTTTCAAATGGCTCAGAGAGGTCCTTCCCGACTCTGACGGAGCTGTTAGTATTGCTCAACGTCATTTGGCAAAGCCGTATAAGCTTTGCAGGGAAGTCAAATTCAGACATGGCGGCATACAGGCAACTCCTTTTTGCGCTGTCAAAAGCGGCTTTGAAATCGACAAAGAGATGGTGTGTGTCGATTCTTTTATCATGGGTCTTCTCCAGGATTTGGCGTATCGTGAAAATCTGGTCGATGGTAGACTTACCAGGTCTAAAGCCACACTGATAAGGTCCAATCAGCTTGTCTACGATGGGCTTCAGTCTTTCACACAATACGCTAGAAAGAACCTTATACGCGATATTAAGAAGGCTGATTCCGCGGTAGTTGGTGCGGTTAGCGGGATCGCCTTTCTTGTGGATTGGGCAGAGCACACTTAAATTCCAATCTGGAGGCATGCACTCGTCTGACCATATTCTGCATAAGAGCTGATGCATGCTTTTTACCAGCTCTTCGCCTCCGTGTTTGAACAGCTCGGCGGGCAGTCCGTCTTTTCCAGGCGCTTTGTTGTTTTTCAGCCGGGATATAGCTATCCTCACTTCATCATAGTCAGGTGGTGGGACGACTTTTCCATCGTCAGGGATTGGGGTATCGGGTTCGACGTCTCCCTCGCAATTTAGCAGTGAGGAGAAGTGCTCCCTCCATAATTTAAGTACACTCTGTACGTCGGTTACCAGGTCGCCATTATTGTCCTTACAGGAACTTGCCCCGGTCTTAAAACCTTCCGTCATCCGCCGGATCTTTTCATAGAATTTTCGGGCATCATTCCTGTCAGCCAGCATCTCAAGCTCCTCACACTCACGCCTTTCGGCCTCACGTTTCTTTTTTCTGAAAAGGCGTCTCTCTTCCTTCTTTGCCTCACGATAGCGTTGCCATACACTGCGGGTTGCGCCCGTTCGCAACGTCTCCCTGTAGGCAGCGTCCTTTTTGTCCGAGGCAGTGCTGCATTCCTCATCGTACCAGTTGTTTTTGCGGGCTCGCTGGAACCCTATAGTGGCCTCAGCGGCGGTACGTAATGAGTGAGAGATATGCTTCCATTGCTCGGTTGCATCGTTAGGTCGAGGATTGCTCTCCGATAGCAGGTGTGAGAGTCGAGTGGAGAAATTGTCAGCTGTCTGTGTCGTGCGCAGCTTCTCGACGTCAAACTTTCCTTCCGTTACTGTGCGCACTTTCTTTGCTACACAGAGGCGTGTGCGTATCTTGGCTGCAACAAGATAATGGTCCGAGTCGATATTGGGACCACGAAGGGTACGCACGTCCAGAACGGTGGAGCTATGTCTGCCGTCGATCATGACATGATCAATCTGGTTTCTTGTTCTTTGATCAGGAGACAGCCA
>CAXKVI010000003.1:12557598-12625098 GCA_964058755.1 Campiglossa producta
GTATCGATAGCGCTTTTATGCCCATCGGGGATCGCACAAACTCGGAAAATCGCGTCAGTAATATGCAACGCGATGAGAAATACAAGAAGCTCACGCATGCCTCATTTCGCATTAGTAAAACTTCCAGTCAGGTTGTCGTATATGACGCGAATGGCTCTAGTCAGTGCATCAGCAGCAGCAGCGCCACCTCACCGCTGGGTAATTCACCGAGCAACATAATGTGCAACGATGAGTTACAGCGTCCAGCCACAGCCTCGGGCTCGGTTAGTAGCCGTCAGACAATGTGGCGTGATAGTAAATTTTATCGTAAAAATCGTATCGCCAAATCAAATGATTCGCTCTTGGAAACTTCACCCAATCACTCGGCGCGCACACGTTCGCCCGCCTCGTTGCGTGACAATCACTACGACAGTAGCTCGTCTTATGGCAGTCGCAGTCATAGTCGTCAGTCGTTAAATCGCGGCAGTTCTATCAATGAGATCGTCGCACTGCATCAAGGATGTAGTGGGGGCTTTGGTGGTGTTAGAGGCGGCGGTGCTGGTGGCGCTCAAGGTTTATCAGTAACCACTAGCTTCTGCAGCAATGCCGGCTTGGCAGGTGCTGGTCGACGTTACTGCAGTTCGAAGAGTGAAGATCTTGCTGATTCGAATGATTATTTGCGTGTTATGGATGCGCGTAAATCATACTCGGAGCGCCATCTGGTGACGTTGACGAAACTCAAGCAGACCGCTATAAATAACAGCACGCCGAATAACGGTAGTGAGCATAATTTGGCGTCGGAGGATGAAGCGAGCTTATATGATGACAATAACGTTTACGGTTATGTGTATTTTCCGGAACAACAAAAACAACAATATCATGCAATCAAACAACAACAATATCAACGACAACAACAACAACAAACGCAGCAGCAGCAACACAGACGCGGCGTCGCACACTACAATCAAGCAAAAACAACAAAGCAACAGCAGCAACAACAAATGCATAATCAACAAAAACAACAACACACCCACCACCAACAACAGCAACAACAAAATCAAACACACCAACAACAACAATCCAAGCAGCGTCCCCACCCAAATCAATTTAGCTGGAGCAGCTGTTCCATAAATCGTCTACGAACAACAAATATCAAAACGACCTCATTGGCTACACTCTCCTGCCAACAAAATCTTGCTTACTCTCCCACAGCGCACTCCCCACCCAATACTGCCAGCACTACAGGCGCAGCCGCCGATACAATTACAGCGTTGCCACATGTTTCGCGTAGCTCATTTTTCAAATCCGTCGATCATTTTGTCAATTTAACCGACGATAGAAGTCGCAGTAGCGGTCGCAGTGATGCTGGTGATACTGGTAGTGGCGGAAGCGGTACTGGTACAGCCACTGATTATAATAGTTCACCCGATAATTCGCCAGCACATCAAACGTTGAGCGCCGCTGAACTCTCGAAGATATTTGCCATGCACGATACTCAGGGAGGCGGCAGTCAGTGTAGTGAGGAGAAAACACCGCTGCTGGACAGCGTTGAAATGTCACCCATAAGTCCGACTGAGCCGGAAGAGTTGGTGAATGGCGGCGAGAAAATGTAATATACGAAGTTTCAGTAGAGGAAGTCATAGTAGCGGAGGAGGAAGGTTTTTGCACTGGATTGTAGCGCTATGTTTTGATTAAGTTTGCTAGGAGTTGTCTTGTGGGAGCTTCAAATCCAACATACTCGGAGATGAAAACCATAGGATCCCTTAGTTCCTTGATTGTTTTTTTTTCTACCGATCTTACAGTTAATCGGAAGAACTGGTAACAATAACTTAGGCTCTGGGATCTTCAGAGAAAATCAAAGTAGGGTTGACCACACTCAGCATCGACGAAAATATATCTAAGGCCATTATAATATATCTTCTCTCCCGAGATTCCCCTAATCTGTATAATCGGCCGTTTGCTGTCGAGAACGTGGGACTAAGACTTTCACCTCAAGGTTTTAGTACTCGAGTGTATCGACTTTTTTATCTACAGTGCGACTTTTAGCCCGTCATAAAATCCGGAGAGGCCGTATGGTGAAAACACGAGCTCTGCGTAAGTTAAGGAGAGTTCAGCTGCTTCCTTTCCTGATATGGATCAAGCACACTACCTTACCGAGACTTCATCTAGGTTCTCAGAACACGTTGAGGATAAGTCATTGATGGCTTGAGGAAATGATGGGTACATAATCCCATACTTAACAAGAGGCGATAGCATAGTATTGGTCGAAATACGTATATATAACGACTAATCTTTCAACAAATTTTGTATTAATCAATTTTCTGATTAAGCATTTGTCCATACTATACATAAAATTTTTCTGATTAATCAGATTGTGATTTTTCAGTTTTCCTAATAATCGAATTAATTAGATTATGATTAATCAAAATGTGATTAATTGGGAAAATAATCTTTTTTATTTATAATTAATCGTTACGCTCTTTTTTAATTAATTAATCAATTTCTGTTTAATTGGCATGTTCGATTAAATGGCTAATCGCCCATTCCTACTCGAAAGCGTTCGCGGTGACTATCGAAAACATATGTATAGGTATTCCAGATCGTCGCTTTGTACATACATAAATTCGACTGCTAAAAGTCTATTTCACAGAATTGGTCGCAGTAGATTAAAGACGTGGTATGCGACTAATCATTTCAACAACATTTCAGTCAACGAATTTTCTTGCAAATAAAATATTTTGATCAATCAAATATTGACAGTTTGACATATTGACAGTAGGTGAATCCTTTTGAACCATAGCAAAAGATATCTCACTGAAAAAAAGTTTTACGGAACAAAATAAATGTTGCCACTTTTCATGGTCAATTCCAAAATGGTTCCGTTTCCGGTAGCTGTAAACTTATTTCCATAGCATTGCTAATCGATGGTGCAATCTCTCATGGGTGATTTCTTTTAAACTGCCAAAAGAACTTAGGTCCCTACCAGATGGTTCAAAAATAAATTTTGACAGAACAATCGAAAATTCTGACATTTATCGAGGTGACTATGAACGTCAAAATTTACAACTGTCAAAATATTCTTTTTCATTTAAAACAGCATAATGAAAAATATCTGTACACCGCAAAAAGTTTGTTCCCATAATTTTAACTCTGAGGCTGTGTGTCAATCGAAAACATTTTTCGTCAGAGTAAAATGAGGTGAGCAAATTTTCTATGGTGTACAAAAATTTTGCCTTTTGCTGTGCCAAACGAAAAGTTAAATTATGACAGTAGTAAATTTTGACATATGCAAAAAGCACGTGCGAAAGAAAATGTTTTGTGAATCAATTTTCAATTTACGTGTTTTTCATGCATTTATATTGCGTATTATTCGCATTATATTATATTTTAGCGTTATATAACGCGTGTGAACAAAAATTTGTGTGAAACAATATGAATGTCAACAGCACATGCATCCCTGTGCTCAAATTACTGGTTGTCAACATATGACTAGGGTAAACTCTGACGTTCATATTCACCACGATAACTGTCAGAATTTACCATCCCTCTGTCAAAATTTACGATTTTCAATTTATTTACACGGATCGAGTTTCTAGTAAATTTTCTGGTCGATTTTTCATTCAATAATCTAATACAAAGTCTGAATCGATCGAAGTGCTATTTACAAGGTGGAAGGACAAAAAATCTATCAGAAAATCGACCCGTCTTAATGAGCCTTCACATAGTCTGAGAGGAGAATTATTTCAATTTCAAAGTGTTCCCATTAACTGCATACATATATGTATTTCTATGTATAGCGGTTCAAAAGTCGTCCGTTCGAAAACAATTGCAAACTAACTAGAAATCTGTCAAAAATATAAACATTAAAAAAAGCTATGCATGTTAAAAAGTCATTTTACTATCATCATAACTGAATAAAACTACCATCCTTATGATAATTTTAAGTATAAATAATATTTATGTATAAGTGCTTATTGTTTTGAAGAAATCTTCTTTAAGTCTCAAAGCAAAGAGTGGTAAATAAATTTTTAATTAAATAATGTATGAAATAAAAGAAATAGAAAATGTTAGAAAATCATCTAAAGTAAGAGAAATTTAAATCATATACAATATGACGTAATGTTTAGGGAAAACGTTGTTTGCTTGAAAAATAAGTTTAAAAATATATATTAAAATTAAAAAATAAATTCGTAATATATAGAAAAAATATACAAACAAAAAAAATATATTCGAAATGCGAACTTTTAACAATAGTTGTTGTTGCAGATAAAATCTTTTGTGTCATTTTGACAGCTCTGTGAAAAAAAGAATGCAAAAAAAACTATTTCCAGTCAAATTCAAAATGTTAAAGTTTGTGAAATATTCTTAGCTAAAACAAAATATAGACAACGTAACGAGCTTTTGAACAAAAATTTAGCGAAAATTTCATTAAATTAAATTAGCGAATCAAATGATAGTTTATTTATTTATGAAGAAAACTTTATTAAATTATATAAAAATAAAAAAAAAACTCAGAAATAGGAAAGCTTTCAAATCATAGAAAAAATAAAATAAAAGTTAAATAAAAATCAATGATATAAAAAAATTTAAAATGAAAAAATATAAAAGAGAGAAAACAGAAAATTAAAATAATAAAAAAAAATCGGAATAAAATTAAGAACAGTAATCAATTGAAAAAAATATAAAAATACGAAATGCAAATAAAACTAAAAATATATAAAAAAAACTAATTTAAAAAAATAAAAAAATATAATTTAAAAAGCTATAAAATTTGAATAGAGAAAATATAAATTTCAAAAAATATAAAATAAGAATTACAGAAAATTCAAAATAATACTCTCTATAAAAAGAATTATCAATAAAAAATTAAAAATTAAATTTAAAAATATATTTAAAAAAAATAAAACTAAAACCAAAAAATTTAAATAAAAGTAAAGCTAATTATGACAGAGCGATTGTAAATTCTGACAGTTATCGTGGTGAATATGAACGTCAGCACATGCATCCCTGTGCTTACATTATTGGTTGTCAAAATTTTACCTAGCCCCCTGGGCTCGTTACAACAACAACAACAACTGGGTATATTCTGACGTTCATATTCTTCACGATAACTGTCAGAATTTACCATAGCTCTGTCAAAACTTACGATTTTCAACCAATTGGCACACGGCCTAAATGTACAAAATTTGAAAGCTATAATAATAGTCGAAATTATGTATATATGGGTAAAAATATGCTTCGAAATATCAACGCTTAGGGCGGAATTCTCGACTGCCTGTTAGCGTCAAAGTTCACTGTCAATTCACTGTCATTTTAACAGCCAGTTCATTTGCTCTTTATTGAACAGGAGGATTAACTGCCCGATAAAATTTAAAGTGAGCGTTAAGTTGACGGCTAGTTGAGAAACCCGCCCTTAAATCGATATAAGTCGATAGTTTTCGCCACAAATTAGCAGTTTCAACATGGATAGAAAAATAACCTCGCTCACTAAAATTGCCCACTTTTTTATCCTCTCTTTCGGCTAGGGCAACCCAGTAATTTCCTAAGATTTTATCCGCTGCTGGTTAGCAGCCCTGCAAACACAGTGACCATCATTTGAACCATCATTTGAGGTTCAAACTTGAGGTTAACGTTCCTCACGATCCTCTATCACGTTTTTAACGGCAATGTGAAGAACTTGAGGGTCTTCATCTCCTTCCCACTTACGTATTTCTGCGTTCAATTACTAATATAGCTGTACTCTTCTGTTTCCTTCATCAAACTTGATGTTTGCGTGTGTCAAACTTGATCCACTGCCTCATCAATGAGTGTCAAGTGATGTCTCAAATGATGGTCACGACAATTTGTGCGATTGAAAAAGATATATTTTATTATTTCTATCTCATGTTGCATGAAAAAAAATTCGTTTGAGTGTATTGATGTCCCACACTCGATTTTTGCAGGGAGGGTAGTTAAACTAAAGGCAGAATTAATCTTCCTTATCGCTAACGCCATACCAATAACGCTAATCAGCTGTTCCAACCAAACTTATGGAAATCAATGTAATCCATTATACTTGCCATAACATAACGCTAACGAGTTTAAATTGATTTGTAAGGTTGAAACAGCTGATTAGCGTTATGGGCATGACGTTAGCGATAAGGAAGATTAATTCCACATTTAGTTTCAGCTTTTTTCACATACAGACACCCTGCTTACCAGCAGCGGATAAAATCTTGGGAAATTACTGGGTCGCGCTAATCCAAAAAGAGGATAAGAAAGTGGGTAATTTTGTTCAGCTAGTGTCGTTTTCCCTCCTACTTAATTTTGATTATGAATATGCTTCAATTTGAATTAAAATTAAACAAAATACAAAATAAGTAAAAAAGAAATAATTTACTAATGCATTTAGCAAATAACTTAATATAAGGGTTTAAAGCAAAATTTAACAAAAAATAAAATAAATGGAAACGAATGTCAAAATATAAAAAATAATAAATACTTCGGAAAGAAAACAAACAAAAATTCAATTAAAATATCAAAACTTAAATTTCAGTTAAAAATTTAAATTAAAAATAAATAAAAATAGAAAAATAGTTTTAAGTTAATTCTAGAATAAATTATTCAGTTTTAAGTGCGTAGGCGAAGAAGCCACAGTTGCTGGCAAATTTTATTCACATTAATTTAAGATTTAAAAATTAAGTATACTTTAAGGCGCATTAAGTAGTAAGCTCACGAAAACGCGAATGCTTAATATTTTGCCATTAAATTAGCTTTAAAAAAATCTATATAAATAAGGAGTACATACCGCTCTCAGCACCTTTAATTTAGATGGAAAATTAGGCCTTACAACAATTTTTTTTTTTTTTTTTTTCAAGCAAAGCTATTTGAAAAAATTTTTCTTTTTCCTGAGCAACCCAAGTAAATCGTCGTATTTTCAAAAGGGCTCGTTTTTTTGGTTACTTAGTTTTGAAAGAGTTCTTAGGAACTATGGAAAATTTGCGAATTACTATTTTTAAAAAATTTAATAATTTATTTCATTTAATTTTTTTATTTTTTTTTTTAAACCTCTTAGACCTTAAAACATTTATCAAGTTTGAGTATTGCAAAAAGTTTAGTACGAAAAAAAAGTCTCATAATAAACTCAAAAGTATAGAAATTAGCCCCATACATACAAACGTATACAAAATACTTCAAAATTAAAAAAAAAAAAAAAAAAAAAAACTATGCGAAATTCGTATGAAAAACAAAAGTCACTAAGAAAAACGAACTGGTTACCTTTAATCGTATGATGTAAAACAATCAAGCACCAACCTAACCGATATCACAAAACTCAATAATGTTAAATATAAAACTAAAAAAAAAAAAACCAAAATAAAATAAATATGTTATTTGCATGCGCCATTTCACAAAATATATGTATGTAGAAAAATATCCAAATCATATTTGGAATTGCACCTCATAAATTTAAACAAACCAAAGAAAAGACAAGATATGTTACAAAATAATGCTAGAAATATACAGATTATTTTTAAGTTTTGGAGATAATTGAAAAGTTCAATTTAAAAAATGTTATTTCGTAAAAAATCTTTGTTTTGGTTTTTTCTAGGCTTCATTACTTAATTAAATTGAAAAAAAAGAAAGTTTTTGAAATATTATTAAAATTTATGTTTAGTATATAAATATTGTATAATAAAATCATATTTAGTGCATGCTGATTTTCTTAACAATTAAGTAGTGTATTTATTAGCTTTAGAGAATAATAAAAATATATTTTCCCATAAAGTTTAATTATGCAATTAGGTCCTGATAAATCGGTGATATTATTAAGTATGTAATTTAACTTTTATTTTCCACTGAACTACGTAAATAAAAATATGAAAATAAAAGCAAAATTTATTTTGCTGTCTTTTATAACGGTTGCCAGTAGGTAAGTAGAAAAGTTGGAACTTTTTGAAGTTAACTTCTTCAGCGGTGATGTAAATGTTTTTATCAGGAACCACAAATAACAGTTACTTTTATGATATAATAGTTTTTTCTCGATTTTTTTTTTAATTCGATCGGAAAATAAAAGTTGCTTTTCAATTTTTAAATTTCGATCGGAATATAAAAGTTGTCTTTGAATTTATCTTATTTCGATTGAAAAATTTATGTTTTCTTTCGTAAAGGCTCATTTTCACCGGTCGATTTTCTGGTCGATTCTTTGTCGTTCCACCGTGTAAAAAACAATTTGATCTATCTACACCTTGTATTTAAAGGTGGAAAGTGGAACGACAAAAATCGACCAGAAAATCGACTCGCCTAAATAAGCCTTAAATTTGCTTCTGACTTTGTTATGTATTTTCGTCCGTCCCTGTAAAAATCGAGAGTACTCAGTTCGATATCTGAAGAGTACTCCAATTGGAGTATTAGAGTACTCCAAATGTAATCTTTTTATATCCAGCGTACTAGTACCAGTAAAAGGGTAATATAATTTTGTCCACATAACGGTACGACGTAACGGTATAAAATAATCGAGATATATATAGAATTCCATATATGAAAGTTCTTAGGTTGAAAAGAGCAGTTCATTACGGCATGTCCGTCCGTCTGTCCGAGTACACGATAACTTTAGTAAAAATTGAGATATTTGCATGAAATATGGTATACAGGTTACTTTCTGGCCCATGTAGGTTGCTATTGAAAATGGGCAAAATCGGATAATAACCACAGGTTACTTTCTGGGCCAGATAGGTTGCTGCTGAAAATGGCAGAGTTCGGATGATAACCACGACCCTTTTTCGATATCGAAAATTTCGAAAATCTAATAAATTGACATAACTTGAGTAAAAATTGAGATATTTGCATGAAATGTTGTATGCAGGTAAAGGCTGGTTTTCATTAGGTCAAATGGTGTCAAATTTCGTTAACTTTACCGAGATTTGGTTGCTTATTTCGATAAACCAGACTTTACTTTCTGGGTCAGCTAAATTGCTATTAAAAATGGGCGAAATCGGATGATAACCACGCCCCCTTTTTCATATGGCAAATTCCGAAAAGCACATAAACTGACTGATTTAATGTTCGGTTTACCCGAACTTAGGTTTTTTTACTTGTTCCGTATGCAATTATACCATCACGGGGAATTTAACCGAAAATTCGGGAATCTTATTTTTTGACTTGGCATCCGTGGTATCTACTTTCAGAGCGATCGTGTCGTGATTTTTGTCGATAAAGCAGGAGCAACGTTCGGCTTTCAATAAGCTAAAGCTAGAACGCTGAGGCATTACAAAGGATTACAATGGTAATACTCCAATATCACGAAACATGATCCAATGATTTTTGTTTCAATTAAAATCAAAAGACTAAATTTTCTATAGAAAAGTCTGAAATCTTGGTTTGGTGGGTTCTGGGGCATGACTCTAATAGTACACTTACACCGCACCAAATTTGGCAAATTCAAATTAGCCACTTCGACACCGTTTACATCGGCAAATTTGAATTTGGCTTCACCCTCCCTGCAAGAATCTTCTACCAGGATATAAAGCCACCGAAAGAAAATGCACTACCATGATATTTTCTTTTCCTGATGGAATTGGCCCATTTTCCTAAAAAAAATAGTTGAAATTGTTATATACAGCTGTGCATAGTGCAAAAGTTATCACACGTCAATTACCCATTAAGCTTCTTGCTGGGCAATCCTTAATGTGTAACACCGGCAGGGTTGCTATTTTGAGGTACTGTGGATTGTATTGTTCGGCAATTGATGCCAAATGTGATGGAATTCCAAATTTGGAAAATGAGATTTGTATGAAAAAAAATTTTGTGCAGTGTAAATGTAGTATAACCGATTGTGTTCCTGCAGGGCTGTTGTGTGGCAACACATTGAATATGTCAAATTCCATATGTTTTTTGTTTACTTTCGTCGTTAACAGCTGGTATATGTAAAATTAGGAAAATAATTGTGCAGTTTGACCATTAAATAAAAAAATAATAAAAATAGTTTTTCTACCGGTAATAAAAACCAAAGTCCGCTAAATTGATTGCATTACAAAGTGCGTCGAAATTCAAACACAAAATGGCCCTAAAGGCACTCAAATATATAACACCGCTTGTGCGAACCCAAAGGTTTTTTTTGTTTTTTATTATTATTTTAATAAATTAACTATTAAAGTACTCTAATTTTATTTCAGAAATTTAACACTCAACAATGCGGTACATTTACGAAATGCACAAACAACAGCAAGTGCCAGCACGAACACGGCGCATTCAACAACGGACACAGCAAAAGAGGCGCAACAAAATACAAGCAGCACACAACGGGAAATCGATCATCATGCTAAATTAACCGAATCCTGGTGGGATGTAAATGGCGAGCTACAAGCCCTACATAAACTCAATGAAATAAGGTACGTACTAATTCTATATTATGCATACAAAAATATTCCATTATATAATTACAAAAAAATATTTCACCACAAAGAGTGCCTTTAATACGCGACGGTTTGGTTGCGCGTGGTGACGTTGAACGGGAATTGATGAATACCACAAAAGTGCTACGAGGACAAAACATATTAGAAGTGGGCTGTGGTGGTGGCATTTTAACAGAAGCTTTAGCGCGCCTAAATGCCAATGTAACAGGCATCGATTTGGGCGAAAAGGTGATTGAAACAGCAAGAAAACATCTCGCTGAGCATAGCACAGAGCTGAAAGAACGTATAACATACAAAATCGAACCAATTGAGGTGCATGCCAAAGCCAAATGCGATTATTACGATGCGGTGGTATGCTCAGAGGTATTGGAACATATAGATGATAAAGCAGCTTTTCTTACAAATTGTGTACACACATTGAAGGTACGAATTTGTTGATATTAGGGCAATCATTATAAAGACTTATATTTAATTGTTTTAGCCTGGTGGTTCAATATTCATAACAACTTTGAATAAAACGATCCCTTTGTATATTGGTGGCATACTTCTTGCTGAATATGTTTTGGGTCTTGTACCGAAAAACACGCATCACTGGAATAAGTTGGCATCACCGTTGGACGTGCAGCGTATACTTTCAGCATGTAAGTAAAATGAGCCCCATGTTGTTGTTTTTGTTGTAACAGCAAAAACACTCCCCTAAGGTTTTGAGGAGTGATGCCGAAATCGACAGTCCTTGGCCGGATACGAACCCGGTAAGCTGCGGTACTGCCCGACCGTCGTGGTAGTGATTTGGTATGACCGGTGGAATCTTATAGGTCATGTCATCCCTCCAACCCGAAACTTTTCGGCATCACTTCCGGACAATTTCAGGAACATTTCATTTTCAAACCATTCCGAAGCTATTTTCGGGATCATCTCCGGACTGTTTCAGAATTTATTTCTTCCGCAACCTTTTGAGTATTTTTCTGCACCACTTTAGAACTTTTTCGGGATCATTTAGGAACTTTTCTTTTTCTGTACTTTTTCGGTTCAAGATCAGGAACTTTCGGCATCATTTCAGAACTATTTCGGGATCTTTTGGAGACTTTTCGAAATGTTTTCCGAAGCTTCTTTGGATTTTTTCGGATTTTGCTGAGATTGCTTTGGGAACTTTTTGGTATTTTTTTTGGGATTTTTCTGGGATCACTCCAAAAATCTTTTTCGGAGCTTTTGTGAATTGTTTTCGAAATGATTTTGTTACGGTTTCGGAATCTTCAAAACATTTTCGGAATTGTTTTTAGAATAATTTTAGAACTTTTGGGGATCATTGTCGGACTTTTGGAATCATTTCGGGGTGGTTTCCGCAATTACCGGGATTGTTTTTGGACCCTTTTAGGAACCTTCTAGTGAGGCTCCTCTCAGCCTTTTTGGAGTATTTTTGTTGACTCTTTTTATTCCCATTTTTTCTGCATGTTGATGGTTCTTTGTTCATATTCTATATTCTATAAAAATTAACTTACGTTTTACAAAAATATGTACCTACAATAAAACTTTATTATTACATTTTCAGTGAATTGCCAAACAGTTTTGATAAATGGTCACACCTACGATATTTTACGCAGACGCTGGATCTCGATTAACAGTAATATTATGTGCTATGCTATACAAGCAATAAAAGCTGGATAAAAACGTTAGCAACTACTCGATCTTCGTTTGTTTATTTGCAAATTTTTAAGCTTTGTGATTTAGTATTTTACTAACAAACAAAAAAAAAACATTAAAAATATAGGCATCTATACAGTTCAATCATTTTCAAGTCCATAACTTATTTCTATATGCCCACAGTGGCATCATCGTCCTGTGGTTTTTTAAATTTCATCTTTTTATTTTGCCATGTCGATTGCTTTTGTTGTTGCTCATTGGGTCGCTTTCCTTTAAACTGGGCCTTTGTTTGAAATTTCTTTTGCATTGTCTGTTGTTGTGATTGATAAAATGCAGCCATTTCTTTATCGGACACCTCTGTGGGTTGCTCATGTTTGATTGTCGCATTACGCTCCTCTTGTTCCAATTCAAGTAGACGTTCTATTTCTGGATTCATGCCACGAAAACTTAGTCGTCCTTCAATTAAATTTTCACAATGCACGAAACTGGGTTCCATTATAAAGTTGGAATTGTTATTTAACATTTTTTCCGTAATTTCCTGTGCATACATTTCACGTCCTTCCGCCTCCTCCGATTCTTTTTCCACTTTAGCTTTAGTGCGCTGCATGAATTTCATCTCCAAGATGCCTTTGGAAAGGCGTGGACGCTGCTTTTTTGTTGACATTCTGGAGGATTAACTGGCGAATTGAAGAAAGGAATACGTTGAGGTGTGCTTGCTGCACGCTGACGAATATTGAAAGGAAAACAAAACGCGAAAAAATCAATGACAAAAAGAAAAAAACAAATAGGGTTGTTCCGCTACTAATAATTTGTCATCTTTACGCAGCAAGTGTGTTCTTTGCTTGCCATTCTGGTAGGAGTGTTAAGGTAAGGACACATGTGCATGCGACGCGTAGTGCTACTGTCGCGAGGGTACGACGACCGTATATTGCTTCGTGGATTTTGACGAAATTGGATATGTATGAAGGAGGAATGGGAACACGACTAGAAAATCGACCAGTGTAATAGTACATTTACACCGCACCGAATTTGGCGTAATTCCAAATTTGGCGTTTTTTTTATAGAAATCTCATTTTCCAAATTTGGAATTCCATCACATTTGACCTCATTTGACGAATAATACAATCCAATCTGCATTAAGGATTGCCCAGCAAGAACCTTAATGGGTAATTGACGTGTGATATAGGATAACGGTTGGTTGTACAGGTATAAAGGAATCGAGATAGATATAGACTTCCATATATCAATATGATCAGGATCGAAAAAAATTTGATTGAGCCATGTCCGTCCGTCCGTCCGTCCGTCTGTCCGTTAACACGATAACTTGAGCAAATAATGAGATATCTTCACCAAATTTCGCATGCGTACTTATTTGGGTTCAGAATAGATTGCTATTGAAAATGGGTAAAATCGGACCATAACCACGCCCCTTTTTCGATATCGAAAATTTCGAAAAACGTATAAAATGGGTTAATTCAATATTAGAAGCAGCTACAATGATAAAATTTGCAATATGTATTGATTTAGATGTTCTAAGGCCGATTTTATAAAAGTTTTTGAAAAGGGGGCGTGGTACCGCCCACGTATATTTGAAGAAATTTTAAAATTTTGACTCTTAATAACTTCAGAACAGTTTATGCTAGTATAACGAAATTTCGTAGAGGACATACTATTGTTGTGGTAAATTCAGCTATAGAAAATAAACGAAATCGCTTTGCGACCACGCCTACTTTTTCATAAAAGTTATATTGAAAGGAGGTGGAAATATTGAAAAGTCCATATCTAATTAACTGATTTCGCTATAATAATATAATTTGGTACATACATCAACTTTCATATTCTTTACATAATTTTTTCAAAATTTTGGAAAGTGGGCGTGGCACCGCCCACTTATGAGTCAAGCAATTTTTAAATTCGACTGCTAACAACTTCAAAACGGTGTGAGAAAGATTTACGAAACTAGGTACCAGGCATGCTATGTTTATGTAGAGTACTACCACAGAAAATAAGAAAAATCGGTGAACGATCACGCCCACTTTATGTGCACAGCTGGGTATGTAATGTTCGGTTTCACCCGAACTTAGACTTCCTTACTTGTTTTCTTTGCATTCAGAGTATTTTGGGTATTTTATTGCTTTAATAGAGAAAAAATGAATACATTATTATTTCCTCCAACTTTTTATTCTTTAATTAAAGCAAAGTCATCAACGTGTGATTGTGATTGTGAGAGTTTGTCAAATTTTAACCTTGCTTCAACTTTGAGGTCTCCAATTTGTCATGCTTCGTTTAAATATGTATTCTGAACTTTTCTGTCAAAGTCAAACTTTGAGGTAAAGTCAAAATAAAGCTTTATGTAACTGACCCTTTACTTATTACGCGGTGGAACGACAAAAATCGGCCCGTGTAAATGAGCCTTTACTCTTGATGAAAGACCCCCTTTTCCCTTTTCTTTTCTACCAGAAACTTCATTATAACAGCTGTGAACACAAAAGAAAACGAACGGACATTTTCAGTTTACTGCAACTTGTGCATCCGACAGATAGCGCTGTCGTTGCAAAAAGTTGCCATTTGTTTGTTGATTTTGCAAAATATCAAAATACCATTTATTTATAGAAATTTCAATTATTTCTGAATATTATTAGCCATTTAAAGAATTTCGCTAAGTATTACAAGCCCCACAACATAGGTAAAATGGCGAAATTATGCCAGGGATTGTAAGAAATATCTATTGTAAATTGACCAAATTTGATCTATTGTGAACATTTTAGCACAGGAAAAAATTAACTCAAAGAAGAAGCAGCAGGAATGGCGGCAGTGTTGAAAATTTAGGTGTTCCACTTTTCTTACAAAAAAATACGCGCTCCAAACCAAAATATTTAAAGAAAAAACTTGAAAAAGTATTACCAAATTAACAACATTGCATTGGGAATATAGAAAAAGTGTTAAATAAAGAAAACGCAGCACAAAAATGAAAGCTGTGAAGAGCGAACGAAAGGTGGTGAATGGTTCCGCGCCGTCCACCCCAACTACGCCTCAAAGGCAAGACCAACAGCAGCAGCAGCGCGCCGTGGGATCACTAGTAGCTTTAACCCAAAAATTTGTGCAATTAATGAAAAGAAACAATGGACGCATTGATCTCAAATTGGTATGTAATATTTGATTCAAGGAGAACTTCATCTACGCATAGCTACGTACGTATGTATGTGTTGTATGTTGTAAGACCATAACAATGGGTGGGGTATTATGAGGGGGAGTTGCGCATGACTACATGCATATTTACTTTATTTGGCGCTTGAATAAAGTCGTAACAAATATACAAAATGAGTAGTTTTAAAAAAGTTGACGATTCGCGGGCATTGGAAAATGCGTATGATGTAATAATGGGGTATATAAGCACACACGATCATACAAACAAACATACATGCATGCATGCACTGCTAATTGTAAATTTATATTTTTAACCAATTTACTTGATTTTCAGGCAACTGAACTTTTGGATGTACAAAAGCGTAGAATTTACGATATCACCAATGTTTTGGAAGGTGTGGGTTTGATTGAGAAAACACGGCATAGCAGCACTGTACATTGGCGGTAAGTTTGTAGCAAGGAATAGAGAATACAAAAAGTTTTACTTAAATCTTTACCTGCTTTCATCCATCATAGAGGCGCACTAAATTCAAGTAAAGGTCGTGAGAGTTTACGTGCAGCACGTATGCGTGCCAGACATTTGCGCGCTTTGGAGGCGGATATGGATCTACAATTGAGTTATGCACGTCGTAATTTGAAACATGTAAAAGAAGATTCAGTCAATAATTCGTATGCGTATGTGACGCGTGATGATTTACTCTCGATATATGGCGATAACGTGGTTTTGGTAATACCCAATCATGATGAAGAAGTTAAAATAGAACCCCAACGTGTATGTATTGCAATTGAGTTTGCGCGCTGTAGCTCTTGTTAAACAATAGTAATCTCTTCTTTTCGTTTTAGAACTCATTGTTTGTCTCATTAGACAATGGTGGTAAAATTGATGTTAGGTTGGTGACACGTCAAGGCACTTGCATTGCTACACCTAAGCCTCCCAAAACTGTAACTCCGCCCATTCCAAACACAGCAGCACGCTTGGAAACCCCATCACAATCACCATCTTCATCTAGTAGCTCACAGACGGCGTGTTCATCTTCTTCTACAAATAAAACAACAAATCTAGTCACGGATGAACATACATATTTTGCTAATCCGGATCATAAAAAAGAGCAAGATGAATTGGAAAATGAATTGGCAGCACGTATAATATTTAGGAACTCATTAGCAAATCACTCGAAACGTCGTTTTTACCCGGATGATCCGAATTTGGGTGAGTATAATTTGCGGAGTGAAAGGCCACCCTATTTTAAAATATTTTTCAAAAACAGTACCTCAGAGTTTTGTTGAAGAACGGTTTTATCTCAGAATATTTTTTAAGCTTAGCATTCGATTCAAAAGCGCCTTATCTCAGCTGAAAATTGATTACATTTTCAGACTCGTTCTGAACCGGGTAATTTTACATTCAACAAAGCAAAATAAAAAAAAATAAATTAAAATATTTTATAATTCAATAAATGCTCAATAATTTTATAAACCTAATAATCCATACATATATATATTTTTTTTTTTTGTTACAGAAAATGCACCATTGGTTCAAATAAATCCGCCGCATGATGATTATAATTTCGTGCTAACACCAGATGAGGGCGTTTGCGAACTTTTTGACATACAGTGCAATACATACTGAAAAGGAGTGATGCTTTTCTTAAAACCTTATTGAAACCTTTTGATCTTAGATCAGTGAGTTGTTTACGATTCACTTGATATTACAACTTGCTATAAATATTGCGGCACGTTTAATTAACGACTTCGCTTTTAGCTATTTTCTTTGTCCCATTTTAAATTTACTTAGTAAAATTATGTATATTAAAAGAAACAAAACAAAAAAAATATTTTACATATTGTAACTGCATAAAAATAATTTAATATATTATACAATTTTTTTTTAGTTAATTCGAACAATGTATATTGTATATTAATCGAAGACTTTAGCGAAAATTTTCATTATAATTTAATTAAGAAAGACTTGGCTAAATTTTAATAATAATAAAAATCGTTTTACACCTTAAATTGTTGTAAATTGAGTTGATTTGTGTTGCAAAGGGGAATGATGTGCAACAATCAAAATGGCTGATCTATTGTTAACTTGAAGTCGGCCCCTTCTTTAAATAAAATGTTGGTAGTATGTTGTTTATCACAAGCTCATCATGCCTAACATGAAAAAAAGTATTATGTTATGTATGAGTATCAGCATCAAAGCATCAATAAAGTAACATGGTTTGAATGTTGCAGCAACTTTTGAGCGCCTCGAACACACCTTTGTACCGGATTGGTTCAGAACTCCCTATATCCCTGTAAAATGGTTTTTACAGCCACTAAAAGATGTACACAAATTCTTAAGATTCTTTTTTTCTTTCATACTTGTTTATTTGCTTCTAAAACTAGTTTATAAACACTTTTTAAAAACTATACCTTATGAGAATACTTAACATCAGTACATTATAAAATCCTACTTCCGTCTCGTTTTGCCCCAGTTTTTCTTTCCACCGCCGCCACCACGACCACCACCACCACCACGACCTCCAGCGCCACCACCACCACCTTGTTGTCCTTGCTTCATGCGTTTACGTGCGCCCGTAAACTGCTCTGAATCATCAAAATCATCGCCAGCGCCACGCTTAAATTTACCTTTCTTGCCACCACCTTTACTATCCTCCAAATCTTTCAATTCCAATTTTGCTGTACGCTGCGCTTCACTTACACGCTCCTGCAATGCCATCACCTCATCCTCCTCACAAGCATACAAAGGCAATTGTTTGCCAAGCAAATGTTCAATACGTTGATACAACTCAACATCGTATTGGGTGACAAAAGTGACAGCTTTGCCTGACCGTCCAGCACGCGCCGTACGTCCAACACGATGTATATAATCTTTACTATGTGTAGGTATATCAAAATTTAATACTACATCTACATGCGGTATATCGAGACCACGTGAAGCAACATCTGTTGAAATAAGTATTGAACGATTTTTCGCTTTAAATTTATTCAATGCAGCTAAACGTTTATTTTGTGACATTTGTCCATGCAAAGGTATGGCGGCTAGTCCTAGCGCACGTAACATTAATGCAGTACGCACAGTATTGGCACATGTACTGCAAAAGATCATGAAGCTATTACCAGCCAATTCATTGATAATATGCACTAAGTAGACGTCTTTGTATTTAACGGGTATAAATATATAGTATTGTTGTAGTTGTTCGACTGTTTGATACTTGTTGGAGACCTCCACTTTGACTGGATCTTTTAAGGAGGCGCGCTGCAGTTTCTTCACTTTCTTGGTCATTGTGGCGCTGAATAGAAATGTGCGTCGCTCACGTGGTAGGACTTTTAAGATTTTATCCAGTTCCACTTCAAAGTCCATATTCAATATACGATCAGCTTCATCCATTACTAAGTATTTGATAGCTTTGAGATTGAAGCCTTTCATATTCTCCAAATGATCGACCAAACGTCCGGGTGTGGCTATGATAATATGCGGCTTTTTGGCTAGCTGCAACGCTTGTGAAACCATATCCATGCCGCCTACAACAACGCAACATTTAACACCAATTGTGCTGCCTGCAAGGAAATTAAGTTTTTCAGTAATAATTGAAAAGCTTTATATTAGCTAGCCTAGTAACAAATTTACTAAAATGCTCAGAGGTAGTGACGAAACTAAAATAAATGATTTCATATAAAAAATCAAAATAAGGTTTAACATCATTGCATGCTACTACTTTTTTGTTGCGTGCAGGACAACGGAAAAAGGAAGCGCATAGGTAGTATCCATAGCTTGCTTTTATATAAAACTTACCCAGCGCTTCAAACTGTTCTGATATTTGAAATGCCAATTCACGTGTTGGTGTCAATACGAGCGCAAAATAGCGTTGCGGATTCTCTAGTAAAGCGTGCAGTATGGGTAAAGCGAATGCGCCTGTTTTACCAGAGCCAGTTTCTGCCAATCCAATTATATCTTTGCCTTGCAATGCAACAGGAATAGCTTCTTTTTGTATTTTCGAGGGTGCCTTCCACTTTAATTCCTCACATGCTTTGCACAAGGTATCTGTTAAGCCCTGCAAAACATTTCGTAACAATAGAATACAACTCAAAATAATATTAAACGCCTTTCGTCTTACCAAATCCTTCCATGTCACTGGACTCTCCGCATCTTCAACTGCGTGGCTCTCACCATCAGCCGTTTCCGCCTCCTCAACACTAGCACTGCCATCGTTCTCTTCAACTTCTTCATCCGAGGATTGTTGCTCGTCATCGACTTCCTCTTCATCAACTTCTTTCTCTTCTTCATCACTATCAGCATTTGAAGAAGGCTCGTCCCCTTTTGTAGTACCCATAATTTTTATTTAAATTAATAAAATAATGGCGCAGATATTTTATATTTTACCAGGGACGAAGAACAAAACACGTTGCACTCACGGTGAGATTTCCATAAAATATGACAGATGAATTTCCATGCTGACAAACATAACCTCAAATTTTGTGCTGTATTCCTTTAGAGCATGTTCAGCTAAGTGGTGGCAAAACAAGTTTGAAATTCTGAAGTATGTTGAATAACAAAACGTTTGGAGGTTATTTGAAGATGTTTCGTAGCCATTAATATCGTTTGATGGTTAGGCTTTAGCCTCGTACCCGTGTAAGATCGATTTCCTCGTCGATTTTTTGTCGTTCCACCATGTAGAGTTAAGGTAAGAGTGCTAGGTGAGCAGCACTACACCACACCACAACAACAACAACACCACACGACCAAATATTTTTTGCATGTATTCTTATGGAGTATAGCACACCTAGCGACAGCAGCCCTGCGGGTTAGGGGTTTAGAATATGCCCGAGGTAGGCATACCGGTCGTAAGAGGCGTCTAATATGCACATAGGTAATGACGTGCTACTCGATGGTTGATCTACGAATATGATTCCTCTCACCTCTCATTACCCATCTTCTTCTTCCTCACGGATGGAGGGATGACATGACCTAGAATTTTTCACTGGTCATACCAAATCGCTACCACGACAGTCGGGCAGTACCGCAAGGGAGTACCGCAGCGTACCGGGGTCATATCCGGCCAAGGACTGTCAACTGCGGCACCACTCCCCAAAACATTCGGGGAGTGTTTTGCTGTTAACAACAACAACAGCGACAGCAGCACACAACATAGTTAATCAAATAGGCAACTATTTCATCGCATCGCGTCCATACCCCCCACCCCATATTGAGACAATCTCTGTGCTAGTCTCTTCGGAGGAAAAGTATCGAATCCTGAAGTTTTTTTTTGATATTGACTGGATCGAGGAGTTTTCCAGGAATACTTCAGCGGATTTTATCATTGAAATTTTGTTTAAAAATGTTTCCTAAAGGCCCATTTACACGGGTCGATTTTCTGGTCGATTTTTAGCGAACCACTTGCGTTCAACCCTTAAATACAAGGTGAAGATCGATCGAATTGCTGTTTACACGTTCGATTGAAAAAAAAAGGTTATAAAAATCGACCCGTGTAAATCATCCCTGAAGGGTCAGTTACATAAAGCTTTATTTTGACTTTACCTCAAACTTTGACTTTGACAGAAAAGTTCAGTATACGTATTTAAACGAAGCATGGCAAATTGGAGACCTCAAAGTTAAAGCAAGGTTAAAATTTGGCAAACTCTCAAATTTTGCTGGCTTTGCTTGCTTTGACAATCAGATG
Source organism: Campiglossa producta (assembly GCA_964058755.1). Classification (NCBI taxonomy): domain Eukaryota; kingdom Metazoa; phylum Arthropoda; class Insecta; order Diptera; family Tephritidae; genus Campiglossa; species Campiglossa producta. The sequence goes on from CAXKVI010000003.1 coordinate 12,578,438, forward strand.
TTGATGATTTTGCTTTAATTAAAGAATAGAAAGTTGGAGAAAATAATAATTAATTCATTTTTTCTTTATTAAATTAATAAATTAACCAAAAGACTCTGAATGCAAGGAAATAAACAACGAAAACAAATGTATAAAAGAGAAGCGTCAGGGCGTTCTTTGTAGCATACCTCTGAAGTTCGACGTAAAGTTTTGAGGTAGCAAATGTCAGGCGAGGTTAACAAAGCTTTATGTATTTCACCTTTAAGAGATATCGGGATCTATCAGCTATTGCTCTACTAAGGCCCGGTTTTTCAGTGCAAGCTAAAACTTTAGTGCGAGTTTAAACGGCCCCATCATAGATTATTGAATTAAAACTAAAAGTCGGTATAACGTACATAAGGCAGGTAGGGCATATACATAGATGGGCAATCCTGATTCAAAATCCTAATGATTTGAGGTGAAACATATCTTTACCGAACTAAAATATCGGGTCTTCGCATACAAATTATGCATACCAAGGTCAATACGCTTTTTTTGATATCCCTCCTAAAATATTTTGAAGGTATCTGAGATAATCCCGAAAAATCCCAGGAGCGCGGGATTGTCAAAAAGCTTCGAGATTCGATGTGTTAATGGCAACACTTTGGTTTCACAAATCGTTCCGAATACAAAAGAAGAATCGTGCCTGCTCGTTCTCAATAAAGAGTGCGGTCAGAATTTTTTTTTTTTAAGTTGTTTCCTTTAGTAGTCAACTCGTAATAAATTAGCTAAAATTATGGCAGATAACTCAAAAGACGGGGTTTGGCCCCAGGATTACGAATCCGGAAGCGCTTTTTTAATTTTTTGTTTTAGTGAAAAATTATGGTCAAAAAACCGAAAAATTACCCGGGTCTGATACCAAAATTCTAGGGCTCTTGATAATCGACAAATCGATTAGTCGAATAATCGATTTCGACTAGTCGTTTCCAAAAATATTCGATTATCACTAATCGACTAGTCGAATAGTTGCTTTTTACTAGTCGATTACTCATCTGAAGACCCGGGTAATAAGGCGGCAAATTTCTACTGTAATTCGCATGCATGTTTAAGTAGTATCTGCCATTTTCGCCAATTTATTTGCTTCATTTCTTTGAAATTAAAAAAAAATGTAACAGGAGCACAGAATATTTGTGTAGGTAGATATACAAAAATGAAATTTTGAAAAATGTATGTATGTTTGTAGCAATATTTGTATGTATGTAGATAAAAAAAGTTTGAAAATTTTTTTTCATACTGCAAAATGTTCTATGTCAATATTATTCTTTCAGGTTTAAGTGCACAATGGAGGCATCTTTCTCTTATTCTACATCGCCGTTTGAAAAGGATAGTTGAAAGATTGATTCGTGGGGCAAAAAAAAAAAAGAAAAAGTACATTCAAATACACCTAATTTTCGAAAGAACTCAAAAATTACAAACATTACATAGGGCGTTTTGATGTATTACCAAAAATATACGGGAACATTAGAGTGGCAAAAAAAGTTCCACACTTTCTATCGCAATGATTAAGCTTGAGAATTTATTTTTTTTGTAGTAAAAATGCTTCTGCCGGCAAATGGAACATTTCCAATGAAAATAAAAAGCAAATTTGACATGTGAGAAATTATAAGAACCTGTAACTCTAGTGTCTTAGTTTCTGTTTGAAAACTTTAGATTTGTAACAAACTTTTCAAAATGTTATTTGTTTCATGCGCTGCTAAGCGCTCTCCAATGATGCCGTTATGTCAGGCCGAGTTAAAATACAGGAGATGATTGAAACACGAGATTTTAATCCAATTTAAGATTGTATAATTTTCCTTTAAAAGCTGATGTGGTTTTTTAATATAAAAGTCGCTGGGAATTATTTGGAACGCATAATAATAAAAAAACATGCTCGTAAAATTTATGGAATTAGCGCTTTTCAAAATTGATGATTGAATAAATATTTTATAAATTTTAAGGAAACATTTAAGCACACGCTAATAATTTGTTTTTAATATTTGACAAGTATCAGGAGCACAGAATTTCAATGTAAGCAATTATACAAAAAAAAATTCAATAAACTGGTATGTACAGATGGGGGTTGGTGGGGCAACTACTCCCACTGTTAAATTGCATTTCGAAAATATCGTTGTGTATAAGAAAAGAACTGAAAGCTAGTAGAATGCGTGTTTTTGAAGTTATTAACGTTAATATTACTATCAATATTACTGCAGTATTGCAGTCAAGTTACTTTATTGATGCTCTGATGCTGATACTTAAGAGATAATGGGGTCTATCAGCTATTCCGGTGGAGCTTCCGGCAGGAATAAAGGAAATAGAGTCAATAAAGATAACATCGAAATTATCGAAACATACCGCCAAATTATCTTAAAATCGTTGGAACTCCCTCAAGATCTGTTACATTTTCTCCCGCCGGGAGCTCCGTCGGAATAGCTGATAGACCCCAATATACAACAATAATTTCGTACTTCATTTTCATGTAGCGACTGATGAGCTTGTGATGAGCAACAGATTGTCAACATTTTATTCAACACACCCCATATTTTTTATACGGGACGCTACTGAAATAATTTTCTCAAATTTTTGATAGGCGGCCATGTTTTTTTCAATAGTACAATATTTGTGACATAATTACATACTTACATAAAGAAATGCTGTCTCCAAACCCTGTAGGGAATTCATATAACTCCAAGTCAACTATTAGTTCTTTATTTTTCAGTGTTCATAGCACTTTTATTAGAGCGTCTCGGGCTTACAGGCAAAAAAAAGACGGCCGTACCTCCCCTGTTGTTGTTGTTGTTGTTAACAACAAAACACTCCCCGAAGGTTTTGGGGAGTGATGCCGAAGTTGACAGTCCTTGGCCGGATATGACCCCGGTACGCTGCGGTGCTCCCTTGCGGTACTGCCCGACTGTCGTGGTAGCGATTTGGTATGACCAGTGGAACCTTCTAGGTCATGGCATCCCTCCATCCATGAGGAAGGAGAAGATGGGTAATGAGAGGTGAGAGGCATCATATCCGTAGATCAACCATCGAGTTAGCACGTCAATTACCTATGTGCATATTAGTCGCCTCTTACGACCGGTATGCCTACCTCGGGCATATTCTAAACCCCTAACCCGCAGGGTGTGCCGTACCTCCCCTCATACAAAGTGTTTTTGAAAAACATTAAAAAAAAAATTTTTTTTGGCAAGCCTAGATGTCGCCTAATTACATTTTTCTTCAAATCTTTGGCATTTGTTGTGGGATTTTAAAGTTTGACACATAAATTTTTTCGTCTCAAAGAGGAGGTTTTTTCTCAAGAAAGTTCATTGATGCGTTTCTTGTGGTACCACACTCGACTGAGATGGAAACAACAGGTGGAGGATGACTTGAACTCCCTTGGGGTTTCCAATTGGCGTCGGTTATCGCTAAAAAGGAATGATTGGCGTGCTCGTCATTATGACGAAAGCCAAGATTAGAATTTCAGATAAAAAAGTATATTTTTTAAGTCAGCTTTTGATTTCATTGAAAATTTGTATGATGTCAGTATTGATCTGGCTTAGAACACCGGTTTCGACCTTAACTGAGGCCTGGACAGCTACGTATGAATGCATGATAAAACCAAACCAAAAACGTAAATAAATTATTATTAATATCTCATAACTAAATTTGATTAGTTAACTAAAACAAGTACTTATATGTATAGAAATCTGTAGATATTTGGTATTTGAGAAAAGGTTTCGAAAAAGCAATTGCTCTTTTTTATTAATTTATACCAATGGTACAATGAACAGCTAGGATGAAAATAAATAATAATAGTTGATTTGGAGTTATATGAATTCCCTACAGGGTTTGGAGACAGCATTTCTTTATGTAAGTATGTAATTCTGTCACAAATATTGTACGATTGAAAAAAACATGGCCGCTTGTCAAAAATTATTTCAGTAGCGTCCCGTATAAAAAAATATGGGGTGTGTTGAATAAAATGTTGACAATCAGTTGCTCATCACAAGCTCATCATTCGCTACATGAAAAGGAAGTATGCAATTATTGTTGCATATTGGGGTCTATCAGCTATTCCGACGGAGCTCCCGGCGGGAGAAAATTGAACAGATCTTGAGGGAATTCCAACGATTTTAAGGGAATTTGACGGTATGTTTCGATAAATTCGATGTTATCTTTATCGACTCTACTACCTTCATTCCTGCCGGGAGCTCCGCCGGAGTAGCTGATATTATCACTTAAGTATCAGCATCAGAGCATCCATAAAGTAACTTGACTGCAATACTGCAGTAATATTGATAATAATATTAACGTTAATAACTTCAAAAACACGCATCTACTAGCTTTCAGTTCTTTTCTTATACACAAAGATATTTTCAAAATGCAATTTAACAGTGGGAGCAGTTGCCCCACCAACCCCCTTCTATACATACCAGTTTATTGAATTTTTTTTTTGTATAATTGCTTACTGAAATTCTGTGCTCCTGATACTTGTCAAATATTAAAAACAATTTATTAGCGTGTGCTTTTCCTTAAATTTTTTCCTTAAAATTTATAAAATATTTATTGAATCACCAATTTCGAAAAGCGCTAATTCCATAAATTTTACGAGCATGTTTTTTTATTATTATGCGTTCCAAATAATTCCCAGCGACTTTTATATTAAAAAACCACATCAGCTTTTAAAGGAAAATTATACAATCTTAAATTGGATTAAAATCTCGTGTTTCAATCATCTCCTGTATTTTAACTCGGCCTGACATAACGGCATCATTGGAGAGCGCTTAGCAGCGCATGAAACAAATAACATTTTGAAAAGTTTGTTACAAATCTAAAGTTTTCAAACAGAAACTAAGACACTAGAGTTGCAGGTTCTTATAATTTCTCACATGTCAAATTTGCTTTTTATTTTCATTGGAAATGTTCCATTTGCCGGCAGAAGCATTTTTACTACAAAAAAAATAAATTCTCAAGCTTAATCATTGCGATAGAAAGTGTGGAACTTTTTTTGCCACTCTAATGTTCCCGTATATTTTTGGTAATACATCAAAACGCCCTATGTAATGTTTGTAATTTTTGAGTTCTTTCGAAAATTAGGTGTATTTGAATGTACTTTTTCTTTTTTTTTTTGCCCCACGAATCAATCTTTCAACTATCCTTTTCAAACGGCGATGTAGAATAAGAGAAAGATGCCTCCATTGTGCACTTAAACCTGAAAGAATAATATTGACATAGAACATTTTGCAGTATGAAAAAAAATTTTCAAACTTTTTTTATCTACATACATACAAATATTGCTACAAACATACATACATTTTTCAAAATTTCATTTTTGTATATCTACCTACACAAATATTCTGTGCTCCTGTTACATTTTTTTTTAAATTTCAAAGAAATGAAGCAAATAAATGGGCGAAAATGGCAGATACCACTTTAACATGCATGCGAATTACAGTGGAAATTTGCCGCCTTATTACCCGGGTAAAACCCGGGTAAAAACTGGGAACCCGATTTAATCGTTAGTATTCGATTAGTGACAGCTAGTCGACTAGCTGAAATCGAATATCTGCTATTCGATTTTCAAACAGCACAAAAGTTGGTAATCGACTACTCGACTAATCGACTAGTCGAGTAATCGATTAGAATCAAGAGCCCTACAAAATTCATACTATAATGAGAAAATCCCGAAATCCTCGGACTTGAATAAATATAATACATGCCCGACCATTTCACCCACTGTAGATATTCGATACCTCACACTTTCCGATAAGTATTAGTCGATTATTTACGTTTGGCATCTCCGTTCCCATTCGATTTATTGATTCGGTGTGACGTTTGAGTTCGCGAAAAAATTTGGAGGAAAAATTAAATTTTCTGTGGATAAATTACACAAAATTTAACGTTTAATCGTGAAATTATATAGTAAAAGTATGTAAGAGTTGATTAACAATAAATAATACAGCTCAAAAAGTCTCATATCGCAACGAAACCCGTTTTTCCACAACGCACAAAATAGTGATACAATTTTTTTATATGTGCATAATTTAATATGTGTGTCAATGAAAATGCGAAATAACGTTATAAATTTCAGTAAATTATGCATCATTATCTGAAAGCAAAAAGTTTAAAATGAACAATTTGTTTTTTATCACAAGTTGAAATATAAATTAATTGATTTTTTTCACATTCGTAGAATTAAAATCCTCCCCTCTGCTTTGGTATTAGCAGCAGCAGCAGTAGCAGTAGCAGCGGCCGCATACAATTCTGTGTATACAATAAAGGAGGGGGCAGGCATATTCAAGTGATAAGGCGATGGTAGTACGAGGGGGTGACAAGGAATACACACGACGATAACAGAATCAAAAGAAAGTCAAGCACAACTCAAAGAAGTTTGAATTAAAATTTTTGTAGACAAGAAAGGAAACAATTTCCTGGTGTTATTATAACAGAATTGAGCATCGACGTTAGCAGAGCTCCACATTTTTCTTTTGTACCGAGCCGGCGACCTGCATCTTAACGTCGTATATATCAGCATAGGTTTGCGCATAACGCTTACGCCCTCACTTCGGTTATTGCTATTATATCGTACTTTCATACATATTTGGGTGGAAGTAGAACAAGTACTTGCATAGAAAAGAGCAAATAAATTGTAGACGCTATGAATCCAAGTACAGATCCATGGGTTGTCACCCAAAGGGAGAAGCTGAAGTATCAAGAACAATTTAAGGCATTACAACCGCAAGGTGGTTTCGTGACTGGAGCTCAGGCGAAAGGTTTCTTTCTGCAGTCACAATTGCCACCACTTATTCTTGGACAAATATGGTGAGTCACCTTTTTTTATTTATACGGAAGTAAATGGGCTGATATGTAAATGCATGGGCGTATTAGAAAGACAGGGTCGAGACAGTAAAGTTGCTTGTATGCTATTAAAACAGCTTGTTTCCTAGGAGGTTTATGGCAATGCCAAGTAATAGACGTGCCAATTGGACAGCGAAAGGTAGTGCTATATCAACAACAGTGGTATCTCTGACCACAGCGCTATAAGTAAGTACTTCTCCTTGCTTTTCGACGCATTCATCATGCAATGCGACCTGAGACCGAACAGGGTTATACTCATATTGGTAGTCTGATGCTGGATATGAATCTGTTACACTCGGGTGAATAACCCCTTGTGGTCTAGCCTGACTGCCTTGGAAACGATTTCATTGACCGCGGAAGCAAACCAGCTTTATGCAAGCACTTTTTACTCTCTCTCCTACGCCTCTGTGTGTGCACATATTATTGTTTTTCAATACATAAAAACTGTTCAGTATTATCAGCTGTGACCAGTAAACGCCCTCGCAAACCTTATCTCAATTTCCAAATACAAGTTAACTTTATTGCTATTTTATTTGCTAAATTTTTTTTTTTTACAGGGCATTAGCCGATACTGATTCCGATGGAAAAATGAACATAAATGAGTTCAGTATCGCTTGTAAATTGATAAATCTCAAACTACGTGGCATGGAAATACCAAAAGTCCTACCACCTACACTACTTGCATCACTAACAGCAGTCGGAGGCACACCAACTCTAACACCTACTGGAGCGGGAAGTTTGAGTCCATTAGATCCACTAAGAACGATGGCTACTAGTGTTAAGCCACCCGCTGCTGTGCCCGCTGCAGTACCAAATGTACCAATATCCGGCGCAACATTACCTGGCGCCGTACCAGCTGTACCGGGTATAGTGCCAGGAACATTACCAGGTGTGCTGCCACAAACTTTGCCAGCCACAATTGCAGCTACGGGCGTAGCACCGACCGCACAAATGCCGGTAACAGCTGCAGCACCAGGTATGGTAATGCCAGGTGCCGCTGTGCCACCTGGTGTAATGCCTTTGGGTGCTGTAGGTATGCCGGGTGCAGTAACAGCCGGTGTGCCTGGTGTAGGAATTATACCTGGAGCCGGAATAATGCCCGGAATGGTACCACCAGTTGCAGGTGGTGTTCCCGTACCTGGTATGGTACCACCAGTTGCAGGTGGCGTGCCCGTACCTGGTATGGTACCAATGCCACTTGTAGCGGCAGGCGGTGTAGTACCGACAACTATTATACCCGGGGTAGCCGCAGTACCCGGTGCAGTATTACCTGGAAAAGTTATATCACCACCCAGCGGAGGTGAGGTCGCCAAGGTACCGGCTACACCTACACCACCACAAAGCAACCCACCCAGCCGTCATATGTCAATTTCAGAACGTGCGCCATCCATCGAATCACCGTGAGTAAAGAAATAATAATAATATATGTGTATTGTAATACCTACTTTGTTTTTCTAATTAATAGTCAAAGTGAATGGGCTGTTAAAGGTCCAGCCAAAAGAAAGTATACACAAGTCTTCAATGCAACTGATCGCACCCGTTCTGGCTATTTGACTGGTGCACAGGCGCGCAGCATACTCGTACAAAGCAAATTGCCACAAGCTACACTTGCACAGATTTGGACACTCTCTGATTTAGATTCAGATGGACGTCTTAGTTGTGATGAGTTCATATTAGCCATGTTCCTTTGCGACAAAGCCATGAATGGGGAAAAGGTGCCAATTACCTTGCCACTTGATTGGATACCACCGAGTTATCGAAAAAGTAAATCACGACAGGGATCTATCTCAGGACCGGGTTCACGCACTAGTTCGACACCAGCATCACGGCATGCTTCAGTATCATCACAGGGTGCTGTTGATGCTGATCCGGCAGCAGGCCTACCACAAAGTGAGTATTATTAGCAGTCAAGGGGCATGCATGTGAATAACAACTATTTTTCAAAAAACTTTGCAGCTTCGTTTGAAGATAAAAGGAAAGAGAACTTTGATAAGGGTCAAGCAGAGTTGGATCGAAGGCGTAAATTACTACAAGATCAGCAACGCAAAGAAAAGGAGGAGCGTGAACGCAAAGAACGCGAGGAAGCAGAAAAACGTGAGAAAGCACGTCTCGAGGCTGAGCGTAAACAGCAAGAAGAGCTAGAACGACAATTACAGAAGCAGCGCGAATTGGAAATGGAAAAGGAAGAGCAACGAAAACGCGAACTTGATGCTAAAGAGGCAGCCAGAAAGTAAGTGCTATTTAGTAAATGTAATACAACTTGAAAACTGATTATTTGTATTGTCCTTTTAAAAACCCAGAGAGTTAGAAAAGCAGCGACAAATGGAGTGGGAACAGGCGCGTATTGCCGAAATGAATGCTCAAAAGCAACGTGAACAAGAACGTGTATTAAAACAGAAAGCGCACAACACACAGCTCAATGTAGAATTGAGCACATTGAATGAGAAGGTATAGAAAAGAAAGCTCCACCGTTAATTTGGCTACTAAAATTAACTTGTTTTCAGATTAAAGATTTGTCACAAAAGATTTGCGATACACGCGCTGGTGTAACAAATGTTAAAACCATAATCGATGGTATGCGCTCTCAAAGGGATACCTCAATGGCCGACATGTCACATTTAAAAGCGCGTATTAAAGAACAAAACGCTAAATTATTACAATTAACACAAGAACGCGCTAAATGGGATGCTAAGAGTAAGGGTGGTGCTCTGACTGATGCTGCACAACAAGAGCAATTTAATGCTGCTTTTGCTAATAAACAGGTTAGACGCGATGCAGTAATGTTTCTATTATTCTGCTCAATATTTGTTAATCAAAATTTGTTCAACTTATCTATCTCACGTATCCTTTGTATTTCCAGTTAATCATCAAGCAATTGAAAGACAAAGTCGAAAATATACGCAAAGAAATCGATTCCAAAAAAGAAGATATCAATTCAAATGATGTACAAGTGGCCGAGGTAAAGGGTGAACTTTCAGCACTCATAACTAAATGTGAAGAACTCTACACCGATTACGATACGCAACGAACTCAAGTGCTCGAATTAAAATATAATAAAAAGAACGACAATGTTTCAGCAGTGACATCCGCATGGGATACAGGATCAGCTGCTTGGGGTACAAGCGTCGATCAATATGCTCTCTCAAATGATACTAGTGCACTAACAGACACAACGGCTACCGCTGTGCCTGTAGATACAACTGGACCAGCACCTGAAGGCTTTGTTAAATATCGTGCTGTATATGAGTTTACGGCACGAAATCAAGATGAAATAACATTTGTGCCTGGTGATATTATACTGGTGCCATATGAACAGAATGCCGAGCCAGGTTGGTTGGCGGGTGAAATTAATGGACATACTGGCTGGTTTCCAGAAACGTATGTAGAGAAAATGGAAGATGAATTTGCAGCCACAGCCACAACTGACACAACAACGGCGGTAGCTAGCACAGACGAGCAAATAAGCGGCTATGCGGCAACAGATGCTTTCAATGATAATAGTCAGAGGTAAGTTCAGTTTGTGGTAGACTTTAATAGAGTTGCTTAGTAATATTATTTTTACATTTGTTTTAAGTCTCCCTGCTGATGCAAACAGCGCTGATGTGGAGTATTATATTGCCGCATATCCATATCAGTCTGCCGAAGTGGGTGATCTTAGCTTCAATGCTGGTGAAATGATTATGGTTATAAAGAAAGAGGGCGACTGGTGGACAGGTACAATTGGCACACGTACAGGTATGTTCCCGTCAAATTATGTACAGAAGGCAGATGTTGGTACGGCGGCAGCGCCAACCGCAGATACAGATATCACAACGGAAATGTCGAGTGCTTTTGATGATGGCAAGGTAAGTGCATGAATAAATACTTGTACAAAATTACATGGTGCAACTGCTGTTTAGGAGGTGGAATGTTTACAACTCAGGGCAAAGGAACTTTAGAGTAAAACAGCAAAACTTTCCTTTTAATGTCCTTTCCAAATGGTTTAAGATCCCACAGCAAGTTTGCTACGTTAATCGACTTTTTTAAGAAATTAAGAAATACATGCATTCCCCGTTTTTCGAAATTAACCTCAAAAACTTAGTCAAGGGCTTTCGAAGTTCGAAAGTGGTTTTTTAGTTGTTTTGTTTGAAAAATTTAATAAGGCAAAATGGGGTCGTGACCTGCTTGCCTCTATTGTTTGATTGAAACAAAAAAGGACGCCCACATTTAAAATTTTAGAATTTTTTAAGAAAAACAATCAAAAAACCAAATTTTTTAAGGGTCTAACTTCGATTTTACATGCTTAACTAAATTTTGGAGACTAACTTCGAAAAACGGGGAACCCCCTTATTTTCTGCTATGTCTTAATCTCCTCCAAAAAGTTGGTATGGTCCCATATCCAGAAAAAAATTGTTTTTTTCATAAAAAAAAAATATAAAGAAAATTGAAAACAAAAAAAAAAATTGTACCACTTAAAATAAAATGCAATTTTCGTCCTGAGTTCGAATTATTCCACTCCCACACAATGGCTTATGGTTGCACAGTGTTTAATGTTTATGCGTTGTTTTTGTTTTTGTTTTGTTTTTTTATTTTATTCTTTTAGTTCAAGGACTAGTAGCTGTCATTAGTGTTTTGAATTATTTGTGGCATATTTACTAGCTTCCTGTTGCGCTCCAATCAATTATCCACACATTTATCATTAGCAATCTGAGCATTTATATAGTTTTCATTTCCGTTTTTATTTCATTCATTCATATATACATATACTTATTGTTTTTTTGTACGTACTACCAACCAACTAACAGATTAATACAAAAATTGCTTTTCCACATTTCCTTTAAAATGCTGCTCCATTGCCGCCCGCATTTTGTCATCACATTTTATCACAGGAAAATGGTAATGCTGATTTTAGCACTAGTAACAACGTCATAACAGCCACTACATCACACGATCCAATTACAAGTAATGATACAAGCGCAACAGCAACACAACAACAACAACAACAAGAACAAAATAAACAAGAACGACCAAGTATAATTAGAATTATAAGCGCAGAAATAAAGGCGTATGAACAACGTAACGCCGCTGTAGCAGCACACGATGAGACGCATACAAATGAAGATTTAGATACGGAAGTCTCACAAATCAATACACAATCCAAGAGTCAAAATGAACAAGCGGAATCGTATAGTCGCCCAATGTCACGCACCTCTTCCATGACGCCTGTAAATAATTTGTTAACATCCTTTAAACCTATTCTACTAGTTATATGTATGTAATATATGATACCAAAGTCATTTGAAAACCTATATTTGTAGTCACGTGCCTACATCATTAGATCTTGTAATCTTGTGATGTTTGAGTTTTTTCTAAAGTATACTTGAACTAATATTTATTCACATTTTCACTTTATACTAACTAAAAGCTAACAAGTTTTGTATCAATTAATAAATTGTATCTATTTTTATTTGCATCTACAGGGAACCCGCGCCAAACGCTCAGAAATTGCACAAGTTATTGCCCCATATGAAGCTACTAGCCCTGAACAGCTCTCTTTGACACGTGGCCAGTTGATAATGATAAGGAAAAAAACCGATTCCGGCTGGTGGGAGGGTGAATTGCAAGCGAAAGGTAGACGTCGTCAAATTGGTTGGTTCCCTGCAACATATGTGAAAGTGCTACAAGGTGGTCGTAATAGTGGTCGAAATACGCCTGTATCGGGTAGTCGCGTTGATATGTCGGAACAAATTTTGGGTGAGTAGAGTGAGATTTGTTATTCATAAAAGAGCAAAATTTATAGATTAATTGGCTATTAAATGATTTTTTTTATTGATGAACAAAATGGTGGGGTGTTATAAAGCCATAGGCAACAAAGCCATATGGCCTTATAACTCAATGGATTGTGAATTAAGGCCATATGGTTTTTTCCATGTAAGGAATGAAAAAAATGTAAAGATTTCTATATTTTAATAGAAAATTCCAATGATTTTGTTTTATTCAACAAAAACATCGAATTAGTCGATGAATAAATTATTCAAAAATCTATTAACTAATCGATTAAATTATTGATTATCTAAATGATTTTTAAAAGAAAACATTTAATTTAAAATCAATTGGAACTAATCATTAATTAATCAATAAAAACTCGTTTAGTTAATGGATAGTTTGAAAAACGACTGCTCGAATAAGTGTTTATTGATTAACAAACTTGAAGTTATCGTTTAATAAAAAAAATTAACAACTCATTGACTATTAAAATAAATATTAGTTGAACAAAAAATTTAATGATTTCTATATTTTAATAGAAAATTCCAATGATTTTGTTTTATTCATCAAAAAAATCGAATTAGTCGATGAATAAATTATTCAAAAATCTATTAACTAATCGATTAAATGATTGATTATCTAAATGATTTTTAAAAGAAAACATTTAATTTAAAATCAATTGGAACTAATTCATTAATTAATCAATAAAAATTAGTTTAATTAATGGATAAATTGAAAAATGACTACTCGAATAAGTTTTTATTGATTACCAAACTTGAAGTTATCGATTAATAAAAAAAATTAACAACTCATTGACTATTAAAATGATTATTAGCTGAACAAAAAATTTAATGATCTCTAACAGACAATTTCAATGATTTTGCCTTATTCATCAAAAAAATCGAATTAGTCGATGAATAAATTATTCAAAAATCTATTAACTAATCGATTAAATTATTGATTATCTAAATGATTTTTAAAAGAAAAAAACTGATTTGAAAATCAATTGGAACCAATTTATTAATTAATTAAAAAAACTCGTTTAATTAAGGGATAATTTGAAAAATGACTACTCGAATAAGTTTTTATTGATTAACAAACTCGAAGTTATCGATTAATAAAAAAATTAACAACTCATTGACTATTAAAATGATTATTAGCTGAACAAAAAATTTAGTGATCTCTAACAGACAATTTCAATGATTTTGTTTTATTCATCAAAAAATCAAATTAGTCGATGAATAAATTATTCAAAAATCTATTAACTAATCGATTAAATTATTGATTATATAAATGATTTTTAAAAGAAAACATTTAATTTAAAATCAATTGGAACTAATTCTTTAATTAATCAATAAAAACTTGTTTAGTTAATGGATAGTTTGAAAAATGACTGCTCGAATAAGTTTTTATTGATTAACAAACTTGAAGTAATCGATTAATAAAAAAAAATTAACAACTCATTGACTATTAAAATGATTATTAGTTGAACAAAAAATTTAATGGTTTCTATATTTTAATAGACCATGATGATGATTTTGTTTTATTCATCAAACAAATCGTATTAGTCGATGAATAAATTAATCAAAAATCTATTAACTAATAGATTATTTAATTGATTATCTAATAATTTTTTAAAGAAAAAAATTTAATTATAAATCAATTGGAACCAATTTATTAATTAATTAAAAAAACTCGTTTAATTAAAGGATAATTTGAAAAATGACTGCTCGTATAAGTTTTTATTGATTAACAAACTTGAAGTAATCGATTAATAAAAAAAATTAACAACTCATAATTTTTCTATTAACCAAATAAAAGAATTAATTGACTATTGAAATGGTATTCAAGAAAATCGATTAATTAGTTAGTTAAAAAATCGTTGATTAATACATTGTAAATCAATTTCCGTTTTTAAATGAAACTAATTATATTCAATTTATTTTCCACAGATAAAGTTATTGCATTATATCCGTATAAAGCACAAAACGATGATGAGCTCTCTTTCGAAAAAGATGATATTATTAGCGTATTGGGACGTGATGAGCCTGAATGGTGGCGCGGCGAATTAAATGATTTATGCGGTTTATTCCCTAGCAATTATGTTGGCCCATTTGTAACATCCGGTAAGAAGGGTGGCAAATAGTAGTAGCAAATAAAAAATAATCAATTAAAAAATGTGTGCAAATGTTAATTGCTTTAAACATATTATGTTGCTAAAATTATTTAAAATTTAAGTTGAATTACGTTAAAATCATTTATTTATCGTTTATTTAGGCTAAATGCTTTCGATATTTTGTATTATTTCACATAAGCTCTCTCTCATCATGCAAATGGTTTGTTATTTCAGTTACAGTATCAGTTACATAAAGATAAGGAAATTTTCTTGTATAAATAATAATATTTTGCTTTTTATAATATCACAGTACATCAACATAATTGGAACGTTGTTGCTAAACTGCTAGTATACAGTGTAATTCATGCATTTTCTCGCTATTATTCATTCCAATTTATTTTTTGCGTATCTATATATGTAAATACATACATACATTTAGGGTACTACATTTTATAAGTGTAGTTTTAATATCTTCTTTTTGTGTTTTTTTTTTGTTTCGTTTAAAAGCCTTTAAAAATTAAGTTAATTGAAATTTTTGGATTTTGTCCTTATTTTGGATTATTTTTTTGTTATTCTAAATATTTAATAAACGCTCACGTGATGTAATTTAATGTTAATTATGTAATAATTAAATCTCTAATTATGTATTTATAGTGTAATTTTCTTTTGTGTGCTTTTTAATTTGTTATTGTTTGTTTAAAACAAGGTAGGAACTGATTAAAATAAAGGTCCGGTTTCGGTTTCGGTTTTGTAACGGGTTTCGGTTTCGGTTCCGGTCTCGTTCGTGATGCTTTCTGAGACGGGCCATTAAACATTTTTTTTCGGATCTCGTAAATTTTCTTCGATGTCTTCATTTGACTATAGTTCAATTTCCTCTTGCGGAGTTTAGATATTGAGGTCAAAACTTTTCTTTCTTAACCTTGCTAAACCATCTTCCATGAAAGTTATTCAGGGTAGCCTCTGGTAAAAAAAATATGTGTCCATAAAAAGAAGACTTAAACAAATTTAAAACCGTTTGGAACCGGTTTCGGCTTTTGAAACGGCTTCGGTTTCGTTCCTTTTCATATAAAAAAAACGGTACCGGTATCGGGTTTGGCTTTGAAAAAATTACATAATCGGGTTTAATCGGTTTTAGTCCTCGGTTTAAAAACAAACAAAATAAGCTCCAATAATCATACAAGCAATATGTACATAGCTACACTTAATTTGTTAAGCTTTATACTATGCCTACTATTTTGCTAGAAATATATGATATTTAATATTTATTTAAAAATAATAATCAATACTACTAGATATATATTTAAACCAATATTAATTAAAAAAAGCACGTAAGTTTTGTGTAAAACTAGTTCAATTAAAGAAATATTTATGTATATGCATAATTTACTTTTAATTCAACGCTTATTTGTAATAGATTGTTATGAAATATACATAATTTTTGAATAATATACTTTTGTGTTTTTATTTGAATTTATATAATTTTTTTATTGTTTTTAATTAGCGATTTTTGTTATTTTTAAATATTTTGTTTTTATTGAAATTTCAGATAAATAATTTGAAATATTTCAACTTTGTTTTTTGTAATTTTGGTTTGTGTTGCATTTTTGCACTAAAGATTCCATAGCAAAGCGACCATAATAAATTTCGATAAATTTTGGTCAATAAATTCATGATTAGTTCACAGTTGCGGTCAAAATCCTACAAACGCAATGTAATTAATCGATTCGTGAATAATAAAAAAATTCAAATTAATTGAATAATTGAGTAAATGACTAGTTTGACTATTAATTAATCAAACAATATAATTGAGTGATTAATTGGACATCCAAGTGTGTTTGTATTATTGTACATATATTAACTAATTGAGTCCGAAAAGGACTTTTAATTCACTATCATATGTCGTATCGACAAAAGGGAACCAATTAATTAATAAAAATCACTTAATTAATCGATTAATTGAGTGAAAGACTCACTTTTTTTGGATTAATAGACCGTTCAAATGATTTTTTATTGATCAACAAAGAAATGGTTTTCAAATTCTAATCAACAAAAAAAAAAAATTAATCGATTAATGAACTAATAGAAAATCCCTTAATCAATCGAGTAATTGAGAAAATTGCTAGTATTTTTTTATGATTAACATGATGGATTTTAATCGGCTACCACAACGTTAATCAACAAAATTGAATTAATCGATTAACCAAAGACATATACTAATTAATCGATGTATTTAATTAATTGAGTGAATGGCTCACTTTTACGTCTTAATAGACTGTTCAAATCACTTTTTATTGATCAACAAAGAAATCGTATTCAAATTCTAATCAACAAAAAAAAATTAATCGATTAATCAACTAATAAAAAAATCTCTTAATCAATCGAGTAATTGAGAAAATTACTAGTAAAATCGAATAATAAACTATTCAAACTATTTTTTAAGGTTAACATGATGGATTAATCGGCTACCGCAACGTTAATCAACAAAATTGAATTAATCTAGTAACCAAAGACATATACTAATTAATCGATGTATTTAATTAATTAAGTGAATAACTCACTTTTTTCGGCTTAATAGACCGTTCAAATTATTTTTTTTTTAAACAACAAAGAAATCGGATTCAAATTTTAATCAATAAAATGGAATTAATCGATTAATCAACTAATAAACAAATTTCTTAATTAAACGAGTAATTGGATGAGAGATGGAATTAATCGACAAATAAATAATAAAAAAAAAATCATAAATGATCCAGAATTAAACAACTTCGGCTACTATTCAAATAGCTTCATTTATTGATCGTAAATAAATAAATGATTAATGATTAATCGGTTTCTGAAACATTAATCAACGAAATGGATTTAATCGATTAATCAAAAAGATATACTACTTAAACTTCAATCAAATTAAAAAGCATAAATAATTGATAAATCAGCTACTGAAACGTTAAACAACAAATTCTAAACTAATTTAAAATAATTCTAATTAATCGATTAATCAAAGACATATACTAGTTAATCAATTATTATTTATTGATGAACAAATTCAGTTAATCGATAAAATAAATAATCAATAAATCTTTTTACTAATCGATTCAATAACTGACTATTCAAATGGTAGTTCTATTAAGACGAAAAAAGAAATAAGCTGATTAATTGACTATTCAAATCCATTGACTAAATAATCAAAAAACCGACTAAATAATTAGTAAGAAATATATTAATCAACCAATAGATATTTCAATTTTTTTGTTTTAAGATTAGTTGATCAAAACATCTCTAAATAAATAGTCAATAAATAATTTTTCTATTTAAAGTACAAATGATTAACTGATTAATGAAGTATTCAAACAACACAAAAAAATGGAATTAGTGAAATATTTAATTGATACAAAAATTTCGAAATCCTTTGATTAATCAAGTAAACTACCATAATTGATTAATTAGTTAATAAAAAAATTTATTTATTAAATGTTTAAGTTTTTAACTTATTTACTAGTCAAATGATTTGTTCATTAACAAGAAAAATTAAATAATCGATTAACAGGCTTTTGAAACAAATTTTTTTATCAACAAAGTGGATTTAATCGCTGAATAAATTATTATAAAAAATATTAATCGATTAACAGACTTGAAATTTTTTTTATCAACAAAGTGGATTTAATCGCTGAATAAATTATTAAAAAAAATATTAATCGATTAACAGACTTTTGAAAATTTTTTTTTATCAACAAAGTGGATTTAATCGCTGAATAAATTATTAAAAAAAATATTAATCGATTAACAGAATTTTGAAAATTTTTTTTTATCAACAAAGTGGATTTAATCGATGAATAAATTATTTAAAAAAATATTAATCGATTAACAGACTTTTGAAATTTTTTTATCAACAAAGTGGATTTAATCGCTGAATAAATTATTAAAAAAAATATTAATCGATTAACAGACTTTTGAAAATTTTTTTTATCAACAAAGTGGATTTAATCGATGAATAAATTATTTAAAAAAATATTAATCGATTAACAGACTTTTGGAAAATGTTTTTTATCAACAAAGTGGATTTAATCGATGAATAAATTATTAAAAAAATATTAATCGATTAACAGACTTTTGAAATATTTTTTATCAACAAAGTGGATTTAATCGATGAATAAATTATTAAAAAAAATATTAATCGATTAACAGACTTTTGAAAATCTTTTTTATCAACAAAGTGGATTTAATCGCTGAAAAAATTATTATAAAAAATATTAATCGATTAACAGACTTTTGAAAAATGTTTTTTATCAACAAAGTGGATTTAATCGATGAATAAATTATTAAAAAAATATTAATCGATTAACAGACTTTTGAAAATTTTTTTTATCAACAAAGTGGATTTAATTGATGAATAAATTATTAAAAAAAATATTAATTGATTAACAGACTTTTGAAATTTTTTTTATCAACAAAGTGGATTTAATCGATGAATAAATTATTAAAAAAAATATTAATCGATAACAGACTTTTGAAAAATTTTTTTATCAACAAAGTGGATTTAATCGATGAATAAATTATGAAAAAAAATATTAATCGATTAACAGACTTTTGAAAAATTTTTTTTACCAAGAAAGTGGATTTAATCGCTGAATAAATTATTAAAAAAAATATTAATCGATTAACACACTTTTGAAAATTTTTTTTTATCAACAAAGTGGATTTAATCGATGAATAAATTATTAAAAAAAAATGTTAACTAATAGATTAAATAATTCGAATAAATTAAATTAATTGATTAATTGAATATTCAAATGTTAGTCGAGCTAGAGTTAAACCATTAACTAATTAAATAAAAATCGATTAATTAATTTATAAAAAATGGTTAAATAACCCATTCAAAATGTTTGATTATACAAAAATTTATATGTTTCATATTTGAATACGTATTATTTTTCCTTTATTCACTTTCAGGCAACGTATAACGAGTCATAGGCGTCGGTATGTAAACTGGTTAAAACCGTTAAAAAAGGACACAAAACAGCGCTATATACAAGCATATAGTAGATATACAAAATTTATAAAGTTTAAAGAAATTAGCATGAAAATTTGATTTTGTGGTTGAAAAGTAGTTAATTGAAAAATAAAAAGAAAAGAAATAAGCAAGGCAAAGTATTACAACACAAATATGTATGTATAACTAAATTATGAAGTTCTAACAGCGTATGTATATGTCAATGTATTGGAAGAAAATTTATTAAAAAATTATGAATGTAAGCACTAGTGTCATTGATTGTAAAGCAATTTATTTGTTATGGTTTTTTTTTTAGCAAATAGCTAACAGCTTGCATTTATAACGGTTTATTTTTGAAACCAGCATTGATATACATTTTTTTTTTAATTTTTTGGCAAGCTATAATTTAAAAAATAAACAAAAAAATAAAAAAATATTAGGCAAATTTTTTTAGGTTTTTTTTTTTATTTTAATAGTGTAAAACTTTGTTTTGCGTAAGACAAAAAAAAAAAAATAAAAAATTCAAAATGATATATCTAGTACAGCGACACCGACTAGGAAAATCCATAGAATTTAAATATATTAATAAACAAACATACCGTTCCAAGACAATATTTAGCTTTTTATGAAATACCAATTATTCGCTTGTTTTTTTGAAAGTTGTATAAGTCCACTTTTAGACATTTTTTCTTAAAGGGAATTTTAATAAAATTGTATGTGGGCATCATAAGGTAAAAAGTGTGGTCTATATCGGCCACTTCTGATTGGAATAAATTGTGGTGGGGAATTTTCTTTTATCACAGACGAAATTCTGGCATAGAAGAAGAAGAAAAAAATATATATAAAAATGTAAACAAAATTAAATAAGACCAACAAATAAAAAAATAAAATAAAAATAAAAAAACAAATTAAAAAAACAAAAAAAAAATAAAAAAATAAAAAAAAATAAAAAATAAAACAAAAAATTAAAAAAGATAAAAAAAATTGTAAATAATAAGAAAAAAAAAAAAAAAAAAAAATAAAGTGGTATAAAAAAATAAGTTAAAAAATTAAAACAAAAAATATAAAGAATAAAAAAAAAATAAATAAAAAACAATAACATTAAATTATTTTAAAATAAAAAAATAATGGAATGAAATAATAACATAAAAATAAAATCAAATAAGGCAAAATTAAATTAAAATAAAATAAAAAAAATAAAAAAATAAATGGAAATCAATTAAAGTGAAAAAAAAATATAAAAATGTGTACAAAATTAAATAGGATCAACAAATAAAAAAAAAAATAAAAAAAAATAAAAAAATAAATAAAAAAAAAATAAAAAAAAGAATAAAAAAATATGTAAATAAAAAAATGGTATAAAAAATAAGTTAAACAATTAAAACAAAAAATATAAAGTATAAAAAAATAAATAAAAAACAAAAACATTAAATAAAAAAATTAAATTATTTTAAAATAAAATAAATGGAATGAAATAAAAACATAAAAATAAAATCAAATAAGGCGAAATTGAATTAAAAAAAATAAAAATAAATAAAATGAATAGAAATCAATTAAAGTGAAAAAAAATTAAAAAAAAAACATAAAAATGTAAACAAAATTAAATAAGATCAACAAATAAAAAAAATAAAAAAAAAAAAATAAAAATAGAATAAAATAAAATAAAATAAAAGAAATAAAAAAAAAATAAAAAAATTTTAAATAAAAAAAAATAATTAAAAAAATAAAATAAAATGGCATAAAATTATTAAGTTAAAAATTAAAACAAAAAATATAAAGAATAAAAAAATAAATAAAAAACCAAAACATTAAATAAAAAAATTAAATTATTTTAAAATAAAAAAAATGGAATGAAATAAAAACATAAAAATAAAATCAAATAAGACAAATCTAAATTAAAGTAAAAAAAAAGAATAATAAAATAAATGGAAATCAATGAAAGTGAAAACAAAATATATAAAAATGTAAACAAAATGAAATAAGATCAACAAATAAAAAAAATTAAAATGTTAATAAAATTAAATAAGATAAAAAAAAAAATATAAAAAAAAAATAAAAAAAAAATAATAAAAAAATAGAAAAAAAAAAATAAATAAAAATATAAAAAAAAGCAAAAAAATATAAAAGATAAATATCAAAAAATATATAAAAAAATAAAAAAAAAATAAAAAAAAAAAAATAAGAAAAAAAAATTTAAATAATAAAAGAAATAAATTAAATAAAATAGTATAAAAAATAAAGTTCAAAAGAATGTTAAAAAATTAAATACAAAAAAAATAATAACCCAAAGAAATATATTAAACAAAAGAAAATAACGTAACGTAAAATACTTATGATGACATAAAATAAAATAAAAGAAGTAAAATAAAACAACAAAAATCTCAAAAAAATAAAACAAACTAAAAAGATTATAATAAAACCAAAGAAACGACCAAACAATTATTTCTATACTTTAAGTTGAATATTTAGTAAAATATAAAAAATTTGAATATTTAGTAAAATATCAGTGAAAGTGGGCTTCAAATCTATGCAGGAGTTTTTGAGTGATGCCCGAACAAACGTACATACATGCAGGCGAAAATTCTACATACCGTTGTATTTTTGGGCAATGTTACTTTAATAACATAGGTCTGTAATAGTTATAATATTCAAATTTTTTGAAGGGTTTTGTTTGACTACTGAACGTCTTTTCGCTAAAAATTTAAAGTTTTTCCTTTGCATAAGGCTCTCGATTTAGGTTATATTTTTCCGGCTAGATGGCGCATAATCGGAGTCTGTTTGTATTTGGAAGGCAGTTCTGTTTGTTTTGATAAGTAATGAAAGCCTCTGTTCGAAAAAATCCGCTAGGTGGCGCTGTAGCCGATATTAAATACCTTGTTTTTGTTTCGTTTTTGAAAGTTTCGAAGTTGTCGACATCTGCTGGTTCATGTTAAAGGATATTGTAAGGGTGTTTTGTCTGAGAAAATGGCTCAAAAACTAGTGAACTGATTTTCGAAAAAAATAAAATTTGTTTTTTGGATAAATGCTCTCGACGATAGATGGTGCTCCACTCGATGTATTTGCTAAATCCGTATTTACATAAGCATGTTCCGAATCTGTTCGTAATTGGTAGGTATGTTTCATATTAAATAGTAAATTCGGTTACAAAAAATATGCCCGCTAGGTTGTGCTGGAGTCGAGATAATCCGCAAATTTGTATTTATGAATTTTTCTTTCCAAGAGTGGACTTATACCGCCGTTTTATAAATACATATTTGAATATTAACTAACTATAGAAATATTTATTTATGTTATGTATTTGTATGTATTTACAGTTACTCAAAATCGTATAAAATCCAAAAATTTGTATGTAATTATGGGCAAATAAAATACAAAATCTTAACGTTTAACTAAATGAAAAAAATTTGAGAATCAAACAAAATTCCATTCATATTCGAAATTTCTTATTTCGAGAAAGCGTTAGTTCATTGATTAATTTTTTTTGTGTTTTAAGCAAAGTTTCTTGTAGCTGCTGTGTTTGAACAACTAAAAATATTCCCTTAACGTTCCTTCCAAGACAAATGGATTTAGGGATCTCACTGCGGTACTTTAAAATATATACCGTTACAAAAATAATCATAAATTACACGATATATGCGAATGTTGTTTCAAATAGTTTTGAGAATAACCAAATAAAATGTTTGGGGTTTGATATTAGCAAAAAAAAAAAATTAATAAAAGATTTACACGAATAATTAAGCTTTTGTTTAAATGAAAAAAAAAAAAAATTAAAAATAAAAATACACATAAAAAATGAAAAGTAAAAAAAATACATACATTACCATCGATGTTGTTTGTACATATACATACATACATACTTGATACATAAGAACGTTTAAGTAATAGGAAACAAATTAAAATAAATGAAAAAAGGCGGTAATAAGTAAAAAATAATAAAATCTAAATGTTCACTGTTGCATATGTATGTGCGCATACAATCACTTTTGAGTATGTATTTACTCACATAAATTAGTCAATGCATTAAAAGATCATAAAAAAAAAAATAAAATCATTCTAAGTGTTGAATTATTAATACAATTGCTTATAAATAAACTAAGTACTTATTCTAGTTTCAAGCGAAAATTAATAGCTACATACATTACACTGTGCAACCGCATTGCTCCTAAGAAAAAACTGAAGACCCATTAACATTTAGCAAACCCTACAAACTGGTTGGCATCAAAAATAAAAATAAAAAAATGGAGGAAGATAAAATTAATTAAAAGAAAAGAAAGCAAAATAAAACAAAATAAAAAAATTTAATAAAAAATAATAAATAAAATAAAAAAATAAAAACAGAATAAAAAAGAATAAAAAATATAAAAAAATAAAAAAAAATAAAATATAAAAAAAATAAAATATAAAAAAAAAAAAAATAAAAAAATAAAAAAATAAAAAAAAAAAAAAAAATAAAAATAAAATTAAAAAAATAAAATGACCTCAAATAAAATAAAATAAAATAATTTTTAAAAAATTAAATTAAATAAAATCAAATAGAACAAAACAAAAAATTAAATAAAATAAAAAATACAACAAAAAAAAAATTAAAAAAAAAAAAAAAAAAAAATGAAATAGAAAAAAAAAATAAAAAAAATAAAAAAAAATAAAATGATATCAAGTAAAATAAAATAAAATAATATTAAAAAATTAAATAAAATAAAATCAAATAGAACAAAACAAAAAATTAAATAAAATAAAAAATAAAACAAAATAAAAAAAAAAAATAATAAAAAAAATTAAAATAAAATAAAATAAAATAACATAAAATATAATTAAATAAATTAAAAGAAATTAAATAAAAAAAAAATAAAACAAAAAAAAATAAATTAAAATAAAATAAAATAAAAGAAAATAAAACAAAATAAAATAAAAAAAAAACAAAAAATATAAAAAAAGAAAAAAAATTAAAAAAAAGTAAAATAAAACAACATAACATAAAATAAAATAAAATAAAATTAAATAAATTAAAAGAAATTAAATTAAAAAAAATAAAAAATAAACAAAAAAATAATAAAATAAAAAAAAATAAAATAAAATAAAAAACAAATATAAAATAAGAAAAAAAAAAAATTAAAAAAAGTAAAATAAAATAAAATAAAATTGAATAAAATAATAAAATAAAATTGAATAAAAAAATGAAACAAAATTGAATAAAAAATAAAATAAAATTGAATAAAAAAATAAAATAAAATTGAATAAAAAATAAAATAAAATTGAACAAAAAAAAAATAAAATAAAAAAATGAAAAAAAAATCAAAAAAATAAAAAAAAAAATAAAAAAATAAATAAAATAAAAAAAATTATAAATAAAATAACATAAACGAAAAAAAAAAATAAAAAAAAAATGAAAAGAATAAAATAGAATCAATAAAATTAAAATATAATAAAATTAAATAACACAAAAAAAGTAAAAAAGTAAAAAATAAAATAAAATTTTAGATTAAAAAATATAATAAAAATATAAAAAAATAAATAAGTTAAAACTAAAATAAAATAAACACATAAAAAATAAATGAAATAAAATTAAAAAATATTTGTTTTTGCGACCTTTTTATTTAAAAATTCTTCTTCTTGGCGGCTTGAAGTCAGGGTTTTTTTCATACGAAAATGAAACTAAAGGTTTCTTCTTTTGTCATTACCAATATATTTCGGTCCGTCCTCAGGGTACAATTATTACACGTCTTTCCAGTGATCCAGTGATCAACTCCCAAGTTAAGCAGAAAAGACGTGTAACAATTGTACCCTGAGGACGGTTACCGTAGGTGACCGAAATATATATATGTAATGACAAAAGAAGAAACCCTTAGTTTCATTTTGGTATGAAAAAAAAACCCTGACCTCAAGCCGGCAAGAAGAAGAATTGTAAAATTAAAAAATAAATAAATAAAATGAAATGAAATAAAAAATAAAACTTTATTAAATTAATATAAGTTAAATAAAATTAAAATATAATAAACTAAATTAAATTAAAATATGATATAATATTATTAGACTGTCCCAAAAAATTAAAGTCGTTTTATTCAAACGCATACTTAATTTTGAACAATGTGCATGAAAAACTATTCTGACTCTGAATATAGCCTCAATATACCTTTTTTTAAACTATCCTTTCAAGACATATAGACTTTGTCTTTTAAAATTATTGTTCTTCAACTTTCTAAAAACTCGATTTGATTGAAAAATATTTAATCTAAAAAAAGTTCTGAAAATGTAGGTAAAAATATTCAAGGATGATGCAAAATTTGGAAGGGATATACCCTAGAAATTGATTTTACAACATGAGTATCAAATGAAAGGTGTTCATGTTGTTTTTATATCGATATCTCAATACGTTTCGGAGTTATTAAACAAAACATGAATACAATTTATCTGAACTTTTCTTCTATAACTAAATGTTACTCATACGCCGTGTATGACTTATAAAACAATGCACTATAATTGCAAAGTTTGAAGTTGGAACACAATTATTTTTGTTATAAAATAAAGTGTTACGCAATATAATTAAATTCTTTTGAAATTTCACTTTACTTTTCTAGTGAAAAGGTTTTTTCAATATCATTTTAAAGGATCCTGTTGTCCTTATAAAAATACAAAGTTGGAGATTTGTTACATAGTCCTTTATGTTTGGACAAAATATCAAAAATTGGCACGGGTTAGCGTTATGCTAGAGCAATAGAACTTCGTTTGCATGTTATTTAGGCTAAATTCGATGATATTTTTTTTATTATATTTACATGGTGAATATTGTAAGACCCACAAACATGTAGCTCAAACGAATTTCATCAGCTTAAAGATTATTTATATTATCACCAAAAAAATTTAAAATAAAACTACATACATACCTACTTATATATAAATATGTTGCTTTAATATTCATTACTAAAACCAAAGAATAACTAATGTTTGTTAAATTTATATGCGGCATATTTATTTATGTATTTAACGTACATATGTATACACCTGCTATAGACTAACATATATATATCCGCCGCTATAGCTCGAATAGTTTGCGAAAACGATCTCAAAACTTATCTTACTTAGACGCATAAAACAACATACATACCTAAGAAAGGCATTCTATATAGATATTTATAAATCATATACATATAGGCTATACATACATACATATATATACAAATATATACATAGGTATGAGAACGAGTTAATCAAACACACTATATACATCCATCTAGATATACTATACATAATACGTCTGTATATCAAAACAAAAAAAAAATATATATCGAACCTTCCTATATGTATTGACTTAGGATGCATTCAACTTTAATGCCTTTAAACAGAAGTTAAATCTATCTTCAACTTGTTAATCTATATAAATTTAAAAAAAAAAACACTAAAAACAATTATGAAATATATAAAAATATAAAAAACGCATAAATGCTCATGTGTATGTACATTAGAGTGGGTCGAAAAAAAAAAAATTTGGAATATTTGAAGGTTATGTTGAAAAGATATCGAAATATTTGAATTTTTACGATTTCAACATAACCTTCAAAAAAAATTTAAAAATTTTTGAATCGGACCCACCCTAATATACCTACATATACATCTACTTACATACATACTATACATATAAATTAGAGCGTATCGCCAAAAAAAGTTTAAAATGTTTCCCCCCTGGTTTCGAGTGATTTCAAAAATGAAAAAAAAAAAAAAAATTTTTCGGCACCCTGTAAAAACAGCGAAATTCGTTTATTGCTTATAACTTTTCTATTTGGGCTATGATTTCAACGAACAATATATTATTGCAAAGGTTTTTTTTTCTTAGTTTTCAGGAAACAATTTTTGTTTTCAAATACAGGGTGTTGGTTTTAGTAAAAATAGAATAAAAGCTGAACTGGACATGATGGGCTAAAAGTTTCTATGGATGAAATATTGCCTTGGTGAATACCTTTCTTAAAATGTATCACTTTTGAAAATCGAACATAAAATATAGAAATTATAGAAAAAAACAAATTTCGCTGTTTTTACAGGGTGACAAAAAAATTAAAATTTTTTTTTTTGAAAACCTTATAAGGTAAGTGTTCAAACTGGGGGGAATATTTTCAACTTTTTTTTTCCTCCTTACACCGTGATACGCTCTAATATACATACATATTATATTAGCCTGGTGTTGAGTTGGTTCTATAACTAGTGTATTCTAAATATATATATATATAAACTATCAAATATTTAGTGAAAATTTTGTTGTTCGTATGAATTTCCAAGACAAACGTTTATTTAGTAATAAGGGAGAAGGAAGAAGTAAAAAGCAAGTAGTAAATACAAAAAAAAAAAAAAATTCAAATGCTGACGAAAAATAATAAAATACTGACAAAAAACAAAAAAAAAAAATTTTTGCAAAAAAAAAAAATTATTGATTGCAAAAAAAAAAAAAAAAATTAATTGCAAAAAAAAAAACAATTAATTGCGCATGTGAATACACGCTTTATAAAACAAAAAAAAAACACAAAAAATTATAAATTAGGTTAAGAATTTGAAAATAAAGTATTAAATTGCATATAGATGTTCGTTCGCCTATAAATATGCAACAAAATAGCAAACTTGTTCGCTTAAATATGACTGCGTGTGTATAAGTGTGTGAGAGCAAAGCGAAATCAGAATCAATGTTGCCACATACGATTTTTCTACCAAAACTGATAGGTTTTTACCTAATATTTGTATATGGGTCATTTCATGTTAAATTGTCAAATAGTTAGAAATGCCCCATTTTGATTTGAAATACTTAAAATTTTCCAAAAATTATGCAAATCCAAAATTTCAAACTTTTTCCTGTTTTCTAAAGTAATTTTTTTTTCAATATTTCGGAACTACTGCAATGAAAAAAAGTTTTACAGTTTAAAAGAGGACATTTTAGTTCGGTCAAAATAGACACAAAAATAGTGGTTAAATAAAAATAATTCCCACCAAGGTAACCGATTAAAATAACGTTCCGGTTTCGGTTTTGTAACGTGTTTCGGTCACGGTTCCGGTTTCGGTTTTGTAACGTGTTTCGGTCACGGTTCCGGTTTCGGTTTTGTAACGTATTTTGGTCACGGTTCCGGTTTTGTAACGTGTTTCGTTCACGGTTCCGGTTTCGGTTTTGTAACGTATTTTGGTCACGCTTCCGGTTTTGTAACATGTTTCGGTCACGGTTCCGGTTTCGGTTTTGTAACGTATTTTGGTCACGGCTCCGGTTTTGTAACGTGTTTCGGTCACGGTTCCGGTTTTGGTTTTGTAACGTATTTTGGTCACGGTTCCGGTTTTGTAACGTGTTTCGGTCACGGTTCCGGTTTCGGTTTTGTAACGTATTTTGGCCACGGTTCCGGTTTCGTTCTTCAACATTTGTTTCGGTTTCGCTTACGGTTTCGTTCCGGTTTCGGTTTCCAAATAAAATTACGACCACACCAAAAATTGTACTATTAAAAAACTCAAGTTTGTATGTAACTTCAAAATAGGTCTGAATTTTCATAACTTTTTTTCGGATCTCATAAGTTTTTTCGATGACTCCATTTGGCTATATTCAAATTTCCATTTTCAGAATTTAGATACCGACGTCAAAACGTGCATTTCGTAACCTTGCTCGATAATCTTCACTAATAGAAGTAAGACATTAAAAAAATTCCAAACCGTTTGGAACCGGTTACGGCTATTGAAACAGTTTTGGCTTCGTTTTTTTCAGATCAAATTAACGGTTACGGTTTCGGTTTCGGTTTTAGTACTTGATTCCCACAAAGCCAAATTTTGGTAGAGAGCTTCGGTTCGCCGCTAAAAAAAACTTCAAAGTCCCCATCGATCCCATGTGTGCTAAAAAAGTATTCCTGGCCAGAGGGCTTTTCTCGAAAACGGCAAGTTTTTTTGGAAAAATTACCTGAGACTAAGTTGTAGAACTGGAAGTTCTCTACAAATATGGTCTTAGCATTTTTTCTCTAATAGTAACCAGTTCTGAGATATCGCTATTGTAAAATTCGCTCTGGAAATTATATAAAAATATATGCCCGGTATGGACTTTTCTGGATTTTTTTTTCGGAAGCGTAAACAAATTTTCTTTTACCGTTTATTTGTCACGAAGTTCCCCAACGACAATAGAAATAGTTAATTTTGTAAAGCCTACAGTTCTCGAGCTTCGAAAAAACTTACAGGTTTCAAGAAAAGTCCAAAAACCTAAAATGTGGATCTTTGACCTCGAATAAAATTTTTGAAGTGTTCTTTCTGACGGCGAACCTAAGCTCTCTTCTTAAAATTGGCTCTGTGGAAATTTTTGTTATTTCAAATGTTTTATTTTGATCGGAGTATTTGAATACATAGAGAAAAAAATATATGTGAAAATTTCTGGTTTCTGTAAATTTTCAATATTTTAAAATCGAAAAAAAGTTGATAACTAAATTTTGGATTCAAATTTTTTTCTGTAGTGCCTCTGAAAATTTTTTTTTCGGCGAACCTAAGCTCTCTACTAAAATTTGTCTTTGTGGAAATTTTTGTTATTTCAAATGTTTTATTTTGACCGGAGTATTTGAAGACAGAAAAAAAATGTATGTGAAAAGTTTGGTTTTTGGAAATTTTTAGTACTTCAAAATCGTAAAAAAAATTGATAACTAAATTTTAGATTAAAATTTTTTTCTATAATAGTTACCTCTGGCAAATCTAAAGCTGTGTGGATAGAACTTAAGTAAAAATTTTCAGGTTCGATACCTGCCGAACACTTTTAAAATTTTGACATTTTTTTCTTTTCAACTACCGATTTTGGTTTCAAGACATTCGTATCGAAGTCCCATCAACTCTCTCATACAAATCAAAATTAACTGTTTAGTGGGTAGTTAAACAAAAATTACAAAAGTTTGAGTACCCACAAACTTTTCTAAATTTTTGGTAAATTTTGTTTAGTTTTGGTAGGAAAAAAAGTTTTGTCTGGCAACACTGAACACTGTTGTACCATCACAAACCTTCTAACAGTACATACTGACAATGACAATGAAGCGACGACAGCATTGCATTGATTTCGTTACAACGCTTTTAAAAGTAAATTGCATGTTGGCATGTGAAAATCAAAAATAAGTCACATCATCCCGTCAAACATCATGCGATCATTAAAAGTGAATGTATGTAACTGATTTATGTTAAAATCAGGTATGCACTTCAAAAAAAAAACTTACATACTTACTATACTGTATGCAAAAGTT
This sequence comes from Campiglossa producta, assembly GCA_964058755.1. Lineage (NCBI taxonomy): Eukaryota > Metazoa > Arthropoda > Insecta > Diptera > Tephritidae > Campiglossa > Campiglossa producta. Next base: position 12,609,345 of record CAXKVI010000003.1, read on the forward strand.
TACACACACATACTCACTAAATAAATAGCTATTGTATAAACGTCACGTCACCCACGCGTCATCACGCGATATCCATCGCAAAAAGCGTGCGCTCATGTTATCGCCTCGCACGTCAGTTGCATGTTGTATAGCACTTAAGTGCACCTCGCTATTTGCATTTTGCATACGCAAACAATAAAACAAATACAAAGACTCTTGAGAAAAATTCGGTCATATTCATTCTTGCAAGGTCGAACAATGTATAAATATGAAATAAATAATTGCAAAACTTCAAAAAGATGAAAAACTATGCATAGCTCCTTAAATACATACATACCATATAATCTATATAAGTTGAAAGCAAGAAAAAAAATATGAAAATTAATAAACCACAGTATTCATCTAAATATACATAAATATATACATAAACATATATATATCAGTTTCATTTGATGCAATAAATGTATAAATAAATTATTGAATTCAAATATATAAAATGTGTTTTATTATTTTAATGGAAGTTTTAGAAATGATGTTCCAAACATCCTTAACCGTTTCGTAAATCAGTTCTGACACAATGTGTTGAAAGTGTTAGTTTTCGTTAGACAAAAAATAAAAGTGTTATGGCCTCATTATGTATTGCAAACGATAGCTCGTTCGTCTGCTCACAATATCGCCTAGCTATCGCATTATCTATCATTTTCGTTTTTTTCCATAGATTTTTTTTTCTATATTTTCGACTTTTCTTTGACATAAAAACAAAAAATGAAAGAAAATGCGATATTGTGAGCAGACGAATCGTTCGTCTGAGCTATCTTTTGCAATATATAATGAGGCCGTTCGTTTTTTTTACAGAATTTTGAAAGTGTTAGTTTTCGTGACAAATTTAAAAAGTGTTAGTTTTCGTATAGAACATCGATATATCAATGTGTCATATGAAAACTAACACTTTTTGAATTTTTTACGAAAACTAAAGCTACCATTAGCGATACTTAGCATAGACTTGACTTGACTTAGAAATCTGATGAGTTTTGATTTTCTACGTAAATTCTAAGTTTACTGAGCGCCGTGAGAGAACTGCGTGATGCCATACCTTTTTGTTACACAGTTTGAATAAAATCCTCCAAATATGCCATAGTGATAAGAATTTTTGAATGTATATTATTCATATGGCCAACCAAAAAAAAATTGTTTTTCCTCCCAAAATTCTTTATAGTTTTGTTTGGGCATTGAGTATATACTGATTATAGATAAGCTCAAAACATCGAAACCGAATGCCACGAAAATGGGTGTTGGTACTTTTTACAGAGTTATATGTAAACAATCACATAATTACTTTTAAAAAGTAATTCGAGAGGGGAAACTTTTACGCTTATTTGAAACTGGCTAGTGTGCTCTCTGGTTACTTTTCTAAGTGCTAAGTGACAGTTCTCAAGTCAAGTCAAGTCTATGCTAAGTATCGGTAATGGCAGCTTAACACTTTTTAGATATTTTACGAAAACTAACACTTTCAAAATTCTCTAAGAAAACTAACACTTTTATTTTGTGTCTGACGAAAACTAACACTTTTAGGTAGTACATTTTCAGACAAAAATTTTTTGGTGTTAGTTTTTTATAAAATTGTAGGGTTTTTTTTCTGTAACGAAATGACGCAAAAACTACTAAATCGATTTTTGCCAAATTTGAAGAGTTTATTCTTCGGATAAGTCCTCTCAACATAGGCCATATTTTTCCCGCTAGATGGTGCTGGAGCCGCTATATTTGCAAGATCCGTATTTACTATCCAATTTCGTTCGTTTTTTGTACAAAGGTTGATATGCAAGAAGAAGTTAGCTCGCTAGGTGACGCTGGTGTCAAGATATTGATAAAATCCGTATGTGTTATTCGTTAACACAAGTTGTATAAGTCCACCTTTTCTCGAACTGACAAATTCAAGGTTTTGTGGTGTCAACAAATAGGGGGTAGCCTTGATTTGACAAGTTAGTTCTGCTATTTATTCGGTTTCTATGGATGGTAGGAGTTGCCACATTAGCGTTTCATATAGAACACATTTCCCCCCACATAGCGCCATGCCTAACTAAAAAAAAAACGAAAACTGGACTTTTAGCACTTGTGCTTTTAACGGCACATATATCGGGATTTGGAGAATCAAAAAGAACACTTTAATTAGGAACTACTCGCTTATCTCAACAAACTATGTTAAAACGACCTCTGAGATAAAAAGAATTTGAGAAGTAATAGATAACTCTTCAAGGTTAAAATGTTGAAATATCATTTTAAAAAATAGGACGTCAAATAACAAAATTAGAATTGAGGAGTTGCGTGCAAAAAGGGCACTTCTTTGAAAAATATCTTTTGAGATATTTATGTGTTGAATTTTTGTACTCCTATGTTCATAGCTCAACATTTTTAGCAGTTACTAAGCCAGTTTAAAAGATATCAAATCCATATTTGGAGGAGACATAAAAAATATATTCTTCTCTGTAATAAGCCGTTTTACGGAAAAATGTCACATCTCACTTAGTGCCCTTTTTACACACAACTCCTCAATTGAAAACCCATTTGGTCTGTTTTTGTGAGGATGGCAAAAAAAAAAACTCCGAAACCCTCTGGGGGTACCCAGTAACAGAGTTCACACGTTCAATATGGATCACGATCCATGGATCCATGGATATATAGAGTGATCTCACGTTAAATATGGATCACGATCCATGGATTCCGTCAATATGGATGTAACGTGTGACATCACTCTATATTAAGCAAAAGTTTCGTCATTTGACATCGCAGCGAAATAGACATAAAAATCGTGTAGGGTTAGTTGAGGTGTCAAAGGAATGAACATCTCCAACTTTATAAGAGCTACTCCAGACCGCACTGCACCTCAAGGAGGAGTGGTCAAGAGAGAGCGGATTCAGTGGTAATCCTGATAATACCAGGCGATACAAAATACCAGTTTTTAGGTCCACACTCTTAAATGGAGTGAGACTCACTTCACATCAGAAGGTAAATACCGTAATTCTAGACAGCAACCTAACCTGGAACAGGTATGTCGAGGAGAGATCCAGTAAAGCTATTACTACTCTTTTTGTCTCTAAAGTGGGAAAAAGGTGGTGGTTAAAGCCACAAATAAGGTATTGGTTGTACGCCGCGGACGTCACCGACCGACCGATACTCTCCAACAGTTTTACGGTATGGTGCCTCGCACTCGAAACAAACCTTAATGTATACAGGATGGGTAGAGTGATTTGTCTGATGGCTTGCTTGTTACCAGGGCACTTCCCTCCACGCAGGCATCCGATATTTTCTCTAGACAACCAATTCTACAAACTCTAGACCGGCAGGCCACATCCATCTTCACGGATGGCTCCACAATGGATGGCAACGTTGGTAGCGGCATACGCTCTAAAGCCAATGCAGTGTCTTTCGAACCAAACTTCTGCTTTCGAAAACCACAATATCTATAAGAAGGGTAATGAGAGGTGAGAGGCATCTTATTAGTAGATCAACCTTCGGGTTAGCACTTCATTAACGCGCAGGAGCGCCCCTCTCTAGGCTTATTAACTGGAATACTGACCTATGGGTTTCCCGACATATGTATTATTTCTGGCGAGCTTGAAAGTATGGAACAGTTCATCTGCAGGTGCTCCGCGGTAGCCAAAACTAGTAGGGAATGTCTGAATGATTGTTTCGAAATGTTTCAGCGTTTTGGGTATTTAGAGAAGGAATGACAAGATACTAAATGGGCCAGCAAGCTTAAGTGAGTCTATATGTCAACAAGCTTTCACTTGGAACTAAATAATAATTATATTTGCTTTTATTGGTATGTAATATCCTGGTAATACTATTTTGACTCAAAAAAGAGTTATTGGGACTCCAGGGTGGCTAAGCTATATCCTATTCACGTTGACAGAGATATATAAGCTGATACAAACACGAAACAAAAACTTGTTATGAATTTTGATACTTAGAGAAAATTGACAAAGATTTATACAGCGATGGATACCATGACGCGTTTCGGACTTTCCAGGGTCCACATCAGATGGCTTTTCGGACACAGAAGTACTGTGTCTGCACCGAAGCGGTTAAAGCAATTGCTTATAACAAATTAGCTACGATGCCCTGTAGCACAACATAAATTTTCGAATATTTTTTACATATTTTCAGCATATTGAAAAAACATAAAAAATTCCGAGCTCTGGTAATTATCATTGCTAGCTATCTTTGTATATTCACTACGGTTACTAAAATATTTCTAAGCAGGGTTACCACCTTGGGCACTTACCTTCAGAACTTCAAATGAAAACATCATTAAGTATAATTTTTTTTAATTTTTTATTGTAAAGCTTTTTTTTTTTTGACTTCAATGTTCAAATTCTTATGAAGTTATGTATTATGTATGAATGTATGTATATTATGAATACCTATGTATATACTTTGAATATTCTGCTTAATAAGTACAAACTTACAATGCGTACATATCAATTATATATGTATGTATCATATATACATATGTATATAATAATGACGTTTGTGGTATGTGCGATTGATTGCTGCAAATAATTAACGCTAATTTACTTACAAATGTACATACATACATATATATGCACTCTATATGAGTAGTTTAGTTATGCATGAATACATGTATAAAACATAAGGCTTTTGAGTTGAAAATTGTGCCAATTTTGAAAACTTTTAAACTTTTTAAAATTTAATTTATACCTTATGTACATACATATTTTATACACATGTGAGGCAAACTAATCTATGCGTGTTTCGTTAATGATGTGACATCAGTTTTTTTTAATAATTTTTTTTTTTTTTCATGTCGCTAATTAAAATTTCTTGATTTCGTTAATTACTAATTAAAAGCCTAATTGTTTAATTAAACAAATCAATTAACGCATTTTCTTAATATATTTTTGCAATTAATATTTTTTTGCTTCAATTAACTTTTTTTGTTTAAAATTAGTTTTTATTTTATTTTTAATAATATTTCTTTTAAAAAAATTGAAATATAATTTCGTTTATACAGTTATTGTCTCTAAAACTTGTAAATTAAGTTATATAGGAAAGTCGAGCGTTTTATTACAGTGTCTGCTAATTGAAATATTTTCAAAGAAAAATTTCAAAAAAAACTACTAAACCCAAAATTTAAGGCTAATTTTTTTCGGTGTAAAATTTAACATTCATTCTATGTATCAGCATATATAAGAAGCTTTCAAAATTAGCTGTCTAGCTTTGGCGAAATGTGGTCAAATACTAGTATTTATGAAAAAGCTATGATTTTCACCACAGTGTGGGGAAAAAACTGAGCATTTTGCTTAAATGCAGCAAGCTAATCAAAACTTATCTGAGAGTGGCCTACTCAATGAGTCATCGTTTGAATAAAATTTTGTTAACTTTCATAGATTATTAAAAAAAAAAGTTTTTCACCACAGCTAGAAAGTTTAAAATGATATCCAAAAGCATTGTGTTGAAACAGATTCGATACCAATAGCTTGCGAATTCTAGAAATGCTACTACATATGCAAAACGCTATGATTTCACCACAGTATGGTGATATCTCTTAAAAAATCTGTTTTAATGCATCAAAATGATAAAAAATATTACTGTATCTTTTTCAATGAGCTCGATATTCTTTTTTATACTGGTAGTATTTGTATAAGAAATGAACACATTTAAAAGTATTTAAAAAAAATCTGGTTTTTCACTACCTTCGAACGTTTGCAAGCAATTTGGAAACTTCACCATGCTGTGGTGAAAATCTTGTAATACAAATTATCTGCATTAAAAGGCTTCATGGAAAATTTAAAGTTTCCAAACAAATGAAAAGTTAGGAAGGAAATACTGAAACTCACCACAGCGTGGTGGAAACATCATACAATTTCTAGCACACTTAAGGTGCCTCAATTTGCATATCTAATCATCATTTACTGCCCGATCGGAAAAAATTATCTGTTTAGTTTAGGCTGCTTTGACCAAAGCTTCACTACTCCACAACGACGCACTGTGGGCCATTTTTAATAAAACTTATTCCGAAATCTAATACATCAAGAAAGGTTAGAACTAGCAGTTAATGATAGATATTTTATGAAACATTTAAAAAAGTTATAATAGTCAAATATAAGTTAACATTCATTAAAGTCGAATATTTTATTAGTATCATAAGTTTCGAATACACAAATATTTCAAAATAAAAATAAAAAAAAAATGAAAAAATTTCATATAATTTTAAAAACTTTTATTTTGACTGACGAAATGTTTCGATATAGCATTTTAATTAACAATTTCTACTTCTAATATTTCTCGCAAATTTTATCTGTGCTTTTTTTATGCTCATTTTTAGTTTTTTATTTTTCACTCTTAGTAAAAGTTTTTACAGTTTTGCGAAATTTTGGTTGCCAATTGATTTTTTATTTAGCATGTTTTTTGTTTTAAATTTAAATATTTTATTCAACTTTTTTATTTTCCAAAATTTTAATTTTTTTTTTAATTTATCTCGTTTTATTAATTTCTAATACTACATTAAACTGCTAAAATGTTATATAAAAATAATTTAAAACCCCGTCATTCACCGTATATTTTTTATTTATCTTAACCGCCATACAATTCATTACATTTTTTTTAACTGTGTACTAATACTTAGTAGTTAGCTTGTTCTTACACCCATACATACAAAGAACTTAAACAAGTTAATCTTTAGGAGTTACACTTCTACGTATAGCATTATATGTACATACATTATCCTCGTTTAGCTTTCTACTAATTTTGACCATTTTTTTGTTGCATTGCAGTCACATATTGAATGCCATTTAGTACATAAATACTACATGCAAGACACGTTAGATTTTCTCGATATTTTTTAATTTCATTTTGTGTTTAAACTTTTGTTTTACTTTAATTGCTATGTACAAAATCTTTAGGCATTTAATTTGTGTGCTGGGTAATTTTAATTATTTTAGTACTTAAATTATTAACTATTACAGATTGAAAGTAATTATAAAAAAGTTGCCATTTCCAGAACTTCAGAAAACTCAGACTTTAGTACTTGGAACTGTGAAATAATTGAATTTTCCGTAAGAAATTGGAAGAGTACTAAAAAATCTAACTTTTCATTTTACGATTATGTACTAAAGTAGTGACGGAGAAGTAATTGAAATTTTCTTAAGAAGTTGGAAAAGTATTAAAAATAAAATTTTGCCTTTTACAATTACTATAATACTCAATAGTAACTATGAAGTTATTGAAATTGATGAGTACTAAAAATTAAATTTTGCCTTTTACCATTACTAAAGTACCTTAGTAGTTGCAACTGTGGAATAATCAAAATTCCCATAAGGAATTTGAAAAGTACTAAAAATCAAACTTTTATTTTACGATCATGTACTAAAGTAGTTACTTAGAAGCAATTGAAATTCCCATAAGGAGCTGGTAAAGTACTAAAAATTTAAATTTTGCTTTACAATTACTAAAGTGCTTACTGGTAACTGGAAAGTAATTGAAATTTTCATAAGGAATTGGATAAGTACTAAAAATTTAATTTTTATAAGTACTAAAGTTGCAAAAACTTAACTTTTCCTTTTACAAGTACTGAAGTGCTCAATAGTAAACTGTGAAGTAACTGAAATTTCCACAAGGAATTGGATAAGTTCTAAAACTCAAACTTTGCCTTTTACAATGACTTAAGTACTAAAATAGTAACTGTGTAGTAATTGAATTTTCCATGAGGAATTGGGAAAGTACTAAAAATCTAATTTTAAATTAACGATAATGTACTAAAGTAGTTACTGAGAAGTAATTGAAGTATCCACAAGGAATTGGAAAAGTACTAAAAATTTAATTTTTGCTTTTACAATTACTAAAGTACTTAATAGAAACTGTGAAGTAATTGAAATTTCTTTTCCAACGAAATTGGGTAAGTACTAAAAATTAAGTTTTGCCTTTTACAATTACTAAAGTACTTCAGTAGTTGCAACTGTGGAATAATAGAAATTCCCATATGAATTTAAAAAGTACTTTTTATTTTATGATCATGTACTAAAGTAGTAACTTTAAAGTAATTGAAATTCCCATAAGGAAATGGAAAAGTACTAAAAATTTACCATTTCTCTTTACAACTACTCAAGTACTTAGTAGCAACAGTGAAGCAATTGAAATTTCCATGAGGAATTGGGAAAGTACTAAAAATCAAACTTCATTTTACGATTATGTACTAAAGTAGTATTAAGTACAGTAATTGAAATTGTCACAAGGAATTGGAAAAGTACTAAAAATTTAAATTTTTCCTTTACAATTATTAAAGTAAGACATTGTTATTCCAAAATAATTAAATTTACCCAGCCTGACCATTTTTACTGCTTTAAGTTAATTTGTAAATTAACTAAAAGCTAATTATTAAAAATAAATAAAATTTGAAAATTTACTATAAATTTTTGTTAAATAAAATATGTATTAAAAGAATTATTTGTTGTATTTTAAATATTTTTCTTGGTTATTTCTGTCATGCCTATATAGTAAAAACTATTATAATTAGAGCGTCATTGTTTGTAATGAAATTATTACTTTTTAAATTTTTATATTTAAAACACAGCCGTTAGTTGCTTAGCTTCGGTTGTTGCTGTACAGTGTTGCTAAGTAGAGACGCATTATTTTTGCTTTAGTTGTTTTTTTCTTGTTTTTTTTTTAAGTCTACTTTTTAATTGAATTTGGCTGTTAGTGTAATGCACAATATTTTTTTTTTTAAGTACACATGTACTCATGTAAGTACAAAAAAAAACATAACCTGCAATGTATTTAATTGCCACCATAAATTTTTATTTTTTTGATGATTTTTGTGTAATTTTTTTTTGTAAAAATTACAAACATATTTTTTTTTGTGTGTATTTTTGTTTACTACAATGCAATTTTTAAGCATAACTAGTTTATTGAAATTTTATTTATTTTTATTTTTTTATATATTTTATTTATGGAACAATTGGAACACATTTGCTTGAAATTAAATCACACAGATTTCTATATATTTTAATACATATTTATATACTAAAAAGTATACTAAAAACAAAAGTAAAAATAAATATTTATGAGAAAAATTAAATAACACTTTTTGTATTAGTATATGCTTACTTAATAAATACTTAAATGTCTAGATTAGCGTCTGCGCGGGTTTCTTTCAAATGAAAATGATTTAAGTTTGCTAAGGTAACAAAAAAAAGTTAGTATTGCACCGAACGTTTACTAAATCAAGCACATTTTATATAACTGATTAATGTTGTAGTCTGAACATGGCTTTAGTTGAAATTTCCTGAAATTTATGCTATTAGCTCTTCTGTTTTGGAGGAGGTAACATACATTTGCATGAAAATTCGTCATAGATTATAATGTCACGTTCACAGGGGAGTCTGGAGGTTCACCATGATGTGGTAAAATTTAAGGTTTACCGAGAGATGAAACGTTTGGAAGGACAAAATAAACTCACCACGGCGTGGTGAAAAACTGGAAACACAATATGGAAACTCACCATAGCGTTAATAGCATAGATTATAATGATTATAATGTCACGTTCACAGGGGAGTCTGGAGGTTCACCATGATATGGTAAATTTTAAGGTTTCCTAACAGATGAAAAGTTTGGAAGGAACAAAAATAAACTCACCACATCGTGGTGAAAAGCTGGAAAAGTAATATGGAAACTCACCACAGCGTAAATAGCACATTTTACCTGAATATATATATCTAATCATGGTTTACTGATATTTTTCAATAAAATTGAAGCCTTTTTTTTGGTTTGTCACATTAACCACAGCATGTTGATTAAATGTTCAACTACTTCTAGGAAAATGTGCAAATATTAAAAAACTGTAACCTGAGAGGGACAGAAAATCTAGTTTTTCATCGTAGCTAGAACGTTTTCAAGAAACCCTGAACTTCACCATGGTGTGGTGAAAAACTTGTCACTATAATTTTGGTGCCTTGCAAGCCTTAACTGAAAATTTAAGATTTCTCAACAAATGAAAAGTTTGTAAAGAAATTTCTAAACTTACCACAGCGTGGTGAATACACTATTAAACTTCTAGGACATTTTAAATAACCAAATATTACATGTTTAAGTATTAGTAGTTAACCCATTAAAGACATTTTTGTTTATCAGCGCAGCTCACAGTTTGCATGTGAGTCTGGAAGTTCACCATGATGTGATGAAAAAATTCTGAAAACATTTTTGTTGCCTTGAAAGTCTCTAGATAAAATTTATGGTTTCCCAATGACACGTTTTTAGAAAAGAGGGAAAATCACCATACTGTGGTGAAAACTAGGGAGTAATGTGGGATCTCACCACAGTGTGGTGGATACACTATAAAGTTCATAGCACATTTTTAGTACCTAAAAATGCATATCTAATCATTGTTTACTAATTTTTGTTGAAAAAAATTTAAATTTTGTCCCACTGTGCAATACAAAAAATATTGGAAAAAATGGTCAAATTGAACCAAAATATAAAACTAAGTAGTAACCGATAAAAATCAATTAAAAAATAGCATCTTTGCCTTAAAAATAATCGTTGTCTTAAATATTTTCAAGTCGCAACACACTTAAGATAGCCTACTAAATTTTCTAAATACTACGCCGTTTTAAAACTTACAACTATTACTAAGTATTAATCCACCTAGTTACTTTACAGAACCTATTGGCAATTATAATTTCATATACATACACATTCATTAGACTCACCCACACATACCGACTAAGCACCAGCCATCCACTATCCATTCATCCATAAATCCATACTATCATTTCACTGCAACATTTCATATTTGAATGCCCAACGGCCAAAACGTTGCTGCTGCTGACTGCTACCGCTGCTGCTGCCACCGCTACCCACAGCAAAGAGTCGCCGCTAAAGTTGCGCACGTCGACGACGATCTCAAATGATACTCTCATCATTGTTGCGCGTCAAACGTATGGTTGTTGTTGTATTATTACTGCTACCACTAGCACCACTACTACCACCATTCACACTACCACTTCCACTGCTACCGCTACGCGTACGATTGCCAATACCACCAGTAACAGCAGCACCACCACCATCACTGCCGCTGGTTAATGTTGTTACAACAATACTTTCATCATCATACAAATCAATATCTTCATCCTCATCATCATCATCATCATATTCTGAATTGGATGTAGAGAGTAATGCTGTGGTTACTAGATTACGCGCACCACTGCCACCTGCACCCATTAGGGCACTGCTGCTGCCAACACCGCCTAAGACACCACCACCACCACCGGTGTTGCCCATGCGTCGAATTTGTGTACGTGGCGTTAGTTTTGGTAGGAGTGGTTCACGTCCGGTGCTATTACTACTACCGCTAATGGTACGTTCGCGTGGTGTTAAGTCCCAATCATCACCGGTCGGTTCGCACAGTGACTTAGAATGACCGTGCTGATAACCCTCCTCGGGTATAGTATCGCTGTTGGATGGTATGAGATAAATTGTGTAGAGATTTGGTTTGGTAGTGAGTGAGACGCGCGGCGAATGGAGAGTGCATTGAAAAGAAAATTTTTTTTTTTTCGATTAAAATTTACAAATTTCATTTTGTGAAAATTTGGAAAATTAGGCGGCATGTGGAATGTGTCAATGATTTGATGAGAGTAAATTAAAACCAAGTTGATAATTAAAATTTTATTTTTTTTTTTAGTTTGGGAACGAAAATTGTGAAAAAAAACATGAAAAAAGCTTACATAACCCAAAAATGCGAGAAAAGTTGTTGCTGTGTTCGATGAAAAGCTGAAAATTTACAAGCTTAATATTAAAAGAAAAACATTAAAAAGCAAACATAAGAAGCATGCGAAGCGTTAGCAGAGCAAAGGCAGGACATAGCACAATTGGTATTAATGTTTTGCAAGTAAAAAACACGTATTAAGGGTATTCACTAGCAAACATTCGACCTAAAAAAGTACCAAGAGTTTTTTCAAACTCGAAAACTGAAAAGTTCTGTAACCCGTTGCTGTAAAAAATCGATAAAATTCTCGATTTGAATGCCGTCATACACGACTCGATTCAAAATTGAAAAAAAAAAAAAAAATTAAATTGCCACCTCAAAAGCAAGTGAGAAAATAACAAATTTTTTTTTTTTACAGAAACAAAAAAAGTTGAGTGTGACGTCATTATGACTATTTAAGGGCTACAAAATAGTAGTTTATCTTTGATTATTATTTTTTTCTTTGAATTTTCCTGTTAGTTTAATTGTTTATTAGGCCATTAGCTGATTTTAGTGAATACCCCTATTATTTGAGAAAAATGTTTTTTTTTAAAAAAGCCTTTATTGATAAATGAAATTAGATATTGAAACAAGCATAGAGATGATGAATAGTAAAACAACATTATTAAGACCTTAGTACATAAAAGTATTTTTAAACAAATATATATGTATGTATTTACATATTTTAGACACATAATTAGTTATCGTTAAAAATAATGTAAGAATAAGAATTAAAACTATCAAATAATACTGAAGAAAAAGTTTAAAATACACTCTTTTAGGATTCACATATTTACAGAACTATTATAAAATATATTATAACATTAGGGTGGTCCTTAATGCACAAAGTCCCTATATGACCGATTTTGTTTACAGATTTTGGTAGGATATACTTAAACACATCCTCACTACGAATTTTAGGGAGCTACTAGCAATAAAAACGGAGATATACCAAATTTACACAGCAATGTCTCCATGCGTTCAATAGGGCGATTCATCAAACCTGCTAAACGCCTTATAAAGCGTGTAAACGTATAACTTTATCAAGTGTGTAAATGAGCTGTCAAAAGTTGTATGGAACGAAATTTACACAAATTTGGTAAACTTCCACGATGATTTTGGTATGTTAAGTGGTGAGTGAAGTTTTTGAACGCATTCAATGCAAATCAGACAAAAATAGAAGAACATGCTAAAAATGGGCCGAAAATTAAATATATCTAGGACGTTCATCTAATTCAGCTAATAAATTTATAAATTTACACATTTCGTGAACTTATAAGGTTTGATGAATCCCCCTAATGTAAAAATAGGGCCTTTGTGAATTAAGTTAACGATATATATTTTTTAAAGAAAGACAAAGCTACGGCTTCGGGTCGTTCACTAGTATTTATGTAAGTTTTCAAAAAAAAAAAATTATAAATTATAAATTTAAAAAATTTTTTTTACAAATTTAGCTTCTAAATCATTGCATATTTCGCGCACTTAATTTATAAAAAAAAAAAACACCTCAGATAATAATTTGCAAGTGGGCATTGTCACGCCTATATACCATATTTTTTCTAAGATCATTTTCAGAAATTCTCAATATAGTCAAAATTTTGCCAACACTTATTAGTTCGGTATGAACAAGCAATAATAAAATTTCTAACAAATATTTTTTGAAACTGATATAAAGGTCTATAAAATTCCAGAAAAAATCGTTCTTAGCAGGTATGTTTATATTAGGGGGATTCATCAAACCTTATAAAGCGTGTAAATGTATAAATTTATCAAGTGTGTAAATGAACTGTAAAAATGTTTATGGAACGAAGTTTACACAAATTTGATAAACTTCCGCATCGATTTTGGTGTATAAAAGAGTTCAAAAATGTATACAATTAAATAACGCTGTTCGACTTGTTGTAATTTTTTAATTAGAAAGAAGAAGAAAATAAAATTCTTGAAAAGAGTTCAAAAATTACTTTTTTAATGGAAATTTCGAAATAAAAAGGTTTTTGTTTGACATCAAGTACACATCAATTGATCTAGGGCATTTATCTAACTGAGCTGGTAAATTTATAAATTTGCATATTTCGTAAATTTATATGGTTTGATGAATCCCCCTATTATTATAATCAAATAATTTGTTACAAAAAATACCCGCTAGGAGGCGCTGTTGTTTGAGATATTAAAAAGTCGAATTTCTGGTCTATTTTTGAAAGTTTCTCAGACTAAGTCGCGGGATTCTGATATTACACGGTTAAAAATTTTAGTCTAAATTTCAAACATTTTTTCAAAACCAAAGTTGATTTTAAATTTAAACAAGACAAGTTTTAAAGAAAATTGGTTAAGAAAGTGTATCCTGATAGATGTCGATAGATGTAGTCGTGTAGTAGTGAAAAATCAGCATTTATATTGGATTCTGTTCGTTTGATATGTAGCAAAAAATCTGTTACAAAAAATATCCAATAGGTTGCGCTTGGGTCGATATATTCAGAGAATTCGCAGACCATCTGCTACTTTTTCTCAAAAAATCAACTAACGACTAAAATACTATTTTAAAAACTAAATTAAAACTAAAATTAAAAGAAAACTAAATTTTTAACTACTTAACGCTATCGTCTACTGTATAGAAAAAATTATTCAAAGTAAGAATAGATTTGACTTACTTTTAACTAAATTAAGTTTCAGGAACATTTTTCTTTTATGGGATTATTTTTAATATGTATGTATTGGTGTGTGGGCACAAAAATTCCTAGAAGAATTATGTGTCAAATAATTTATATGATGATGGATTTTTTGTTTTTTGAATGTAGTAGCCTCAAACTTATTTTGTTGTATTATGTATGATGATATGCATATGTATGAATTTTTCCTAACACCTTGTTTACATCAGTTCGATGTACTTGTATTTGTCCTCGATTCGCATTATTTGTAATTCTTGAGGTATTAAACGCTGAAAATGTATGCTGGAAAAAATTGGAGACACATTTTATAATTGCGAAAAAGTTTTTACTAATTTTCTACATTTTGACAAATTTTCGTAGAAAGTACAGCTAAATACGTTAAGCTCAACTTAAATTTAATATACTGTTTCCGATCCAAAATGTTAGCTTTCCTACAGGGTCTTCAGTAAGCCATAGCTAACTTTTTAGTTGGTCGTACGTGGCGTATGAGTAACATTTCTATTCAATTATCAAATATACGGCAAGTTATATGCAATTAATCTGCAATTTATACTTACATAGCTGCAACATACCTACATACATACTTACATAATTAAATATTACTTAATGATCATTATACTAAAAAACTTAATACATATAATCATAGATCAAAAAACTTAAAACACCATATAGCAAGTAGTTTAAAAATTAATAGCTACTATCACTATTGTCAAATGTTGCAGAAGTTGTTGTTATAGCATTGGAAGCGGTTGTTGTTGTTGTAGCAAAACTAGTTGTTGTAGTAGTTATAAAAGCATTTACGCAAGAATTATTAGTACTATATATAGCTATAGTTGTTGTAGTGGGTGTAGTTGTAGTTGTTATTTTTGTTGGTGTTATAATGGTGTCCGTATCGCAACTAGTATCACTCTCTGAACTAGAATCAGTATCAGAATTACTTGATAAAGTAGTATCTTTAGTATCAGTAGTAGAAGTAGTACTATTATTAGTCGTTGCAGTTGTAGTTGTTCTGATTATATTTGCATTCGTTGCAGTGGTATTAGTAGTTGTGCAAGTTGTTGTTGTACTTGTGATAGTACTTAGTTTGTTATTGGAATCATAATTAGTTCTGGTGCTGGCGATATCTTTAAACGTTGAATTAAAGTGTAAAATTCTACTGGGCCTGCGTCCAGTCGTAATATGTCTGTAAATACATTCACACACCACAAGCCAAAGGGAACAACACAAAAAATTCTGTTACTTAATGCCTTTAAATGCATTTTTAGCTAGATACGGTTTGTTGATGAATATGAAAAAGTACTAAAACCCAAGAAGTGTACTAAAATAGTATTCAATTTTATTTGGAATGTTA
>CAXKVI010000003.1:12630098-12640098 GCA_964058755.1 Campiglossa producta
AAGTAAAATAAAATAAAATAAAATAAAATGAAATAAATTAAAATAAAATAAAATAAAATAAAATAAAACAAAAAATAAAATAAAATAAAATAAAATAAAATAAAATAAAATAAAATAAAATAAAATAAAATAAAATAAAATAAAATAAAATAAAATAAAATAAAATAAAATAAAATAAAATAAAATAAAATAAAAAAATAAAACAAAATAAAATAAAATAAAATAAAAAAATAAAATAAAATAAAATAAAATAAAATAAAATAAAATAAAATAAAATGAAATAAAATAAAATAAAATATAAAACAAAATAAAAAAAAATTAAATAAAATAAAACAAAATAAAATAAAATAAAATAATATAAAATAAAATAAAATAAAATAAAATAAAATAAAATAAAATAAAATAAAATAAAATAAAAGAAAATAAAATAAAATATAATAAAATAAATAAAATATAGCAAAAAAAAAAAAATAAAAATAAAAAAGTACAATAAATTAATTAATTAAAAAATAGTGTTTAATTATAATAATTTATTGTTGAGCTTCTCTTTCGAGGTATATTAAAGTTTATATTGAATTTGTATACAACAAATAAAATAGACGGTACCTCACCATACATGCTCTAAAAATGATCTACAATGAATTTTCTAGTTGACAACCATGACAAAATACTAACTACAGAACAAACATGAAATAAACATAAAAATTGTCTATAATTTAATTGGCGGATTAGTTAAATTTTAAATAAATAAAAAATAATAGTTTAATTTTTTTTGTTATTTTATTTTTTTTTTTGTATTAGAATTAGTTATAAAATACGAGTGCAAGCAAATTTTAAAAATGATTTTTTAAATGTGGTGAGATATATTTTCTTGAGGGTAATTTAGTCAAGAAAAAATAAAAAAATGCGCATAAATATATGAGCGACATTGGCATCAATCAAATCAAGTCAGTGTACTCACCCACTCAACTCCAACATTGAACCGCGTCGCACATTGCGCCTATGACTGGCCGTCACTGCGAAGGGTCCCGCATGTGACATATCACCTACATTATAGCCACCGCCAGCACCGCCGCTGCCACTGCTGTTGTAATTGCCACTTTGCCCAGTAACCGAAATCGATTGTGAACGTTTGTCAAGACGTGGATTTGAATGTGGCGGTTGTATCAGCGGTATTGGTAGGCCACTAATTAATGCATTCGCCAGTGTTGGATCGGAGCCACGTACCGAACCCGCCATATCCATGGTATCACCCAAACTGCTGCCAGCCTTCGAACCGCAACTCTCACGACGGAACAAACCTATGACAGACTTGGGCTGTTTAGGCTTATTGATACCACCTTGTTTTTTTTTTTGATTCGAAATTATTAAGAATTTTTGATTTTTGTTGTTGATGATGAAAAGGTGCGGTTTGTGCAAATGCGTGGTTTTGATTTGATTTTTGTACACGGGTGTGTGGAGATTTTTGTGATATATATTTTTGTGAGCAATTTTTTGTTTAAATTAGTTTTGATTTTTATTTTAAATGTTAGTTTAGTATTTTTTTCAAACATTTCAAGCCAAAAGGGTCAGTTTTAGCATTATTTTTTTATCATTATTTTATTTTTATTTGTTTTGTTTAGTTGGAAGAGAAGAACACAGAGGAGAGTGGAAAAACGGAGAATAAGTTAAAAATAAAATACAACAGCAGGTGCTATACAAAAGTTTTGAAAACTTTGTGCTTTAGTAAAAATATTAAAAAAATATATACATTTTGATTAAAAAGCGAATATATGGGTCATTCCATGCCAAATTGACAAATTTTTTACCTGACCCACTTCGATTTCGCTAGAAATTTGCTATCTTTTTCTACCCCCCGAAAGACATTTTTCAGAATTTTTTCAAATTTTTTTCCCCAAATCAAAAAAAGTTATGAACTTTAAAAAAAAAACGTTTTTTTAATGCTGTAACTTTTTCAACTTTTCAACATCGACCGTTTGGGATCATTTTTTCTTTAATTTTTGCTTTTAAATGTAGTTTTCGGAAAAAAATAAAAAAATTTTAAAAGCCCAGAGCGGGGCTTATTGCAGAATCAGTTGAAGTTTAAAAAAAAAAAAAAAAATAGAAAAAGGGTTGGTTTTTTTTTTTTTATTTTTTTTTTTTTTTTCCGAAAACTACATTTAAAAACAAAAATTAAAAAAAAAATGATCCCAAACGGTCGATTTTTGAAGTTCATAACTTTTTTTGATTTGGGGAAAAAAATTTGAAAAATTGTGAAAAATGCCTTTCGGGGGGGTAGAAAAAGATAGCAAATTTTTAGCGAAATCGAAGGGGGTCAGGTAAAAAGTTTGTCGATTTGGCATGGAATGACCCATATACAGATGTGAAAGTAATAAATATGGATGTATTCAAATTCAAAAAAGTCACAGGACAAAATTCAAAATAACATGTTACCAAAATGATCCCAAAAACAGCTCCGAAATGATCCCGAAAGTGGTCCCGAAACAGTCCCGATATTATCCCGAAACAGTACCACAATAATCCCGAAAATGGTTATTTGATTTTTTTTTTTGAATAACCAATAAAAATTTATTTTTGCGTCACTTGTCACTCGAAAATAAAATAATGCCCATTCCTGTAGAACAATAACTGATTTCAAGTATGTAGTTCAAAATTTGTTCCAATTTTTTTTTTTTTCAAGCTGTTGACGTTTTTTTGAACCAGTGACGTTTTTGAAACGGACACTTTTCAAGCAGCGACTCTTTTGAACTGGAAACTTTATTTAGATCTAAAAAGTTAGTTTTTAACCTGTGGTTCCACTGATTAGTGACAAGTGATTTCTTTTAAATTGGTGACTTTTTAATGAATGTGCCATCTTTGGAACCAGTGACTTTTTCCCAAAGAAGTAAATTTTTTTGTCCTGTGACTTTTTTGACACGCTTTCGTTTCTGGGCCTAGTGAATTTTATGCGGTTCAAATTTGAAACCGGATTTTTTTTTTAGCCAGTGCTTGTTTTGAAGCAGTAACTTTTTTGGAACCTGTGACTTTTTTGGGACCTGTGACTTTTTTAGAACCTGTGGCTTTTTTGAAACCTGTGACTTTTTTGGAACCTGTGACTTTTTTTGAAACCAATGACGTTTTTAAAACCACTGCCTTTTTAACTCGGCAACTCCTTCGATATGGGGGTTTATGAACCGTGCTTTTTCAGCTTTTGATTTTCATATGATGTCATATCATGTGATTTCATATCATATGATGTCATGTGATGTCATATTATATGATGTCATATCATGTGATGTCATATCATATGATGTCATATTATGTGATGTCATATCATATGATGTCATGTCATATGATATTATATCATATGATGTCATATCATGTGATGTCATATCATGTGATGTCATGTTATATGATGTCATATGATATGGTGTCATATCACGTGATGTTATATCATATGATGTCATATCATATGATGTGAGATCATATGATGTCATATCAGATGATGTCATATCATGTGATGTCATATCATATGATGTCAGATCATATGATGTCATATCATATGATGTCAGATCATATAATGTCATATCATATGATGTCATATCATATGATGTCAGATCATATGATGTCATATCATAAGATGTCAGATCATATGATGTCATATCATATGATGTCATATCATGTCATATAAACGTAAAAAACTTGTTTTCTTTCTTTCAAAACCCCCACCGCTGCGTACGGGCCTGGCATAAGTTGATAATATGCAATAGCTTTACCGCGGCAGTCCCCGAGTGCCACACATCCTTTTTTTTTAAAAACCGGTTTTTTGAGAAAGTGATTTGTTGGACCTGTGAATTTTTTAGACTTATTTGATTCATGCAGTTAGGAAGTGATTCTATTGGGGTCAGGGATTTGGTTTTGGAGCCAAAAGACTGCTTTCGAACAATTGAAGGGTTCTATAGGTTAGTTTTTCGGTTCCAATAGGTTACTTTTTCAGTCAAAAAAGTAACGGGGCTCAGTTTTTCTGTCCGGTATCTTTTGTTGTGGTGACTTTTTTGGAGCAAGTGATTTTTTTTGGAGACAGTGTTTTTTTTGGAGTCAGTGATTTTTTTCCGAAACCAGATATTACTTTTTAATATTTTTTTTTTTTTTGGAACCGGTTAATTTTTTAGTTCCAAAAAAGTCACGGGTTACTTTTGTGTCGGTTGATTTTTGGGAGGCATGGATTTTTATTTTTTTTATTTTTTTGTTCCGGACCATTTTTTTGAAATACTACTTTTTTACTTTTCAAATTGGTAACTATTTTCAACTCGATCAAACCAAATTTTTTTTTG
This sequence comes from Campiglossa producta, assembly GCA_964058755.1. NCBI lineage: Eukaryota > Metazoa > Arthropoda > Insecta > Diptera > Tephritidae > Campiglossa > Campiglossa producta. The sequence continues at coordinate 12,634,412 of CAXKVI010000003.1, forward strand.
GAACCGGTTACTTTTTCGATAATTTCCTTTAATAAAAATATAACATCTACTAATTTTCTTACATATTTGCATGCATTTATATACATTCATATTTGAATGTTAGGTAATGGTGCGAACATTCAGCCGGTATTTCAAAATTAAATCTTCCAAAAATCTTACCCAAAAATGTCGCACTAGGCGAATTGTATGCCAAATACTCCTTATTTGAAGCCCACGCAGGGAATTCATTTTGTTGCACTGCATCAGAAATTTCATCACCCTGACGTTTCCATGGCAATTGCGACTCTGTAGCGGTGGGTGTTGCCACACGACGTTCACCATCTGAATCACGTGTCGTATTGTGATCCTCTTCGGGTATTGGATTCTCAGCAACTATTGTGAGATATAACAAAAAAAAAAAAATATTATTCATGCAATGTTAATACGAGTTCAAGCCGTACTAGGCTTTTTTTTAACTAAGACAATCTTCTAAGCATACATACATACATTTATATGATTACAGTTAATTTGTTAGAGGAAGCTGAAGCTTATTAATATGTTATTGTAATTGGTGATCAAGAGGCGATTTACATACAGAATGGGTGACAAGATTTTCGTAGCCAAGCAATTTTTCTACGAGCCTCTTGAAACCCATAGCTAAATTATGGTTATGATTAAGTTATAGATGATTATTGCAAATAAAATGGAATGTATGGAAAATATTTGAAAATACTTACAAAAAACTAAAATTTAAAACCAATAATAAACTAAATCCAAAATCAGCTAAACAAATTAACATGCACAAAAATGCCATGCTCTTAGTAATTGTTGTATTTGAAGTTAGAAATATACAAGTAGTTATTTTAAGCCGATTGAGATTTTGTATCACAAAAACACACATATTGTTTGTATAAAAGTCAAAAAATTATAAAAATATAAAACTGTGCAGTTATTTGTTCATTCGTATTAGTCGACTAAAAATTTAATCAATTAATTGATTGTTTCAGAAATTTCAATTATTCGAGTAGTTAAAATTTTTCAAAAGTAGTAAAAGATAATTTGAAAGTGAATATCACTAGCAAATGGAAAAAGTATGCATAATTCATCAACTGAATTAAGTAAAAAATTTTGATTGATCGCTTTTTTTGAAATTAATTTTTGATTAATCATTAGCTTAAATGATTAGAATTTCAAATATATCTGCACTAGTTATCAAAAAAAGTCTTTCCCAATAATAACAAGTTAATCTATGAATTGGTTTAATGATCATTCAAAATTCTTGTTGATCAATTAATTGCACAACCTTAAATATTTGATAATGTAAAGTATGTGTCAATAATTTTGATGAGCGTTTGTTTTGGGTTTTTGTGGTGTTTTTTTTTTAAACAATGCGTTTATTACAATATGGCAACATTAAAACTAGTCATCTATTTTGATGCAATTATTAGTGAATTCGAATTAATGTGAGCAATGCTTTGGTTTTTTGTTAGAATAAGGAACCCAGTTTATTATTTATGAGAATGAATGTGAAGTCGATAAGTAGAGTGGGTCGATTTTTACTTTATTATTTTATTTTACTTTATTTTACTTTGTTTTACTTAATTTTTTTTATTTTACTTTATTTTATTTTATATTATTTTATTTTATTTTATATTATTTTATTTTATTTTATTTTAATTTATTTTATTTTATTTTAATTTATTTTATTCTATTTTATTTTATTTTATTTTATTTTATTTTATTTTATTTTATTTTATTTTATTTTATTTTATTTTATTTTATTTTATTTTATTTTATTTTATTTTATTTTATTTTATTTTATTTTATTTTATTTTATTTTGTTTTATTTTATTTTATATTATTTTATATTATTTTAATTTATTTTATTTTATTTTATTTTATTTTATTTTATTTTATATTATTTTATATTATTTTAATTTATTTTATTTTATTTTATTTTATTTTATTTTGTTTTATTTTATTTTATTTTATTTTATTTTATTTTATTTTATTTCATTTTATTTTATTTTATTTTATTTTACTTTATTTTATTTTATTTTATTTTATTTATTTTGTTTATTTTATTTTATTTTATTTTATTTTATTTTATTTTATTTTATTTTATTTATTTTTTTACTTTTTTAAATTTTTATTATTTTATTTTATTTTATTTTATTTTATTTTATTTTATTTTATTTTATTTATTTTTTTACTTTTTTAAATTTTTATTATTTTATTTTATTTTATTTATATTCGATTTTCAAGGAAGAAGGAGAAACTATATGATGGAAGGATGCCACTTGTAATGAATTCGCCTTGTCACCTTCAAATTCTGTTCGAAAGATTTTGACATTTAAGGCGAACGAGTCGCAAACAGTTATCGCCTCATTTTTTACATTCGCTTAATTTTGAAGTTTGAGGCGAATGTTACAGTGCAACTCGCAGTCTCATAAGCGACTCGCTTACATTTGTATTACCGTTTGCTAGTCGCGATGTAACCTTCGCTTCAAACTTCAAAATTAAGCGAATGTAAGAAATGAGGCGATTACTGTTTGCGACCAAACTCGTTCGTCGGAAGTGTCAAAATCTGGCGAACAAAATTTGAAGGTGAAATTGAAAATTCCTTAAAAAATAAATAAATAAATTGTCATATTTATGAAATTTTGGGAACATATTCGGGTAATTTTTGAATCCTTTTGGCGTCATTTTGAGGTCATATTGGGGTTATTTTGGGGTCATTTCAGGGATATTTGGGGGTCATTTTTGGGATATTTTGTAGTGGACTGGTGGCACTGTCTAGAACGTTCAACGTGGTTGTTGTTGTGGTTGTTGTTAACAGCAAAAACACTCGCCGGAAACTTTGGGGAGGGATGAGCGGCTTCTTTAAGCTCAGAGAGATCTATTTGGCTCTCCTTACCTCAGGGTCGCGTTTGCTGCAACTTATATTATTCCGGCAATTATAGTACAGAAAAATGCACCTAGTGCCCGCTTCAAATGATCAAAAGCTCACTATCTGAGAAAGAATTCAATACGAACCCTATTCCAGATTTTTTCTTTCAAAAACTACTACTACTACTAATAATGGCGGCGATATACCGACAGGTTATCATAACCTATAACGAGATTTTTGTCGAGCTCTTCTTCCAATTTCCATTGATTCTTTCCAGGAAACCGATCTATTCGAAAATATCTTATATGTACATGGTGGTTTTTCTTTCAAATTGGGTACGTGGATAAAAATTATGCCTAAATTAACAGGGGCCAATAGGAATGAGATAAAGAGGGGCGTGGTAGAAGGAAAGAGGAGAATGAAGAGAAAAAGGGAGCGAGATAGTGTGAAGGCAAAGAGAGGTAGAAAGGAGAGCTGTAAAGGGGGTTGTAATATGCTGTTAGGTGGCAACCCTAAGTGGCAGCTAGATCCTAGAATTTCACCTCCTATTTGATTTGCACAGATAAACATCGTGGTGAAAATCGCCTACGCCTAAAAGTCGGCTACAATTTTTATTTCCGTTGCATAATTTCCGTTGCATCATCAGCCATTTTCTCAAATTTTACACTCAAATAAAACTTCATATCGCCGCCTAAAAAGTTAACTTCAAAAAAAATCCGTTGAAATAAGCAAAAATTTGGTCATTTCAACAGAATTTGGTCAATTTCAGGATAACAGTTCGAGACTGTTGATTTTACCAGTGCCAATTTTTTCTGTGTAGGGTTGGGTAGTGGCAACTATTTTTAAGCGCTGATGCGATGAAGTATTAATGCAAAGTTTTAATGAAATTGCACCTCGAAGAGCCGTCTATGAGTAAAATGCTGTTATTGCGAGTGATGAGAAATGCGCACTGTTATCACTTCAGAACATATGGAAATGCAATTTAAAATTTCGTTTGGATGTTATGATTATCTTAGTTGTACGACAAAAAACATCAAATTTTTCCGGGAAACCATTTCGAATTAAGTTACTACTTAGGGGCTAATTATGTAAGATGCGGCGAGCTGCGTTTTACATAATAAGCCCTTAACTATTTGGGTCTAAAATGAATGTAACATATAAACATAGATATATTGAATATGAATTTACAATGTAATAAATTAAGTACATACTAAAATGGGAGTATGAACGAAAATTTGGAATAAAAGTAATAAAAAATTTGAAAAAAAATACAAAGCCAAATAATTTTTTATGAAACAGTATTTAAGTAATTTAAAATGAGTATAAAAAATGTTTGAAAAGCAAATTGTGGTAAAAATTTTAGCCAAACTTTTTAAATTAAAAGCTCACACTGACACTGAGCGCAAATGACTGGAGCGTTTTTGAAAAACTTTTTTGTTTTTTTTCAAATAAAACATTGCGAAAACTACTTTTTTTCATACAAAAAAAATTTGTATTTATTTGGGCAACTTTGTTGTTGGCCAGTATGTTGTATATATGTGGTTGTTTATATGCCTTTACCAATGCATTGATAGGAACGATCTCGACGCCAAGGCAATATTGATTCGGCTGCTGTTGGTCCCGAATCAGGTGTTAATAATTTCTCCGGACTGCCGCTTTCACTTTTAGGTGCCGAGTAATGTTGTACGATGCGCGCCTTTGATGAATCGAAACCGGGTAAATTTTGTATGTGCGCTATAAGCGAATTATTATTGGCTCGATCCGAGTCAGCTGCACAGAGTTGCAATTTTTTTTGATTTTTTTTTTTTAATTTTTGGATTTTTTTGTTGCCGTAATTTTTAATTTGTTTACATGTCATTTGTATTAGTTGTGCAATTTTTTTTATGAATTTATCATTTTTGTTTTCATGTCGTTTATATTTGTATAAGTGTGTGCATTTGTGTGTGTATGTGCGTTAGAGATGTTTGTGTTGTTGTTGTTGCCAATTCAAGTTGTATATTTACAATGTGTATTTTGTAGCCATTTGAACGTTTCAACAATAACGGTATTATTTTGGACACACATTTTAGTATTGTTTTTTTTTTTTGTAATTTTTAGACACAAATGAAAAATATAGAGAAGTGTTTGCAAGAAAAGAATATTTTTGTTAGATTTATAATAAGTCGTTATTTGTGTTTTTTTTTATAAGAAAGTTAGTATGTATACAATTTTTAAATTATTTATAAAAATAAAAAGGTGCTATTTGGATCTCTACCATTTCCACATATAATATTTTGGCGGCTCAGCAGAGAATTACCCTATTTAAATTATTTCTAAAAAAAAAAATAAAAATTTTCCCTGCAAGACAGTGCTATGACATTCAGACAGCTTTGTAATGGTCCCTTTATTTTATTTAATTTATTTTTTTATTTTTTTTTTTGTTTTATTATTATTATTTTTTTTGTATTTTATTTTTTTTTTAATTTTATTTGATTTTATTTATTTATTTTTTTTTGTTTTATTTTTTTATTTATTTTATTTTAATGATTTTATTTTATTTTATTAATTTTTTTATTTTATTTTATTTTATTCTATTTTAATTTATTTTATTTTATTTTATTTTATATTATTTTATTTTATTTTATTCTATTTTAATTTATTTTATTTTATTTTATTTTATTTTATTTTATTTTATTTTATTTCATTTCATTTCATTTCATTTCATTTCATTTCATTTCATTTCATTTCATTTCATTTCATTTCATTTCATTTCATTTCATTTCATTTCATTTCATTTCATTTCATTTCATTTCATTTCATTTCATTTCATTTCATTTCA
>CAXKVI010000003.1:12650099-12690099 GCA_964058755.1 Campiglossa producta
AAGAAACAAACATTGGCATTTTTGCGACAAAACAAAATATAAAAATTTTCAGCAAAATAAAATTTAATAAAAATAAATAAGTGCCGTAAATTTTTCACTACTTTTATTCAACATGGGCACTATTTTCATTTTGGCACTCTGCGAAACACTTTTCATTGGATAAATTGCAAAATTATGTTTTCTTTATGCAAAGGAACACCAAATTACTGTTTTGGGCTCAACTGGGCAACCTCGGGTTGGAAAAGGAGCATATCAAATAAATGGTTTTCTCCCTTTGAGCACAGATCGGTGTGCGGCCACAACAGTCGAAGATAGCTGCTTCAAAGCAAACATTCTCAGCAGGAAAGAATGGGAGATCACGGATCGGTGTCCCGCTACTAAGGGCGGCATTTCTATTTACACCGACGGCTCTCTAAGTTAGACGGCGGAGTTAAAGGAGGGTTACTACAAGGGATCTGGATCTTGAGATCTCCTTGAGACTACCTGATCATTGCAGCTTCTCCAAGGCTGAAATGTCGGCAATCTTGGACGCCGCGGCCTAGATAAGTAAACGCGCTATCAGCGAGGATAGCGTTATTTTCAGCGACAGCCAAGCGACCATCAACGCTCTCTCTTGGCTCTTACTCGTTCAACTCTGAGCTGACGCTTAGCTGTCGTCGATCTCTTCAAGAGATGGCCCAAAAGAAACCGTGTGAGCCTCATATGGGAACACAGGTACATTGAGGGAAACTGTAGGGCAAATGAACTTGCAGACAGGGCACGACAAAATAGGGTGTGCGGGATAAAGAGCGCTTAGGTATGCCGATTGCTACATGCAAGCTGAAGGATGTAATACCCTTTTTATGCAGCATCACATTGTTATTAAACCCACACGCCTCACACGGTATCGAACCCACACGCCTTACCACCACCCATGCGCGCTCAAAGCAAACAGGCAGAGTGCCAGCACTAAGCAAGCGGCCTTGCATGTTTTCACTCGCGCACCCACTTGCGATCATTACATGAAATTCTCGATCGCTTTATATTTACTTCGGCTTAAGTAAATTCTTCGCGCTTCACTGATCATCGAAAGTGCGGTTATGGTAAGAGTAGACAAGCGCCACGAAATCATTTTTTGAGAAGCTGCCTACCTTACCCTGCACAACCCTGCGCTCTCGATTATTTTGGTAGTGTCTACTGGACGCGGAGAAGTGATCTTTGGATCATTGCCCCGTCCGCAAGGCCACTGGAGTGTCCCTTGGGATCCACCAACATCCATCCACCGGTCATCGGTAACCTGGCACCGATCCACCGGCATTCACCCATTGGTCCACCGATATCCACCGGTCATCTGTAACCTGACACCGATCCACCGGCATTCACCAATGGATCCACCCGGCATCAACCGTCCCCACGGCCATAAGGTGACTTGGCAGCGATCCACCGGCATTCCCCAACCGTTACACCGACATCCACCAACCCTTCCACCGACATCCACCGGTCATAAGGTGACTTGGCACCGATCCACCGGCATTCACCAACCGTTACACCGATATTCACCAACCGTTCCACCGGCCATAAGGTGATTGGGCACATATCCACCGGCATTCACCAACCGGTACACCTACATCCACCAACCGTTCCCCCGACATCCACCGGTCATAAGGTAACTTGGCACCGATCCACCGCAATTCACCAATCGTTACACCGACATCCACCGGCCCCAACCAACCGTCCCACCGACATCCACCAGCCGTTTTGCCGGCATTCGCCAACTCCCTACTCACCTGGATTGTCTGAGCATTACCCCAGCCTACGACAAAACCCACCTCAAAAGGAGTACTCACTCCCCAGTGTGCCGGAAGAACGAGAGAAATCTACATATTATTGGAAGTATTAACCGGGCACTGCTTTATTAGTAGGCACGCAGAAAGGCTAGTTGTGCCCTACCAACGACGCTGTAGGAGTTTCAAAGATGATGAGGACAAGGAAACGGTGAAGCACCTCATCTGAAACTGCCCGGCTTTAAGCGGCGCGAGAACGCGCTTTTTGGGAGTTCCCTTCCTGGATAGCCTAAAGCCTAAAGGACTTGGTGGCCTTCATCAGGTCATCTAAATGGTTCGAGGAAGAGTAACGGTGTCGGTTTAGGAGTGTCAGTCCCGGGATTCTGCTATATGGAGAATCCCAACAACTCAGGGATTTTCAACTAAAAAAATTTCGAAACCTTTCTTAATTGATTTTTAAGTCAATGAATTTGAAAAACTTACGCCACAGTTATGTAATTAGTATAAAAATCAAAATATAGCTATAACCAATTTGAAAAGAAAAAAACTGAAATATCAAATAAAGACATTTTAAACAACTAAAACAGGCGAAGTCAAGCTTTAATTGGGGTTAAAGTATATTCTCAAACTTAAAGGTTATAAAAAGCTTTTGAAATCGGGTAAAGGTAGAATACAGTTATAGTAAAGTAAGAGCGCGTATATATATGTAAGTAAATATTAGTTGATAGTAAGAGAGGGTACATACAAGACAAAAGAATTTAGTCTAGACGTATGTGTAGGTACCAAAAAATTCACGAAAACACACACACACAGATGTAGAGAACATGCCCTGTAGGGAAAGCAAAAGGTAGAACGAAATTGCAGCAGTTATATTTTTCCCACAGGGTATTCCAAAAAAATCAATTTTTTTATTTTTATATTTTCTCTACCGTTGCGTGTGTGTGTTTATGCGTATGCTAGTTAATACTTTTAAATTATATATAAAATAAAAATGTTTTCTTTTTTCTTGCCAAAACTAATGTCAATTTAACTAAAAATTGTTTTAAATAAGTAAATAACATTTATATTTAGAATAAATATGTGTATATATTGAATTTCTTACTAAAATATTTTGTTTTTTTTTCTACTTACGTGAAGATTTCGCTGTAAACGTCAAACCGTCATCCCAATCTTCGCCACTCACAACTGTCACCTCGTTCAATTTGCCAAGATTTTCCTCGCCTGGTTCATAAAGTACATCATTTATATAATCTTTTTTTTATTTTTTATTTTAAAATTTGTTAGCGTAAATTAGTAAAAAAATAATTTATTTTAATGTATGTATGTATGTGAGTATGCGTTTAAATGAAAAAAATATTAGTGTGTTAGAAAAGGTTTGCAGAAAATTTTGAAAAAAATAAAGTATCCAAAAAATCCATATTTTGGTGCAGGCAAAAGAAAAGTAAAAAAAATGTGAAAGAGAGAGAAGATAATGCCAATTGTTAATTTTTGTTTTAAAATTTTGTTAGATACCAATTTAATGTGCTAATTTAATATATATTTTTAAAGTAAAAGTTCTGAGAAATAAAATTTCTACGTAATAAAATTAAAATTTTTAGTAAATAATGCGGCGGGTAGGGAGCGGATTATTGATAATATAGAACAAAATTATTTTTGAAAGGGAAACTATTGGCCAGGCGACAGAGTTTTTTTCCTACATAGAGCTACTTTTTCTCACAGTTTCGAACAATCTATTCGTCAAAACAGTTGCAGAGCTAAAATTAACTAGGTACTTAACCCATTAATTGCCATTGTACCCATACGAGTACAACTCTTCAAATATCGAAAACTATATTTTAAACACTGACAAAAATGTTGGTACAAAAATGACATAAACTGCTTTTTATTTTAATTAAATGCCCATTAACCCCAATTTTTGGAAATTTAAAAAAAAAAATATTGTTTTTTTGTGTTAAATTAACTATTTAAGCAGAAATTAATTAACTACTGCAAGCGGATCGGATACCGGGATTCAATGGGTTAAAGTAAGCATTGGATTTTTTATCTGTAACTTAGGTAAGGAAAATATTAAATTTGCCAAATGAATACTAAAATTGAGTTTTGCCAAAGAAAAATCTAAAAAAAAGTCGTTTTTTCGACCAAAATTCTTCTAAAACTCCATTATAGTACATTTACACCGCACCAAATTTGGCGAATTTTAATGACACCGTTATGATACAATTTATGATTTAATTTAATTTGACTTAATTTGGTGATTAAATTCAATCTGGGGATGAACGGTCTCGAAAAAACATGGTTAAAAGTGGCGCATTTGGCGCAGTGTAAATGTAGCTTTACACTAGAAAATTTGTATTTGGCTTCACCTTCCCTGCAAGAATCTTCTACCAGGATAAAAAGCCACCGAAAGAAAATGCATTACCGTGATGATTTAAACACGTGTAGAGAAACAATAAAAGAAGAGTCAAAAAAGCTTCTATCTTTACCTGGTAGAATTGGCTCATTTTCTTTAAAAAAAACTACTTGAAATTATTATTCACAGCTGTGCATAGTGCAAAAGTTATCATACGTAAATTTTGCATTAAGGTTCTTGCTGGGCAATTCTAAATGTAGAACACAGGCAGGGTTGCTATTTTGAGGAGCTATGGATTGTATTTTTCGGCAAACGGAATCAAATGTGTTGGAATTCCAAATTTATAAAATGAGATTTATATGGAAAAAAGCGCAAAATTTTGCAATTTTTCGCCAAATTTGACTAATTTGGTGCGGTGTAAATGTACTATTAAAAAAATTAAAAAAAAATGCGTTTACTACCGTCTTTATCGCATGAATTCACTTCGGACTACGCCATTTTAAAAAAATACATAAAAAATTATTTGGGGCCTTGAAAATGAAAAAAAAAATGCATAAAAAATCGAAAAATTGCATTCGACTAAAACAAGCCCGAAAATAATTTTTTTTCAAAAGCTTTTATCGCCAACGTTTTTAGCGCATAATTTTAACTAGGAGAGGATATATGAGACAAACTCATTTTTATCGAAAACATTTTTATGTGCCAGAAACATGAATGTGTAGCAAAATTGTTACGTATACGCCATGGTGTTATGCAACACATTCATGTTTCTGGCACAAGGAAAATTTAAAAAAATTCTTTTCGAGGAATTGAAGTAATATTAACGTGAAAACTATATCTGGGGATATAACCTGCAAAAATTAAAATTTAAAACTTTGCTTCTGGCAAGCGAGCGACGATATGAAAATTTGCTGCAACCTACTTTATTTAATTCAAAAATATGCCCCATTGATTTCGTGTCACTGTCGCCTGGGCAACGATAGGGCAGGGTTATTTAAATGATTTAAGCAGGATTACTTACTCTCAAAAAAAAAAAATAAATAAATAAAAAAATAAATTCTTTGTGAATGGTGGTGATATAAATTTTTTTGTTATACAAATCTATAGAATATTAAATTTAAGATTCGGACCCATGTACATAGTTAAACCCCCAATCCATGAGCATAAAACCACTTAGTTTTTCATCTATAAGACCGATTCAAAAACCATTACTTCCAAACAAATTTTTTCTAGTCCCCTCCTCAATTCATTCCACTACCCTCAAAATGTATTTCTTAAAATCGAATTTTTTTGTACTTAAATTCAATTGATTTGTTAGTACATTTACCTATTTCTAATCTACGATATTTGTTATGTGATTTATGAAAATGTTTTCTGATTGGAATTTTGCGAAATTGTTGTTTCGTTATATTCGTACCATGCGTGAATTGTTTCGTTGTACCATTCTGTTGGAAATCGTGGAAAGAGACATGATTTTGTTTAACACCATCTTGTTGTTGTTGCTGGAAAAATATGTATTAGAAAAAGTGTTGCATTAATGTTAGAACTTTTGAAAATTTTACTCGAACTACAGTGACACCTCGATATAAAGAACATGAGTGAAACATTTTTGAAATTCCTTAGTTTTTTTATGTACGAGTACGTTTTATTGGACAGATTAATTTTTTGCTTCTGTTTACCATTTTTTTTTAGTCTATTTTACTTAATTTTATTTAATTTGCATTTTTTTATATATTTTTTTTTATTATTTTAACCTTTTTTAATTTTTTCTTATTTATTATTTCATTTTTTTATTTGTTATATTTTCGTATGAACTTTGGAAATTTTTTAGGACGTTTAACCATTCGAATAATTTTTTTTGAGTTTTTGGCAAAAGTAAGTTTAAAATTTCGTCCTTGTTGAAGGGTCTTGTCAAACCGCTTTGTATTGTTAGAATATTAAGTATGGCTTTGAATTTTTTGCTGTACACATTAGCCGGCAAACATGCTAAGCATTGTTTGGTATGAAGGTTACACACTGCACTTAGAAACTCCTTAATCTCCTCGGTTCGATGACCACTAAAGGTGTTGAAAAATGTCTAACAATAAAAATCGGTTTGACAAGACCCTTCAACAAAATCGAAATTGCAATCGTCGTAGTTGGACTGCCGTGGTATAGCTGTAGTGTGAAAATTATTTAGAAAAAGTATTTTCTAAACGGGGTCGCCCCTCGGCAGTGATGAATGAAAAGCTTCTTAGCAAAAATTCATTTGCTTTAGAGATGCCGTTCGGAGACAGCAAAAAGTGGGTCCCACCAATTTATAGGAAACAAATTGAAAAGCAGCACAACACAAATTGGAAGGGAAGCTCGGCATAAAAATCTCGTTAGAGGTTATACTGATAACCTGTTGGTAAATTGCTGCCATCATTTTTTTGTTTTTAGTTGGAATTAGCCAAAAACTCAAAATAATAATTTGATAAAAAATTATTCGACTGGTCAAAAGTCCACAAAAACTACCCAAGCTCATAATATAATAACAACAATTTAAAAAATTCGCAAATCTTTCATATAAGTTAGCATTGAAATTAAAGAAATGTTCTATATGGAAGTATAAATATATGCATAAATGGACACTGAGAAGGGTTTACCTTCAAGCTGGGTAGTGGCCTAAGGTGCTAGACCTTCTAGCATACAAGTCACTACAGTGTTGTGAGTTCGACTCTCACAATGCCGGGAAGAAAAGTCCTTGAAGAGATGTAACTCCAGTATCATCGAAACATATGTCGGCTTGTCTGGTTCCTGCAGCGCGTAGGTAAATTTTTCTCAAAAAACACATTTTCATACAATCCCGAAAATTGCTTGTTAATACCGTCGGTATTTACAACAATAGACTACAAGTCAAAAAAGCAACACAATTTATTTTATTTTTTGAAGTTGTTAAAATTTTTTTTCTATTTATTTTAATTTGTTTTAGCTTTATTTTTTTTTAATTTGTTTTTTTTTTTTTTTATTTAAGTACAATTTTTGTTTTATATTATTTTTGTTTTTTATTTTATTTTGTTTTGCCTTATATTATTTTGTTTAATATTTTTATTTAATTTTTTTATGATATTTTTTTTTTTTTTATTTTTGTCTTCTTAATTTTTTTGGTTTTTTTGTTGTTTTTTTACTACATTTTATTTTTATTTTATTTTTCATTATTTTATTTTGTTCGATTTTATTTTATTTTATCTTAACAATAACTATTAATATTTTATTTTTTTTTAATTTTATTTTATTATATTTAATTTTGTTTTATTTTATTTTATTTTGTTTAGTTTTGTTTTATTTTATTTTTTTTATTTTATATATTGTTTTATTTTAGCTATATTATTTTATTTTATTTTTATTTTTTTTTTTTTTTTTATTTTATTTTATTTTATTTTATTTTGTTTTATTTTATTTTATTTTATTTTATTTTTTTTTTTTTTTATTATTTTTTTTTTTTTTTATTTAACTTTTTTATTTTCTTTTTTTTTTAATTTATTTTATTTTGTTTTATTTTATTTTATTTTATTTTATTTTATTTTATTTTATTTTATTTTATTTTATTTTATTTTTTTGACCTTTTTAAATTTTTTTTATTTTATTTTGTTTTATTTTATTTTTTTCTATTTTATTCTTATTTTTTATTTTTTTTATTTAACTTTTTTATTTTCTTTTTTTTTTTTAATTTTATTTTATTTTGTTTTATTTTATTTTATTTTATTTTATTTTATTTTATTTTATTTTATTTTATTTTATTTTATTTTATTTTATTTTATTTTATTTTATTTTATTTTATTTTATTTTATTTTATTTTATTTTATTTGGTTTCATTTTATTTTATTTTATTTTATTTTATTTTATTTTATTTTATTTTGTTTTATTTTATTTTATTTTATTTTATTTTATTTTATTTTATTTTATTTTATTTTATTTTATTTTATTTTATTTTATTTTATTTTATTTTATTTTATTTTATTTTATTTTATTTTATTTTGTTTTATTTTATTTTATTTTATTTTATTTTATTTTATTTTATTTTATTTTATTTTATTTTGTTTTATTTTATTTTATTTTATTTTATTTTATTTGGTTTCATTTTATTTTATTTTATTTTATTTTATTTTATTTTATTTTATTTTATTTTATTTTATTTTATTTTATTTTATTTTATTTTATTTTATTTTATTTTATTTTATTTTATTTTATTTTATTTTATTTTATTTTATTTTATTTTATTTTATTTTATTTTGTTTTATTTTATTTTATTTTATTTTATCTTATTTTATTTTATTTTATTTAATTTTGTTTTATTTTATTTTATTTTATTTTATTTTATTTTATTTTATTTTATATTATTTTATTTAAGTTAATTATATCGAGTCCTCACTGTACACTAAACAAATGTATAAATTAGTTCTATATGTGTTGTCTTGACTTACCTTGTTACTACTACGTTTGCTGCGTTTATGATGTTTCCGATCGTTGAACATACGTCGGAAGTTCATTTGCATTTTGTAGTTCACCTACAAAAGAACAACAAAAAAATAAATTTCAATTATAGCCAAATGCAAATTGACAAGAAAAATTCAATAAATTTTGCTATGATGATATTTTCCAAATGAGTGCGCCTGAGTGCAACACTTGTATATACTGAGTACCTACATCCAAACACATTTGCTTTGAAATAGCATAATAAAATTGGCTATTAAATTTGTTCAGTGCTTTTGTTTTGCTGGATCTGTGTTGTGAATTTACTACTTGAATTTTCATTTTTTTTTGCTATGGAGCAGTGCGAATTGAAAATTTCAGAGATTTGTCACTTTTATTCTCACTTAATTTGGCAACTCATTTTTTTAATATTTAAAATAACGCTTTATTTCTAGTTTTTTTTGTACTATCACTCACCTGCGTGGACAAATCTCTGTCATCTACAGCGTGTCGGCTATAACTAAGACGGCGGTGCTGTAAAAATAAAAATGCATTTAATTGGGTATTAAAAACATGATATTTGTTTTTTTTTTTTTTGGGTGTTAAATTAAAAAGATAACACTACGTTAACATTAAGAAATTTCAAAAAGGATTAACAAGTTGCAATAACTAAGCTTTTTCATAGAATAAATCAAAGATAAATTGACGGTTATAGAACATAATTTGAAAGTTAAGTGAAAACGCCCAAACGTGTTTAAACATTTTTGAGTTAATATTAATAAATCTCACAATAAATAAAACTTTTTGGTTTTTGTATCGTTACTCTTAAGAAGTGGATACATTTAAAAGTAACGAGTGCTTTGTATCGAGTCTTCCTGGCAACTCTTTACTTTAGCTGCGTTCGTTGAACATCAAGTCAGAAAAAAACTTTTACTGACTTATTCAACTTTGATTAAAACATTTTAAAAATTATGTACGAAACTATATAACAGAATAAAGGATTAAATACACTGATAGAACAACTGGAGTTTTGATAAATTTAATCACATTTTTTTTTTTAAATAAAACTGTACAACAGCCAAAAAATACCAGAGGTTTTCTGGTCGGTTTCTTAAGCTTTCGGGTATGCTGAATACGAATCTGAAGTCAGAATATTCGGGCCACCCTAAGTTTTCGCTCCAGAGGGTAGTTTGTTCAGATTTCGGTACACGGTTAAAAATTTGAACCTAAATTTGAAACTTTTTTGGACTACATATATGACCAAACCAAATTTGGATTCAAATTCAATCTAGACCAGTTTTAATGAAAATTGGCTAAATGGAGCGGGTTTCAATTATAAACCAGAAATGTTTTAACAATTTTTTAAAGATAAAATAAATTTTTTTTCAGTTGGCGGGAATTCGAACCAAGTCTCCCCGAATCATGCCCGTCTGCTCAACCACTGAGCTACTTCGCACACATAAATGTTGTTGGCAAAATTCAATCTTGAATAAGCTTTCAAAAATAAATTTGAATTTTCAAACCCAAAAGTTTAAATTTTAGACCGAAAAGTTTTAATTTTCAAACCAAAAAGTTTTAATTTTAAACCGAAAATTTTTTATTTTCAAACCACAAAGTTTTAATTTTAAAATTTAGGTTCATTTTTTTAGCTGTGTAGTAGTAAAAAATAATTTTTTTTTATTTAAAAATTTTTTTTTTTAAATAACTTACAGTACCCCAATTCTTTGCACTATGGAACATTTTATGCCGCCAAAAATTAAAACAAAAATTTAATTATGGTTCCTTGACCCAAGAAAAATTTTTTAATTATAAAAAAAAAATTCTTTTACAACTATCGATTTCCTTACAAGCCATCCGATGAAAAGAAAACCTAGTGTGATCCGAAAAATCTGACTACAGATTCGGATTCAACACACCCAAAAGTTTCAGAAACCGTCAAGAAACCCGTTGGAATTTTCAAAAACTGCAATTTTGTTGTACAGTGTAATCTTTTTTTTATAATTTTAGGTGTGATTAGCAAGCTTTTAGTTTTCATCTGATTTTGACATAAATAAAAAAATGTTAGTTCTGATTAATCGATTTTAATAAAATTTTTAAACATTGATAAATAATACTATAACTGTGCTTTAAAAATGTGAATTTCTTACCCTCATATTCATAAAAAATATTTCATAAAATAGCAGAGCTTTATAAACCAATTTTACTTTTTATGAATATGCCAGTAACGTTTACCAATCTAGGAGGTGCAGTTTTGTACAAAGTGAAAATAAAAACATAAATTATTTAAATACAAACTACATTAACGGCCGTATTTTGTAAGTATTCACAATCAGGTGAATGGATTTTTGAAAACGTATAAATGTCGAGGGCGACAATTTAGAAAACTTACTTGAAATAGTAAGGCTTGTGCTTACCGCTGTCAACAACCTCCATTACAATAAAGTGACTTAGCACGATTGATTGGCCTTTTGTAGGTGTTCAAAAATTCATTCACCTCAAGTGAATTTTTACAAAATAGGGACATAAAGCATCAAACACCAACTATCATTTTACGTCACTTTGCCCAGGACAAAATGTCGCTTCACAGTGGGCTTGGGGTTTTTTTGAACTGAAGAGCTACTGAGAAGCATCTTTTAATTGAACTAGTTCATCGGCTCGTTTAGTAAAGTGAACTGAACTTTTTCGTGGCAACTTTTTAGTCGAGAATTTATGTTAAACCCAACACGTTATCGTATATTTATATGTATGTATATATATTCACCTCAAAGGTTCCCACCTATTTGATATTTTTTTGGATATCTATGTTGGAAAGCTTATAGTGTTAGTAAGTAAAGTTAGCACTAAATTGATAGCACCGAGCAAGCTCGGTCACCCAGGTACTTTATTGATAACATATGCTGATTTCGTTTCATCGAAAAAAATGTACACTTTCACGTTGAACATGTTTACACTCTTGCACAGAACACTATAAAGATGTGATAAAAGTGTACCCATTCTGCATGAACCTGTTATCGATAAAACGAACATAAAACACTGCCCCGCTTGCTATGTTATGTGCTTGAATAATTAGGTTTCGTTTTTCACCCATATTTAATTGTTATTGCAAAATCCAATTTATTTCACGAAATTTATCTATGAAATAAAATTTTCGTCACCTGATTTTCAGTGCAACCAGCTACCCTGTCAAAGCTTCAGAGGGTAAAAAGTGTGATTTTTTTACACGCTTGAAGTGTACATTTTTAGGAAACGAAAACATATCATGTTTGACGTTTTACCATCATTTTGCAAACGAAAACGGAAAATTGAAGAGTGTAACAAAAATGCGCATTTTTTTGATGAAACGAAATCACCAATAGTTATCGGTCAAAATGCAGTTTTACGTAAGCATTAGAATGTTCGCACAAAATTGGTATCAAACGAATGCGGAAGACCCCAGATTTCATTTCGACTTTGGTTCATTTCGATATATTTATCGATAACAGAGTTGTTATCGGTAAAAATGTGGTTTCGGGTAAACTTTTGAATACTCGCACACAATTGGTATCTAACGACAGGAGAAGACCACAGCTTTCATTTGGTCTGTGTTTCATTTCGATATATTTATCGATAACAGAATTATCGATCGAAATGTGGTTGCGCGTAAACCTTGGAATATTCGCACAAAATTGGTATCAAACGAAAGGGTAAAGCCACAGGCTTCATTTGGACTTTGCTGGATGTTATATCAGCTCGAGATGGTTATACTATAAAAAATAAAGGCAGTTGAAAAGGTTTTGGAGATATCGTTCAAAATGTGGACCAGGGTAAACTTATTAAGTGTTTGTTCAATATGGGCACCAAATGAAAGGTACTGATAAGTGTTTTAAAATGGTGTAGATTTTAGTCCAATATGAGACCCCGTTTTCGAGATAATGATTAAAATGTCAACCAGGCGGGGCCCTCGATGGTATTAGTGCGATATGGGTATCAAATGAAAGATGGTGACAAGTGATTCAAGATGTTTTAGTATTTTCCCCATATACTTAAGACCAAGATTTCTAGATATTTATCGACACGTGGACCAGGAGTGGAGCTAGAAGGTTTTTGTAAAAAATGGGTTTAAATTAAAGATGTTGATGAGAGTTTTAAAGGGGGGTGCCTGTTTTAAGTCATTCTGAGAGTGGGATTGAGAAAGTGATAGGGATATGGATCACAATTAGGAAAATGAGGAGGGCCAGTCACATTTTATAAATTAAAACAAGTTGGTGTTTGGGCAGGACAACGTTTGCCGGGTCTGCTAGTTGTTAATATTTTTTTAATTAAAAAAACCAACAGCCACAATGAAATTTGAAGAAAAACAAAATTCATTATTTCCTGGCCTCAAGCTCACAATTACAAATTCGTTTGGAGCCAAAATACGGAAATTTTTTTCTGAGTGTCAGAAGGACCATGGAAATCGTTTTTAAGTATTTTTTTCGTTCTTTACTTATAGAAATAAAAAAAAAATAATTAATTTATTATCTTAAAATTGTAATCGTGGTACAATACTAGTAATTTAACACACATAAAATATGAAAAAAAAAACTATAAAAAAAAAGTATTTGTTTAACTTTTTAACTTTAATTTTTTATTAGTTAAAAAAATTTGTGTTTTACTTATTTATTTAAGTATTAATTTTAATTAGTTTGTGAGAAAAAAAGTTGTCACAACATTTAACAAATAACAGCAAAAATATATATAGCAATATTAAAAAAAAAATAAACGGATGCAAATTGTTGTCAATTAATCGATAATAATTTTTGTTAATACAAATAAAAACCAATTTCAAGCGTACCATTTGAATTGAGGCCTGCTTTATGAGGTTTCAGTAATTTTTTGCAGTTTTTAGGTTAAATTTTGCATTGAGCATAATTTTTGTTGTTGAATTTTTTTAATTTGATTTTCGTTTTTGAATGCATTCGTTTTTGGATAAACAAGTTTCAATTTTATTTTTTTGGGGAATTTTGCGCAGAGTTTACGATACGTCGAACACATAAAAAAGAGGAAAAGAACATTTGGATTTCATTAAAATAAAAATATATACGTATATAGCGTGTTTTACGCAAAAATTGGGAAATTTATAAGTTTTGAATTTTTTTTTGTACAAAAAATTTATGATAAAATATATGAAAAAAAATTATTGGTGAGAAAAATATTTTAAGAAATATGGTGTGTGAGTTATATGACGAATAGAACAATGAAAAAAAACAAAAACGTATAAGAATTTAAAATTTGTTTTCAAATTAAATAGAAATAGCATAATTTGGTTGTATTTTACGCTATTTGAAGTAATAATAATATATGCTACAAAAAAAGGTGAAAAATATATGATTTTAATAAAAAACAACAACTAATTATACCAACCCTTCTATATGGTTTCAGCTCTTCGGCTAACAGATGATGTATTTTAGCATCGGTTAAATCTTTCTTCGACGGATTGTAGTCCAACTCATGCATATCGAGATTGCGCGAGCAACTGTTGTCCATATTTGTTAAGCTTGGACTAATGAAGAGAAAAAATTTGAAAGCTAAAATATACATAATATTTTGGCAATATAAAAAATTTTCCGTAAAGCATTGTTTTACTAACAAACAGTGGCGGATCCAGGATTTTTGGAAGGGGCTTTAATTTTTTTTTTTTAATTTCGAAGACATTTTTCATTCACTCAAAGTATATTGGTATGGGCAATGTCAAATTAAAGGTATCACTTATATAAATCGTTTAAAAAGTTAACGAATGTGTATTACGTAACGCAAAAATCTCAGATGGCAGTTTTACTATATTTTTTGTGTAAGTTGAATTTTTTTGTAATTTTTACCATATTTTTTGCGTAATTTTTATTTTTTGTGTAGTTTTTACCATATTTTTTGTGTAATTTTTTACTATATTTTTTGTGTATTTTTACTATATTTTTTGGTACTTTTTTAATATTTTTTTTTGTGTCATTTTTTACTATAATTTTTTTGCGTAATTTTTACTTATATTTTTTGTGTATTTTTACTATATTTTTTGTGTATTTTTACTATATTTTGTTGGTAATTTTTTACTATATTTTTTGCGTAATTTTTTACTATATTTTTTTGTGTATTTTTACTATATTTTTTACGTATTTTTTACCATAATTTTTGTGTAATTTTGACAATATTTTTTGAGTAGTTTTCACTATATTTTTAATTTATAATATATTTTTGTGTAATTTTTACTGTATTTTTCCTGTATTTTTTTGCGTTATTTTTAGTATATTTTTTTAATAATTTTTTTTTGTACTTTTGTGTAAATTTTACTGTATTTTTTGTAAAATTTTGTCTTTATTTTTGCGTAATTTTTTGGGTAATTTTTACAAAAATATATTGTGTAATTTTTACTTTATGTTTTGCGTAAATTTTTCCTGTATTTTTTTGCTTATTTTTTGGAAAATTTTTAAATAATTTTTTATGTATTTTTGTGTAAAATTTACTGTATTTTTTGTCAAATTTTTTCTTTATTTTTGCGTAATTTTTAGCATGTTTTTGGGTAATTTTTACTTTGTTTTTGTGTAAGTTTTACTTTATATTTTGCGTAATTTTTAGTATATTTTTTTTAAATAATTTTTATGTATTTTTATATAAATTTTACTGTATGTTTTGTGAAATTTTTTCTATATTTTTGCGTAGCTTTTACTATGTTTTTGGGTAATTTTTACTATATTTTTGTGTAATTTTTACTTTATATTTTGCGTAAATTTTTCCTGTATTTTTTGCATTATTTTTAATATATTTTTTTAATAATTTTTTATGTACTTTTGTGTAAATTTTACGGTATTTTTTGTCAAATTTTTTCTTTATTTTTGCGTAATTTTTACTATGTTTTTGGGTAATTTTTGCTATATTTTTGTGTAATTTTTACTTTATATTTTGCGTCAATTTTTTCTGTATTTTTTTGCGTAATTTTTAGTGTATTTTTTTAATAATTTTTTTACGTATTTTTGTGTTAATTTTACTGTCTTTTTTGTAAAATTTTTGTTATATTTTTGCGTAATTTTTACTATGTTTTTGGTAATTTTTACTATATTTTTGTGTAATTTTTACTTTATATTTTGCGCCAATTTTTTCTGTATATTTTGTGTAATTTTTTATATATTTTTTTAATAATTTTTTATATATTTTTGTGTAAATTTTACTGTATTTTTTGTCAAATTTTTTCTATACATTTGCGTAATTTTTACTATGTTTTTGGTAATTTTTACTATATTTTTGTGTCATTTTTACTTTATATTTTGCGTCAATTTTTTCTGTATATTTTGTATAATTTTTTATATATTTTTTTAATAATTTTGTGTAAATTTTACTGTATTTTTTGTCAAATTTTTTCTATACATTTGCGTAATTTTTACTATGTTTTTGGTAATTTTTACTATATTTTTGTGTAATTTTTACTTTATATTTTGCGTCAATTTTTTCTGTATATTTTGTATAATTTTTTATATATCTTTTTAATAATTTTTTATATATTTTTGTGTAAATTTTACTGTATTTTTTGTCAAATTTTTTCTATACATTTGCGTAATTTTTACTATGTTTTTGGTAATTTTTACTATATTTTTGTGTAATTTTTACTTTATATTTTGCGTCAATTTTTTCTGTATATTTTGTATAATTTTTTATATATTTTTTTAATAATTTTTTATATTTTATTTTATTTTTGTGTAAATTTTACTGTATTTTTTGTCAATTTTTTTCTATACATTTGCGTAATTTTTACTATGTTTTTGGTAATTTTTACTATATTTTTGTGTAATTTTTACTTTATATTTTGCGTCAATTTTTTCTGTATATTTTGTATAATTTTTTATATATCTTTTTAATAATTTTTTATATATTTTTGTGTAAATTTTACTGTATTTTTTGTCAAATTTTTTCTATACATTTGCGTAATTTTTACTATGTTTTTGGTAATTTTTACTATATTTTTGTGTAATTTTTACTTTATATTTTGCGTCAATTTTTTCTGTATATTTTGTATAATTTTTTATATATTTTTTTAATAATTTTGTATATATTTTTGTGTAAATTTTACTGAGGGCGGGGGTGGGTTGAACCTGAAAACCGTCTCGTGGATCCGCCCCTGCTAACAAACCAAATAGCTTTATTTTATAAGAAAAACCAAATTCCTTCATGATCATTATCAGCATTTTGGCGATTTGACATGGAATGACCCACATATAAATTTCCATGCGTTTATACCTGCAAAATCTACATAGATATTGATTCGTAAGTTTCTTTTCTTTTTTTCAACAATGCTTCGTGGAAAATATATGAATTTTTTTAATTGAGCTGATGTAGTGAAAATAAATGCTTTATAATGATATGAATAATGATTTTTACATCAAACAAATGATAATGAAAGTGATAGTTTATATGATAGGAGAACATGTATCAAGTGCTAATTTGAGAGTAGTGTTGATAGAGAACATTTACAAACATATAAAACAAACATTAAAGTAAACGAATTTTAGTTACGGTGCATTTTTTAAAGGAAACAGTAGAGTTGAGTTCAGGAATTCTCAAACATTTTGTTTTACTTTTAAAATACAAGATTACTGCATTACTAAACATTTCCAAGCCTCTTTGACATTTCAATCTAAAAAAAATCCAAAATGCTCACAAAAGCGCCTAAAAGTATGTAATGTTAGGTTGAATGCCTGTCTTTAGACTTTGCAAACTTTAAGATGCGATTGATTTAGTTTCGCAGATTTTTGAGGATGTAACCTAGCGTTTTTTACAGAAATAAACTAGTATTGGGTACTTATCAATGCGAAAAAAATGGAAATGATTTTTCAGGAAAATTTCCGATTTTTTTTTATTGAAAAATTGATCCACAACATTACAGCGTAAAATAATTCCCATTTTTTTCTAAGATATTTTTCTTTGGAAATAAAAATTTTGACAACATTTTTAAAAATCGGATGTAAAAAAAAAGTTAGAATAAAAACCCCATTTGGGCTGTTTTTGTAAAAATCCAAAAAAAAAAAAAATAATCCCGAAATCCTCTCAACATAACCTTCAAATTTAGAGGCGGACTTTTGTAACTGTTTTTTTTTTTTTTGTACGGGGTTCGACCCGGTCTAATGTACATAGCTCTAAAAGAAAGGGTGCTTAGGAAACATTCTGGAACTTACAATATTGTTGACAGTTTCACTACTTGAATTGTAGAGGGAGCTGGTAAGAAGTTATAATAAAAAATGTTCACAGCAGTTTTAAAATAAAAAATAAATCAACTTTTATAAATAGATCAACAAGCACTCAATGATTAATAAAGGTCAAAAAGGTATTTCTTTTAACATAAGTTATTCACTTAGCAATTTCGATTACTCACTACAACAAAATCAATAATAAATAAAAATCATAAAAAACGTTTAATTTCAAAAGCGCCGTAGATGAAGCATCATGCTAGCTAACGATACAGAAAAGTACTACTATTATGGTCCAATTAATAATAAACCTTTTCCAACCGGTTTTCAAATTATAAAGATTTTCCAAAAATTGCAAAAAAAAATTCTTGAGAGAAAAAAAATTTCCCTTTGAAAAAAGTGGCCCTAAAATTTCAGTTAGACATCAAGAAAACTATCTGTAGAAATACCATTCAATTCCATACAGCAGTAATTCAGTGATGCGCGAACAAACATACAGATAGGCCGACAAAAAGATCTTCCAAAAATTGTAAAAAAAAATTCTCTTCGACAAAAGTGTCCCTAAATTTTCAGTTGGACATCAAGAAAACCATCGGGGAAAATTTCATTCAATTCCATGCAGCAGCTAAGGGGTCGTGCATATATGACGTCACGCGATTTTTGGTAGTTTTTGACCCCCCCCTCCCCACATGTCACACCCAGTCACAAACGCCAGACCCCCCCTCCCCCTCGAATGTCACATCACACCCTTAATAAATATAAATTCAATATTTATTTGACATAAAATCTGATACATATTTAGAATGTTTATATTAATTATTAAATAATATTTGCCAATCGAAAGTATGAAAACGTGCTAAATTTGAAAACGTTCATGGACGTTGCACGCTAGAAAACATGCAAAAAATAACGTGACATCACGTAAGTGCTACTCCCCCCCTCCCCCATGTCACATTTCGTCACAAATCGCAGACCCCTCCCCCCCTCAAAGAGCGTGACGTCATATATGCACGACCCCTAATCAGTGATGCGCGAACAAACATACTGATAGACAGACAAAAAGATCTTCCAAAAATTAAAACAAAAAAATTCTCAAGAGAAAATAAAAATTTTCCCTCTGACAAAAGTGGCCCTAAATTTTCAGTTAGACATCAAGAAAACCATCTGTGGAAATTCCGTTCAATTCCATGCCGCAGTTCATCAGTGATGCGTAAACAAACACCCAGATAGACCGACAAAAATGCTGGAAACTGTTGTTTTGACTGTTTTAGTCTAATAAGGACTTATGCAATGTTTTATAAAAAGCTGTAAAAAAGTTGATTTACCAAAAATTGTAAAAAAAGTGTCTAAGAAGAAAATAAAAATGTTCCCTCTGACAAAATTGGCCCTAAATTTTTAGGTAGACATCAAGAAAACCATCTTTGGAAACTCCGTTCAATTCCATGTAGCAGTTAATCAGTGATGCGCGCACAAACAAACTGAAAGACTGAAAAAAAGATCTTCCAAAAATTGCAAAAAAAAATTTTTTAAAAAGAAGATAAACATTTTCCCTTCGACAAAACTGGCCCTAAATTTTCAGCTAGACATCAAGAACCCAATCTGTGGAAATTTCATTCAATTCCATGCAGCAGTTAATCAGTGATGCGCAAACAAACACCCAGATAGACCGATAAAAATGCTGGAAACTGTTGTTTTGGCTTTTTTTACTCTAATAAGGAATTATAAAATGTTTTATAAAAAGCGGTAAAAAAAATTGTTCACTAAAAGGCAGACGATGGTTTTCTGAAATACATTTTGCCCTTCACTGAAATACTTTCAACCAGCCTTTTTCAGAAAATAAACTCTCCATTTTCTGCAATCCTGTTGGAAAAGGTTTATAACTTTACGTATGTGAGTATAAAGCTACAAATAAAAAGTAAATATCACAATTTAAAATTAAAAAAAAAAAATCAGTAAATTGTACTCTCGAAAAATCTAAAATTCATATCACATTTCAAACATTTTTGTTTTTTTTTTTTGCATTTTTCGCATTTACGAGAATTTCGCATGCACATATCTCTTTATTTTTCTTCTCCTGAATGTTTCCAAAATTCGTTTACCATGTTGTGTAAATAGTTGGCGGTGCCCACCTTCCACCAATACAATTACTGGTGTAATTTCTAAAGAGAGCACTCATCGATTCGGTGGCTGTTATTTGTCCAATTGTTGACGGATTACGACGCATTACTTCCATAGCATCGCGCATCGTTAGCTTGGAATAGGTTTCAATAATTTTAGGTTCAGCGCCCTATAAAATAGAAGAAGAAGAGAAGAAAGTAAAAAGTAAATGTGGTTTAACCAGATGGTAATATTTTGGGAATACATCATGGTTCTACTAGTCGAAGTCAAATTTGTATGGATTTTTGTATAAAATATTTTGGCTCTAAAATTAATGTACCCTAAAATTATCCCAAATCGACCCCAAATTATTCCAAAATGATTCCAAATTGTGCATCAAAATAACCCCAAAATGATCCCAAAATGACCCCAAAATAAAACCAAAAATGCTTCAAAAATGATCCCAAAATTATCCGTAAATGACCCCAAAATGATCCTCAAATCACTCCAAAATAATCCCAAAACGACCCTAAAATTATTCAAAAAATTATCCCAAATTGACACCAAAATAACCCCAAATGGACGCCAAAATAATCTCAAACTGAACCCAAAATTACCCAAGAATGATCCCAAAATGACCCCAAAATAATCCCAAAAATAGTTCCCAAATGATCCCAAAATAATCCATAAATGATCCCCAAATCACTCCAAAATGATCCCAAAATTATTTAAAAATTATCCTAAATTGACACCACAATAACCCCAAATGGACCCCAAAATAATCTCACACTGAACCTTAAATTACCCGAAAATGTTCTAAAAATTACCCCAAAATGATCCCCAAATCACTCCAAAATGATATCAAAATGACCCCAAAAATTATTTCAAAATGATCCCAAATTGACCCTAAAATAACCCCAAATGGACCCCAATATAATCTCAAACTGAACCTTTAATTACCCGAAAATGATCTAAAAAGGACCCCAAAATGATTCCCAAATCACTCCAAAATGATCCCAAAACGACCCCAAAATTATTTCAAAATGATCCCAAATTGACACCAAAATAAACCAAATGGACCCCAAAATAATCTCAAACTGAACCTTTTATTACCCGAAAATGATCTAAAAAGGACCCCAAAATGATCCCCAAATCACTCTAAAATGATATCAAAATGATCCCAAAATTATTTCAAAATGATCCCAAATTGACACTAAAATAACCCAAAATGGACCTCAATATAATCTCAAACTGGACCCAAAATGGCCCAAAAATGATCTAAAAATTACCCCAAAATGACCCCCAAATCACTCCAAAATGATATCAAATTGACCCCAAAATTATTTCAAAATAATCTCCCCAAATGGACCCCAATATAATCTCAAACTGGACCCAAAATGGCCCAAAAATTATAACGAAATGACTTCAAAATGATCGCCAAATCACTCCAAAACCATCCAAAAATTACCTCAATGATGAAAAATGATCCCAATTTGAACCCAAAGCTAACAAAAAATGATCCCAAAATAATCCCCAAATCAACCCAAAATGATCCCAAAAATAGTCCCAAAATATATATATAAATGCAATTGGGTAACATGGCAACCCTGGTCAGCAACCCTACTTGAATATATTTTAGTTGGTATGTTGCCGAATATACCCTTAATTTTAAACCCATATTGGCGTATCATGTTCAATACTAAAAAAGAGATAGATGGCAACCCTGTAAACGGTCCCTAGTGGAAACACCCACACGAAAAGTCTTAGAACCAGCCCTTTTCATTTCATTGAAATCGGTCAAACGGGTTTCGAGATAGTACCAGATATACAAATACATACATACATATACAAATACGTATACATATGTATGTAATGCGGTTAGGTGGCAACCCTGCTTGAAAATATTTCAGTTGGGATGTCGCCGAAAATACCTTTCATTTTGACATGTTGGCAAATTTTGCTCAATTTTGAAAAAAATTGAGATAGGTGGCAACCCTGTAAACCGCCAGATTTCATCCAAATCGGTCAAGCGGTTCCCGAAATAGTACCGGATATACAAGTATATAAAAATAGCTCGTTTAACGTTATAAGATAATCGTAGAAAAACATGGACCCAGTTTTGTCTGGAAATTACTTTTTAATACATATAAATAAATTCACTTACCTTCAAATCTCTGATGACCAGCGGTCTGATGAAACGGTTGTCGAAACGCTTGAACTTATCACGCACATTATAGTTGCCAGTCTTGCCGATTATATCTTCAATTCCAGCCATTAAGTGATCCATGAACTAGAAGAAAAAGAGATTGTGTAAAAGTAAAAAAAAAAAAAATATCGACCACAAGAGGTGATAACACTAGAGCTCGTGATAATCGATTAATTGATAATTCGATTTATTCGAATGCTTTGTATGACATTCGATTTCCAAAATTCGATTAGTGAAATTCGAATAATTGTCAAAAGTCGATTATTCGAATAATCGCTCGCTGTCGAAAATCGTTTTTAAATAAAAAATTTTGAACTCACCCTCTCGTGTATACGTTCGTTCATAGTCGGCTTACGCTTGCTAGCTCGTTTAACTTTCAATAACTTAACTAACGGTTTTATTGTGATACCTTGTAGGAAAACAGTAAAATAAATTACTGCTATTGTTGTTGTCACATACATATCCTTTTGCTTGACAACACGTTCATCAACTAACAATACGAGAGCAAAAGCGACAGCACCACGCAAACCACCATACGACATAACAAATTGATCGACACGTGACAATTTATGCAAACGGAAACGATTCGCCATCGCAGATAATATCACAACGCCTGCAAAACAAAAAGAGACATACAAACATATACACATTAGAAATAATGATATAACATGAATAAACTTGAAATGATAAAGGGATTGAAGGAACGTTTTTTTTTTTTTTTTGCTTACCAAATACACGATATACCGAACAAAATGTGATGGTCAACAGCACAAAGGCAGTATTCCAAACGTGATTATTATTGACTGTTGCCACACCAAGGAACATGAATATAATTGTCTCCGATGAACTGGATAACATTTTTAGTGCATATTTTATTGTTGTATGTGATTTTTGTGAAATATTCGCTTCAACATAATTTTTCATTGTAATGCCACAAAAGGTGATGCTGTAAGGTAAATAATGGGGTATTTATAAAAAAAAAATAAAAAATTACACTGTACTACAAAATTGAAGTTTTTGAAAACCCCATCGAGTTTCTTAATGGTTTCTGAAGCTTTTGGGTATGCTAAATCCGAATCTGAAGTCAGATTTTTCGGATCACGCTAGGTTTTCTCTCTAGAGGGTAGTTTGTAAAGAGATCGGTTGTTGTGAAAAAAAAAATTTTTTTAATAATTTAACAATTTTTCTGGGTTAAAGGAACCATAATTTAATTGGGTTTTTTTATATTTGGCGACATGAAAATGTTCCATAGTTTAAAAATTGGGGTATAGTAAGTTATTAAGAAAAAAAAAAAAATTTTAAAAAAAAATTTTAAAAAAATTGTAAAACGATTACAAAAAATTTGTTTACTACTACCGAACTCTGAACAACCTACCCTCTGTACTACGTTTCTGGAACTCAATTCGATCGATCGTCTCGACTGAAATAATCGATTTGACGGCATTTTGACGTCACACTAATTTTTTTTTTTGTTTCTGTAAAAAAAAAAATTATTTTGTCGATTTATTTTCTCACTTGCTTTTGAGCAAGGCGAATTCATTACAGGTGGCATCCTCCCACCATATGGTTTCTTCTTCTTCCTTGAAAATCCAATCGTAGCTGTCAAATTTCTTATGTTGTTGCTTTGTATGACATTTTTAGCCACAAGGAGTGTGTAGATCTGAATTCGCTAGAACACACCTGTATGAATTCGCCTTGCTTTTGAGGTAGTGACAAAATTTTAATTTTCCAATTTTGAATGGAGTCGAGTGTGACGACATTAGAATCGAGAATTTTGTCGATTTTTTACAGAAACGGGGTACTGGAGAGAAACCCTAGGGCGAGCCGAAAAATCTGACTTCAGATTCGAATTCATCACATACGAAAGCTTTAGGACAGGCCTGGGCACCTAGTGAGACAATTGTCCAAAAATCTGAGCACCAAATTCACACAGATTATTACACTCTTTGAATGGTCGCTCGAACAATGAAATTGTTGCTACACTTGTGAGAGCGCTTTGATCGCACTGACCAATCAATGGATGCCGTTTGGTTCTGCTCAGTGACTTACTTGCAAGCAACGACTTGCTAGTGAGCGAAGGAGCAAAAAGAGATAACATAATTTGATTGGTGCGATAACAGCACTTTCACTAATACAACCTCACTTCCAATTTTGTCGGGCCCTGCTTTAGGAACCTATGAGAAACCCTCTTGGATTTTTTGGCTGTTGTACAGTGTTATTTAAGAATAAGACTGTGTGGCAGAAATCATGAAACAGCTGAACCATAGTCGTATTCTGAGAGAGTTAATTGGATATATTGTAGTTTATCTTCACGAATTTCTCTTTCCAAAAAATACCATGGTTCACAAAAAATTTGAAAATTTGTTGTACAGTGTAATTATTTTAAAAACTAAATGGCAAGCTAAAAATTTACTTACGCTAAAATTCCGCTCATATGGAAGATTTCCGCATTCAAATATGCCAAGTACGCCATAACGAAAATGAAAATCGGTTCGATAACGCGCACATGATCGGTGAAACGCGTCACTAAACCGGTAAGGAAGCCCCAAATGATACCTGAGAAAGGGGATTATAAGAAAATTATCAGATTACAAATGTATAAAATTATGTTTAAGAAAAAGTAGTTTTTGTAGAATATTAACATATTTGCTTTTGTAATGTAAACCGGAATGTTTTGGAAAATATTAAAGGTCTAATTATATAAAACGCCGTGACAGAACATTCTGATGTGGGGATTTTGATTTTGGGAGTCTGATATTGCCTAAAGCTTCGAGAGTTTTTATTTTGCGGGGTTTGATTTTGGTCATATTATGGTACACCCTATTGGGCTGCTTAAATATCAGATAGTAGTCAGATAATGTTGATTTTGAATTAAGTAATGCCGAAAATTTTTACTCACCAATCACAGTACCGCCAATGGCAACAACAAAGAATGAACCGACACCACTAGCAATATCCTGAGGTATTATCTCAGATATGCCTATTTCGTTGTATACTTCCATCATATGATACATAACGACCTAAAAAGATAGAAACAAAAACATAAATTTAAGAGAAAAATTCAAACAAATGTTTGAAATCGGTATTCAAGAATCTGACTAAACAATTTTTCAATTGAATTAAAATTATGTATCTTTTATATAAAAAAAATTGCTTAATTTTTTTCTTTAACTCACCGTCACAGCATCATTCAGCAATGATTCACCGAATACCACAATATATAGCACCTCATTGACATGAATCTCTTCGAAAACTGCTAACACCGCAACAGGATCAACAGCAGATATTAAGGCGGCAAAGAGAAATGTGTCTAAAAAGCGTGGCACTTCTGGACCAAACATGCCAGTTAGACCACAGCCCCAAAGAGAGAAGCCTGCAGAGAGAGTAAAATTCAAATGTTGAAACAAAAGTTAATTTTTTCATATTTTTTTTTAATTTTGAGATACAAGATTTATATTATTCAGATTTATATTTATTTTAATTTTTTTTTTTGGGTGTAATTTATTTAATTTTAGTTCATTTTATTGTATTTGAGTTGTTTTCTTTTTTTTTTTTTGTCTGTTGTATTTATTTTATTAAATTTTTATTTTATTTTATTTTCTATTTTTTTATTTTTTATTTTTTTTTAATTTTATTTTATTTTATTTTTTTATTTTATTTTATTTTATTTTATTTTGTTTTATTTTATTTTATTTTATTTTATTTTTTTATTTTATATTATTTTATTTTTTTATTTTATTTGATTTTATTTTATTTTATTGTATTTTATTTTTTTATTTTATTTTATTTTATTTTATTTTTTATTTTATTTTATTTTATTTTATTTTATTTTATTTTATTTTATTTTATTTTATTTTATTTTATTTTATTTTATTTTATTTTATTTTATTTTATTTTATTTTATTTTATTTTATTTTATTTTATTTTGTTTTATTTTATTTTATTTTATTTTATTTTATTTTATTTTATTTTATTTTATTTTATTTTATTTTATTTTATTTTTTTATTTTATTTTATTTTATTTTATTTTTTTTTTATTTTATTTTATTTTTTTTTTTTTATTTTATTTTATTTTATTTTATTTTATTTTTTTTTTTGCGTTTTATTTTTTATTATTTTTTTTATTTGATTTCATTTTATTTTTATTTATTTTAATTTGTTTTATTTTATTTTATTTTATTTTATTTATTTTTTTTAATTTGTCTAAGTGTGAACCCCACCTTAGCCGTTTTAGTAAGTCACATACGTTTATGCAACCATGGGCTTCCACCTAAATTGGAAGTTCGAAGACGGCACTGGAATTGCTTCCAGTACCCATTTTAGTATAAGTTCATTTGCGCCTACTTGATCGCTCTCTTTCAATTCATCGTCATCAACGGAGACACATCGAGTCCACGTACCTACATCAAGACGATCGAGGATCAGCCTACACAACCTGCGTCCGCACACCTAAGCCGACGCCGTGTTAAGTATCATCAATTTCTTCATATTATTAATATTTCAACTCTCGATTTACTTGCGTAAATCAGTAAAAGGGTTTTGCACACCGATATATGTATATGCATACGCCGTTGCATATATATAAATCAATCATTCATTTTTTCCTTACTTTATATTCCATATTTTCATACTTGTAAAGTTCCATTGAATTCGAACATTTTTGGTTATCTCATTTTTCATCAAATTAAACTCATCATTGTAACATTAGTATAAGACGTTCCTGTTAGCTTTAAGACAACAAAGTTGTAATTAAACACTGAATTAACTAAAAGGAAGTCTCTATATTTCTTGCGGAATACACCTTTGAGTGTAAGTATTTCCCTTACTTCATTCGTGCAATCTCGCACTTTCCAAAACATGGTCCTTACGAGCCACATTTGTTAGCAGCGCCCCTATGTTCGAATTCTTGGAACTTAATACGCTTTCCAACACTAATATGCAAATGTCAAATTTCTCTCGCTACTCATAAAAATTTTTGGCAGCCATCGCGGGACGACGAAAAAAGTGAAGTGCGCAGAAATATAAAATTAAAATAAAAACCAAATCAAGTGCGAAAAATTTACCAATACAACAAAGGAAAATAAAATACGGAGTTGGCGAAAGAAAAACTGAAAAACCTAAAGTGGAAAGGTGCAAAATAAAAGGATTAAAAACGAAAAGATTGTGTGCTGCCCGCTGAAGAAAATCAAAAAAACCAACCCAGCAGGAACATTGTGTGTTTGGTAGCAAAAGGCGTGTTTTTTCTCAACAAACTAACGTCCGACGAGGGATTTTAATTAAAGGAAGAGTATGCCCATTGAAACGTGAGTTTTTAAATAAATTTAATTGCAATTTTTTCGCTGTACCGTTACAACGGTAAATGTATATATGTATGTCAGTTTGCCGTTTTAAGCTGTGTATAAGCGAATAGCGTGATTTTGCAAACACGTTCATACATACATATATGCAAAAGACTCGCCGGTGTTACTCGCTGGCCAAATCCAACTTCTTGCGCATATTTTCTTGGTTTGATTTGCTGCAGCGCTAATCTTAATCATCCCCTATTTTCACGTACGCACGTACATAAAACAATAATATTTCGTTTTTCTGCCCAAAATTCTCTAAATATATTTACACATCTAAGTAAATAACTCTGGAATGGCATTCACATTGCATTTGTAAATTTTTCAATAAAACTTTCGTTAGACTCCTCTCGTAAGAAATTTTCCATTCGTCAAGATCATATCAAGGTCATATCGGTGACCGGACAATTTCGCTGCTTGCGCTGGCGTCAACAGATCAGTCAGCTAGCAGATATCAAGAAACCGTTTTTTGTGCTTTGGTGCAAGTGGTAACCGTAAAGTAAGGTTAGGAAACCAACGTCTTTTGGAAGCTTCTTGCGGCAACAGCTAACAGTAAACCGTTTAACCAGCAATATAACTCTTTGATCTCTTTTTGACTTTTGCAAGTTTTCCCAATTGTAGTCTATCTTCTCACACCTGTATATTTAGTAGAATAATTGCTTTATATAACCACGTATATAAACATCTGGAAAGCTACGTCCATCTGACGTACAAAATAAATTATTCTACCCCGCTTAAGCGGTCTAACGTCTGTTTGTACTTCGGAATCAACGTCTCCTTCACTTAAAAAAGTTAGAATTTGTTGTAATAATCTACTGGTTTTGGTTGAAAACCCTTGAAATTCTCATAAAATCTCCATTAGCTTTCACTTTCGTTTTCTTCATCTCACAAGATAATCAAAATGTCTACAGATCCATTAGTTATGCTAGACTTCATTTTTGATTCAAATAATGTGGTGAATTTTTGTGCACAGTTTGAGAAAAGTGACACCAGTGCTAATACGGACACCTTGCTAGAAGTGAAACTTCAGGATCTTACCACCCTGAGAGAGACACTACAAAACACTTATAGAAGGGTGTGCTTGGGAGGGGAAGAGGATGTTTCAGCGGAATTCAAGGCTGAAGCTAGTACCAAATATCACCTTTGCATGGATACTTTTCATCTTTGCAAGTCCCATATATTAGATCAGCTGAAAATTATTCAAGGTAACCAATCAGGCACACCTAACCAAAGTCGAGTCTCCACGTCTGATAATTCCATCCCTTGTATCAAGGTCCCCCCTTGTGATACTCAAATCTTCTACGGCAGCTATGAGGAATGGCCAGCGTTTCGTGATCTTTTCACAGCTGTATACATCAACCATCCGAAGCTTACGCCTGCCCAAAAATTGTATCACTTGCGGAATAAAACTAAAGGCAAGGCAGGCAACATCGTTAGGCAATATCTTCTCTGCGACGACAACTTCTCTCTTGCATGGGAAGCTCTGAGAGCTCGTTTTGAGAACAAGCGAATCCTTATCGACAAACAGTTGAAAACGCTGTTCAACCTTCCATCTGCAAATTCGGAAAATAGTGAGGCGATTCAAAATATTCAAAGTACAATCAACGATTGTTTGTCGTGTCTGAAAACCCAGGGGGTTTCCGTCGCCGACTGGGATCCCATTCTAATCTACTTATGTTCCACCAAATTGCCCGACGAAACACTCTCGCAATGGGAACAGTCGCTTAAGTCTCGTAAAGAGCTTCCCAACTGGTCTCAAATGGATGAGTTCCTTACTAGTCGGTATGAAGTGGTAGAGCGTTTGCACGGTTACAAAACCACTAAAACTCGAAGCTCGCTCCCGCAAAAATCCCCAGCGAAGATTCAAACTTATCATTCCCAGGAAAAGTTGTCAAGAAAATGTAAGTTATGCGAAAAGAATCATTCCTTGAGATTCTGTAACGAGTTCAAAAAACTCGATAGTCAGGAACGAGTTAAATTCGTGGACGACAACGGCCATTGCTCCAATTGCTTGGCCTACAACCATCGTTTGACAGATTGCAACAGTGCATTCAAATGCTTTCATTGCAAAAAACCCCACCATACACTGTTGCATCCGTCAACTACTCCCGAACCGGTCCACCGGAAACCAGTTAAGAATCAAATGCCAAAATCAAAGAAAAATGCAACCGCCTTGTTGCATAACAATTCTGCGAAAGCTTCTTCTAGTAAGGAAGGTAAAACCACCATCGAGGACACACCTAAGTCCTCAAATGAGAGTGAATCCAAGGTTCAAGCTAATTTTTCTAGTAACAACGAAAATACGTTACTGCCAACGGCTCAAGTTCACATCGAGCACTTGGGTGAAGTCTATACCCTCCGGGCGCTAATTGATCAGGGGTCTCAGAAAACCTTTATTTCTGAAAAGGCTCAGCATCGTTTAAGACTTCCGACAGAGCGAGGTAACTTTTCTATTAGTGGCATGGGCGGGAAGATAGTCGAAAATTCCACCCGTATTTGCAACCTTACCCTTGTCGCCATACCACATAACATTCGCATTACTACAAAAGCGATTGTTCTCCACAAACTGACCAGCTTTCTACCAACTTTCCAAGTCAACAAACCATCTCTCTCGGAAATCAAGGATCTGGACCTCGCCGATCCTTACTTCTTCACACCATCCCAAATAGATATTGTTATAGGCAGCGACTTAATCCCTGAGCTTTTACTTCCTGGAGTCAAGCACAAAGTTCTCGGCAGTCTCCTAGCGCAGAATACCATATTCGGATGGTTTTTAAGCGGGCCTTTAAAAACTTCCGAGTGTTCCACATTCCATACCCATGTTATGGATGAGTCCAACGATAATCTTAATAGTCAACTTAAAAGATTTTGGGAATTAGAAGAAGTCTCCGAGAAGCAACCACTTTCTGATGCAGATGCATTTTGTGAAAAGCTTTATCAAACTACCACATACCGGCAAAAGGATGGCCGATACATCGTTCGGTTGCCATTTAAATCCGAATTTCCATCCAATCTATCTCTAGGTCCCTCGCGTTCCCAAGCCATGTCACAAGCCATTCGCATGGAGCATTCGCTCGGAAAAAATCCTGAATTAAAAGCCGAGTACAATAGGGTTCTAGAAGAATATCTTTCGCTTGACCACATGAAACCAATTCCTCCCGGGGAAATTCATGAAGGCGACAACTATTTATCGTATTATCTTCCACACCATTCGGTAGTCAAACCCGAGAGTAAATCCACTAAGGTTCGTGTGGTATTTAATGCTTCCAAAGCTACGGCATCTGGGGTTTCCCTGAACGACATCCTTCACATAGGTCCCACTTTACAGACAGATCTCATGCTCGTTATAATTAATTGGCGTATGTACAAATACGTCTTCAACGGCGATATACAAAAGATGTACCGTCAGATTTTTTTGCATGACAATGATCAACAATTTCAAAGGATTCTCTTTCGCAGAAATAATGAAGCCAAACTGACTGACTTCGTTCTCAAAACTGTGACCTTTGGAGTAAATTGCGCGCCCTACTTGGCTATACGCACACTGCACCAATTAGCAGATGATTCCAAAGACTCCCATCCTTTGGCGAAAAGAATTCTCAAAGACGAGACCTATGTCGATGATATATTAACAGGGGGACACGATCTTCAAAATTGCCTTGCGGCGCAATCTCAAGTTATTCAATGCCTACGTTCTGCTGGTTTTCCTCTTAAAAAGGTAACTGCCAACCATCCCGAACTTCTGAGACACATTCCCAACGAGGATCTCCTCGATTGTGATTTTCTCAAAATTGACTCTTCGAGTTCAACAAAAACTCTCGGGATTAGATGGAATGCATTGACTGATTCCTTTTCTTATTCAACAGAAGCTATCCCACCTGCTAATCAGGCCACAAAGAGACAAATCCTATCCTCGGTCTCGAAACTTTTTGACCCCGCAGGATGGCTTGCGCCCATTATAATTCAGGCAAAAATTCTGTTGCAGCAAATATGGTTAGAGGGAACTGAGTGGGACGAATGTGTAAAGCCACTCTCGCTACAAAAGTGGAACCAATTCCTATCGGACTTACCCAGTATACAACAAATACAGATTCCAAGGTGGACCGAATTTACACCGAATCAAAGAGTTCAGATTCACGGGTTTTGCGACGCCTCTGAGAAGGCCTTCTGTGCAGCCATTTACTTAAGGACTCAAACCACCAGTAGCGTAGCATCTCATCTTCTCTTTTCCAAGACGAAAGTCGCTCCACTACAGACAGTTAGCCTACCACGCCTAGAACTGTGTGGCGCAGTGTTACTGTCCAAATGTATAAAAAATGTCATCAACGAGTTAGCTTTGGGAAAAATAGAAATTTTCTTATGGTCGGATTCATCAATAGTGCTGTCGTGGTTGGAGAAGCCTCCATGTTCATGGAAGGTGTACGTTGCCAACCGGACTTCGCAAATCATCCAAAATGTCGGGAGCGGAAGATGGAGACACGTAGCAACAAATTACAACCCCGCCGATTTGGGAACACGAGGTTGTAGGCCGCAAGAACTCGCCAACCAACCGCTTTGGTGGCACGGACCAGATTGGCTTCGCAAGCCACCAGAAGAATGGCCAATATCACTTCCCAAAAGGGTCCCTCCTCTCGAAGAACGCAAAGTAGAAGTACTTCTCACTTCCGAAATCGAAACAGATATTCTGGATCGGTTTTCTTCTTGGCCGAAAGCCTTGCGAGTTATAGCTTACATGTTTCGTTTCATACATCGAACCAAATCTAAGAAATTACAGTCCACTACTGAAATGAAATATGATAGCGCAGCCCTTAGTCAAAAAGAGATTCATTTCGTGAAAACGCGACTAATAAAGCTCGCCCAAGAAAGGCACTACCCAAGTGAATACTCCGATCTAAAGAATAAACAACCAATTTCTAAGAAAAGCTCTCTGCTTACTTTAAACCCATTCTTTGACCAAAACGAACTTCTTCGAGTAGACGGCCGGTTGGCCAATTCCTTCATATCCTATAGCGAAAGACATCCCATCATAATTCCAGAATCTTCACGATTTTGTTTTCTGTTTCTTCAGTTTTTGCACAACTTTCTGGTGCATGCACAACATCAGCTAATGATAAGAACCGTCAGGCAGGAGTATTTCATTCCCCGACTTAAGTCCAAAGTAAAGGGTTGCATACGGAATTGCAAAACGTGCACGATATTCCAGCAAAAATCGCGTTCTCAGATCATGGCAGCTTTACCACCAGAACGTTCCAACTTTTCCCTTCCATTTACCTACGCGGGAGTAGACTTTGCAGGCCCTTTCGATGTTAAATCATCAACACTTCGAAAAGCACCAATTCTGAAGGGATATGTCTGCGTGTTTGTTTGTTTTGCTACCAAAGCAATTCACCTAGAACCCTGCTCCGATCTCTCGACCAAAGCTTTTCAAGCCAC
This sequence comes from Campiglossa producta, assembly GCA_964058755.1. Classification (NCBI taxonomy): domain Eukaryota; kingdom Metazoa; phylum Arthropoda; class Insecta; order Diptera; family Tephritidae; genus Campiglossa; species Campiglossa producta. The sequence goes on from CAXKVI010000003.1 coordinate 12,682,913, forward strand.
CTTCGCTAGATTCGTAGGAAGACGCGGGTTGCCCCAATGCGTTTTTTCGGATAATGGGAAAAACTTCGTTGGCGCTAGTCGAGCTTACCAACGAGACTTCAAACAATTCCTAAAAGAATCTTCAGATGACGTTAAGTCGCTATATTCCATCCATGGATTCGATTGGAGATTCTTGCCACCTAATGCTCCACACATGGGCGGCCTTTGGGAAGCCGGTGTTAAGAGTTTTAAACTCCATTTCAAGCGAGTTGCAGGAAGTCACAAATTTACATTTGAAGAGCTTGCGACAGTCCTCGCGCGAATAGAAGCAGTTTTAAATTCACGGCCACTTTCACCTATGTCAAGCGATCCCCATGATCTTTTAGCCCTAACTCCCGGTCACTTCCTACGTGGCGCTCCGCTTATTGCAACACCAGAACCCCATATCGATAATCTGTCACTTCAGAATCGTTGGGAAAAACTTAAATTGCTACATCAACAATTTAGTCAACGCTGGAAAGAAGAGTACCTTAAAGAGTTACACCAGAGGTACAAGTGGAAAATCCCGCAGGAGAACTTGTCCGTTGGGGAGTTCGTTGTCATTAAAAACGAACTACTACCCCCAAATGAATGGCGGTTAGGTCGCATAGAGAAAGTATATCAGGGCTCTGATGGAAAAATAAGAATGGCAGATGTCCGAACGCAAAATGGCATTCTCACCCGGCCCATAGTCAAACTTTGTCCGCTTCCAATTCAACCAGATGTACCAAATACGCAAGAGCTGCTCGTTTCTCACTGCTCTTCTATTTCAACAGTGTCAATATAAGTTACTAAAGTCCATCTCATTTTCAGGGGACGAGTTAGCCGCCGGGGACGCGGAGGTCTATCTCCAGGATCAAGCCGTGTTCTTCGTCAATGTCATTCGGGTCCGTCGCCTCGCCGCAACATAGACGTGCACCTTTGCTTAATCTGTTACCGTTGGCACGCGTTGCGCTTCTGTAAGAAGTTCGCCGAGATGGATATAGAAGCAAGATGGGATGCAGTGCGCTTTTACGAGCATTGCCCGAACTGTCTGGCTCGTACGCATACCACGGTGCGAGATTGTCAATCAAGCAACAAGTGCAAAATCTGTAATCAATGGCACCACACGCTACTACATCGCCGCACGACTGATGAAGAAGAGGAAGAAATTCAACAAGCTCCAATGCAGGTCGACGCCAGAGCCATGCTTGATTTAAACAGGGCTATTGAGGCACTTCAGAGGTTGCGTGCGGAAATTGCACCCGTGCAACGGGGCCGGCGTGTCTAAGTGTGAACCCCACCTTAGCCGTTTTAGTAAGTCACATACGTTTATGCAACCATGGGCTTCCACCTAAATTGGAAGTTCGAAGACGGCACTGGAATTGCTTCCAGTACCCATTTTAGTATAAGTTCATTTGCGCCTACTTGATCGCTCTCTTTCAATTCATCGTCATCAACGGAGACACATCGAGTCCACGTACCTACATCAAGACGATCGAGGATCAGCCTACACAACCTGCGTCCGCACACCTAAGCCGACGCCGTGTTAAGTATCATCAATTTCTTCATATTATTAATATTTCAACTCTCGATTTACTTGCGTAAATCAGTAAAAGGGTTTTGCACACCGATATATGTATATGCATACGCCGTTGCATATATATAAATCAATCATTCATTTTTTCCTTACTTTATATTCCATATTTTCATACTTGTAAAGTTCCATTGAATTCGAACATTTTTGGTTATCTCATTTTTCATCAAATTAAACTCATCATTGTAACATTAGTATAAGACGTTCCTGTTAGCTTTAAGACAACAAAGTTGTAATTAAACACTGAATTAACTAAAAGGAAGTCTCTATATTTCTTGCGGAATACACCTTTGAGTGTAAGTATTTCCCTTACTTCATTCGTGCAATCTCGCACTTTCCAAAACATAATTTTAATTTACATTTAAAAAATTTTTTTTTATTTTATTTCGTTTTATTTTTTTGTAGGTTGTTTTATTTATTTATTTTTTATTTTTATTTATTGTCGAAAATATACTCCAAAAATAACACACTCTAACAAAAATATGCGCTCAACTTTTCAACACATTCTATTAACCGGCTATCACTGGCATTACAAAAATAAATGGAAAAATTTATTGCTCCGAAATTGCCTTGTTCTCAACAAGGCATCGATGCTGCCCTGACAGCTACATAGCTTTTCATAACAATTTCCTTTTCTTCGTCTTAACAAAAAAGTATAAAATTTAAATGCCAAAAGCTATTAAAGAGCTTGTTCATTTGATGTGATGATGAGACAACTGTTGTAGAAAATGCAATCCAAATGTTGTAATTGCTTTCGAAAAAAAAAATAATTTACAATTTTTATTTATGAATATGCATTCTTTTGTATTGATTGCACAATGTGAAAGTACATAAACAAAAGCGAAATTCATTCAGAATTCATGCAACTATCTATAAAGCTCGTAAAGAGTGCCTTGTAAACTTATATGAACAACTGTTTTAAGACCCCTAAATGGTTATGAGGCACTTGTGTGAATATTTATTTTTATTTATTTTTTTTTATCTTATGATTCCGGACCTAAAGCGCATTATATAAAATTCAAACTACATAAGTAAGATCTATGCTTCTGACATGCGAAGTATAATGCAGTGAGCCGAAGTTTGCGAATGCGAATATTGTGTGTCATCTGGGTCTCAGTCTCAACATCCCCAATCATACTCTCAACATACTCATTCATTCATTCACTTAGTTAAACTTCTGACGTTTAAAGTGAGTTCGCTGTTCGGCTGATGTAAGCTTAGGTAATAAGCGCTAATTGTCTATATCATGCACTAACAATTATTACTGATACTGTTAATTAGTGAGTTATTGTTTTGCAAAAAATTTTTATGCTTGCCTAACAGCAGATGGCATTTAAAGTTATATGTAGAATAATTAATTAACAAGTAAATATGTACTTGATCAATGAATCGTTTTGTGTGCGACAAGATCTGGTTGTTAAAATCACACATACTTAGTTTGTATGTATGTTTGAATGCATTATCCGATAAGTAAACTTTACAATTGTGTTTATTTAACACTTAATGGTTATCAGAGTAAAATAGTAAACAAAAATGGTACATGGCGCCAATCATTGTTTGATGTGTAAACAACTCATGTCGGAGTAAAGGAGAATCTTGAGTTTTACGAGTAACGGGGTTTAATTTTTTTCTTGAACAAAATATTTTTTATAATTTTAGTTATTGTTATTATTGGTCATTATATTTACGAACTTTGAAAATTTTCCAGACTTTTGACCAGTCGAATAATTTTTATCAAATTATTCTTTTGATTTTTTGGCAAAAACAAGTTGAAAAATGCTACAAAAAATACCAACCACGATGATTGCAATTTCGATCTTGTTGAAGGATCTTGTCTGACCGCTTTGTATTGTTGCTTTCATCACCTTTACTGGTCATCGAACCAAGGAGAGGAGATTAGGAATTTCTAAACCGCAGTGTGTAACCTTACACCCTTTGAATAAGTGCACTTAGGTAAGAATAACATTGTTAAATAAAAATAACAAAAAAAATAGGCGAAAATATAACTGCAATTTGCCTGCAGGCACACCAAGCAGTGTTTGGTGTAATGATTACACATTGCGGTTTAGAAATTACTAATCTCCTCTCCTTGGTTCGATGACCAGTAAAGGTATTGAAAAATTTCTAAGCAACAATACAAAGAGGTTTGACAAGATCCTTCAACAAGATAGAAATTGCAATCTACGATGATTGGTATTGTTTGTAGCATTTTTCAACTAAAAGTCCACAAATTTAAAATTTTATTTTTTTTTAATTTTTGTTTAGCAGAAGTTATGAAAATTTTAGGATCAATAGGTCTTTAACATCTTTTGAGAGTAAAAATAAATTTGTTTCACTTCAAACATATGCGTCAATTGCACTTTATTCCCCCACTGTCAGCAACAGCAAGAATAAAATTTCAATAAATACAATAAACAAAATAATAAAAAGACGACTACCTGTGGTACTATCAATTTACTTGTACAAAAAAACTCGATTAACTTGCCTGTACAACCACACCTTCTACCCCTGGCATATGACACATTGAGTGCAGTGTGACTTTTAGCTAAAAGAAATACATCCATACATTCATACCACCTCCAAGCATCAACATTGGCACAATTGATATTGAATTCATCACACGTGCCTCAAAGGCATCACTGACAGCAGCCAACAAGAGCAACAAAATAAGAAATTCCAATTTACGTCTATTACTGACGTAGTAATCGAAATTCGCTAATAAAAGAAACCTAACATTTGTATGGATTTGTGATGCGCTCATAAAGCAAGTTAATAAAATTGCTAAACAAAAAAATACATAAAATAGAAATCAGTTGAATGTTTATGAAGTGTGTTACACAAAGATTACTAACTACATGGGCGGCTTATTCTTTTACATATTTGCCGAAACACGCAGTTATTTATATAAGCTCTGTTGTTGCTAAGTGAGAAAAAAAACGTTTATAATTAAGAGAAAGAAACGCAAATCAAATTACAAATAAAATTGATGTCTGCTTTTAGGCGCCATACCACGTTTTTGTTTATTTATGTGGTAACTATAAATAATATAGAATAAAATTAAATTAAATACGATAAAATAAAATAAAAAAGTAAATAAAATAAAATAAATTAAAATAAAATAAAAAAGTAAATAAAATAAAATAAATTAAAATAAAATAAAATAAAATAAAATAAAATAAAATAAAATAAAATAAAATAAAATAAAATAAAATAAAATAAAATAAAATAAAATAAAATAAAATAAAATAAAATAAAATAAAATAAAATAAAATAAAATAAAATAAAATAAAATAAAATAAAATAAAATAAAATAAAATAAAATAAAATAAAATAAAATAAAATAAAATAAAATAAAATAAAATAAAATAAAATAAAATAAAATAAAATAAAATAAAATAAAATAAAATAAAATAAAATAAAATAAAATAAAATAAAATAAAATAAAATAAAATAAAATAAAATAAAATAAAATAAAATAAAATAAAATAAAATAAAATAAAATAAAATAAAATAAAATAAAATAAAATAAAATAAAATAAAATAAAATAAAATAAAATAAAATAACATAAAATAAAAATAAAATAAAATAAAATAAAATAAAATAAAATAAAATAAAATAAAATAAAATAAATTAAAATAAAATAAATTAAAATAAAATAAAATAAAATAAAATAAAATAAAATAAAATAAAATAAAATAAAATAAAATTAAATAAAATAAAATAAAATAAAATAAAATAAAATAAAATAAAATAAAATAAAATAAAAAAAAATAAAAAAAAATAAAATAAAATAAAATAAAATAAAATAAAATAAAATAAAATAAAATAAAATAAAATAAAATAAAATAAATTAAAATAAAATAAAATAAAATAAAAAAAATAAAATAAAATAAAATAAAATAAAATAAAATAAAATAAAATAAAATAAAATAAAATAAAATAAATTAAAATAAAATAAAATAAAATAAAATAAAATAAAATTAAATAAAATTAAATAAAATAAAAAAAATAAAATAAAATAAAATAAAATAAAATAAAATAAAATAAAATAAAATAAAATAAAATAAAATAAAATAAAATAAAATTAAATTAAATAAAATAAAATAAAATAAAATAAAATAAAAAATAAAATAAAATAAAATAAAATAAAATAAAATAAAATAAAATAACATAAAATAAAATAAAATAAAATAAAATAAAATAAAATAAAATTAAAAAAAACTAATGGCGGCGATATACCAACAGGTTATCATAACCTCTAACGAGATTTTTAGCCGAGCTTCTCTTTCCAACTTGTGGTGTGTTGCTTTTTGAGTTTTCCTACAAGTTAGCGAAATTAATTTTTTTTTTGCTGAGAACCTTCTCATGGCAGAAATACAGCCGGAGAGTTTGCCAACCTACTGCCGAGGGGCGACCCCGTTTTAGAAAAATTCTTCTTCTAAATAATTTTTGATGTTACTTTTGCCGGGCATTGAACCGCCACGACTTGGTGTAGAAGGCCGAACACTTAACCGCTACATCACGGCGGCCGCCATAACATAAAATAAAATAAACAATAAAATAAAATAAAAAAAATACTATAAAATAAAATAAAAAAATATATAAAAATGAAATAAAAAAAAATAAAATAAAATTAAAAAAAAATTAAAATAGAATTAAATTAAAATTAAAATTAAAAAAAAATAAAAAAAAATAAAAAATAAATAAAAAATAAAAATCAAATAAAATCAACTAAAATAAAACACAATAAAACGAAGTTAAATAATGTAAAATAAATCAAATATATTTAAATTAAATTTAAAAAAATCAAATTAAAAAAAAAAAACAAATAAAAAATAAAAAATAAATAAAAAAAATAAAAATAAAATAAAATGAAATAAAATAACTTTTAGAAATTCCTTTCTCTTTTTCCACAAAAACATTTTATTTCATAGTTTATACCAAAGCTTTTGCTGCACTGCGCTGCCTAAGTAAACATCTTCCGGCTATTTACTCAAAAAGCTGACTGTCAGCGTGCCGGATACGTTGTTGATGTTATTTTCGAAAAGTTTCTTATTATGTAAAGACTTTTATTTTTCTTTTAATATCTGATTAGCAAAATAAGCATTAACATTTTAAAGGAGGTATGATGATTGTGAAGAGAATTTAAGACTATCTTTCAATACATATTTATTTTCATAGGAATGAGAAATTTATATTTATTTATGCGAAATTTAAATGGTCTAAAAAATTCACATCTAAGTTGAATAAATTTAAATGTTACGTATACGCCTAGGTCACTTCTATTCATTTATTCTCCCAAAAGATATTCCAGCTAAAGTTGCATTAGTGCCAGCATTGTGAATGTATTCAGTGCAAAATTATTATGGCTTTTGATAAAAAAAAAAATACCCATTTAGGTATCTGCTTGATTTGTAATAACAACCTAACTCAATACAAATATTTTTTTCCGTTCAGTTTCTAATAATAACGAAGCAATTCCGTTAGCAAAAGTAATGAAAGAATATTATAAACTCAAATGTACTACATGCTGACACAGCACAAAAAAAAATAACAAAAAAGTATTAAAAATTATTATTGACCGTCTGACTG
>CAXKVI010000003.1:12700206-12739113 GCA_964058755.1 Campiglossa producta
GTGGGATAATCTATAATTTTTCTTGTACTCACCAATTTTCGCTATACTCGCCGATAATATCCAAATGCCAATAATAAATGGCGTTTTAACTCTATCGAAATCCACTTGCGAAAGCGGATAACGTTCGGGTCGATGCGCAAACGGGTCATCATCATCGTGCGCTGAAATCACTAGCGGTGGTCTATGTGTGTCGAGTTCTCTGGGTTTATCGCTTGGTGTGGGATCTGGTGCTAAAGCGTTTATTTGTGGTGCAATTTTGTTAGCATCACTGTCACTCGATGAGCCCTGAAAAAGAAAATAAAATTTCGAAAATCTCATAAATTTTCATATCTCGGTAGCTGAAATGGCTAAAATTATATAATTTTATAGGCGAATCCCCCTGGTCATTCTATTATGATTTTTAGATAAATTTTTTTTAGTGGGCTTGACCACGCCCATTTTTATGGGAGGCATTTTTGAAAATTCGACAAGTCATAGCTTTTAAATTGATTACGGTAGAATCATGAAATTTGGCACAAGGTATACTGCCATTAAAGGGAGTATACCTGTTGAAATTGGACAAAATCGCTTCCCGAGCACGCTTTCGGAAAATTTCTAAAATCACATGTTGTTGTTGTTGTGGTTGTAGCCCTACTTTGCCCTGCCTAGTCGGAAGATCCACTTATAAAAATTTACGTGACAGACCAGACAGGGGTTGTACGGGTATTGACAGTCCTTTGCCGTATGAATCCGGTACGTCCCGGTACTCCCTTGCGGTACTGCGCGACTGTCTTGGGCACGATTTCGTGGATTTTAGTCACCTCTTACGACCGGCATATCTACCTCGGGCATATTCTAAACCCCTAACTCTCAGGGGATCTAAAATCACATAAATTGACATAGTTCGGTAAGATAAATAGCTAAAATAGTATAAATTGGTAGGTAAATCCTTCTAGGGCCTATATCATTACTATCCCGTTCAGAAAACTACCACTGGTTATGTAAAGCTTGGCTTACCCGAACTTAGACCCTACTTGTGATTATTATTTTCAGGAACATGGTGTTCTTGATCCGAATTCCGTAATAGGGCCTTATTGAAAAAACTATCTGAAATAGAGCGTTGTTCGAACCAGTTCTGAGATGGGGCATTTTTGAAAAATATTTTGAAATAGGGTGATCTTCCACTCAGCAGTCTATTTATGTATACAATTTTGAAAAAAAAAAATTGTTTGTAATTCCCAAAAAGACTGACTTTCTTAGTGCTGCTCAGTCCCTATACACTTGAAGCACTTTTGTTTTTCTTTTACCCTGAAATATAAGCTCAAAAATAACTTTGCACTTTGAATTCAAAAACAATTCATTTGAAAATATCTAACTTTTATATGAAAGAAATTTTTTGAGCAGCACTGGAAAAAGTACTTTGAAACAGGGTGATTTTCCATTTAGCCAGCTATACATTGTTATCATCATACATTGTTATCGTCGTACAAGAATGGTAATAAATTTCTATAAGCTGCACCTAAATTTCTAAGTCTTTTGGTCTATCAAATTGTATGAACATTTAATTTTTTGATAAAGCAAAGAAACGGACTTAGCAGATAGTATATGACTTGCTGACTGCCGCCGATATCAGCAAAGGTATTTTTAAGCACAAGACTTTATCTTTAACGAGGTTTAAATTTCAGGTATATAAAACCTAAAAAATCCGGCAAGTGAAGTCTTGACATGATAGGGGTGTTAAACCTTAAAAAATAGACTCAAACATTTTTTTTTAGGTAATCAGCCCAAATTCGAGTGACGAATAAAGATATTTCTTTTGTTTTCTATTCAAGGTCCAAAAACTGAAATTCACGAAGAATTTATTTATAAAGAGGCATAATACCTTCAAACTTGTTTTTAACTCTCTGGCGTCTTGATAATCACTTATTCATTGGGAAAAAATTGTGTGTTTTGATTGATGATGTTTTTGTAGATCGATAAATACCACATAATAGAAATTAACATACTTCGATTTTTGACTTTTTCTGATAACACGTTGTATGTTATCAAAACACACTTTGACATCGATAAGTGTTTGCATTAATTTTTGCTATGGTAAAGCATTCATATCTAGAACGATAACTATTTACTTTTTGTAAATGTTTTATAGTATTGTGGCATGTACCAGTGCCGTGATAAAGTACAAGTATTACCAAAGTCATCAATCATTCGACAGAATTAAGTTTTGGTTAACACCATAAAAGTTCTTGGACTTACATAAATGTAGCTAATCATGAAAATATGCCCATAAAACCCAAAGTATGTTTCGAAATATAATAAGAAGAACTATAGGCGAATAAATATTTGTCAATAACTAGCTCTTTTTTTTATCTAGAAAAGTAATATGCCCGTAGCCATAGTCGTTGTTTAAAACGCGTATTAGTTAAAATTTTGACTAATGTGCTGTTCATGCTGAGTCTGCATTCTGGATTTTTATCATTTAGTCCAAAAAGCAGCATTTTTCGATAAAATTTTGAAAGCTAAACGCAACTAAATGCTCTTTTATTTCTGCATTAGCTTTAGCATCTTCGAAGATACAGTACGCACAAAGAAGAAAAAGTGAAAAAAATGTTGCATACTTTTGGGCGAACCGCTGTTTATATTAGGATATCTTCTCACTAAGCAAGTCAGCGTACTTATGCAATAATTTTTTCTGTAAAAAGTTGCAATTTTCGAGGTGAAGAGTTTCCAAGTTTGTTTCTTTACCCACGATCTCACTTTTATAAAAGAAATGGAGTTTATCTGAAAAGGCAAGCATTCCTCCACTTGCGATGTAGGAACGCATCTTAAGCATTCGAAAATTAGCTAAATGCGCATTTTCAAAATGCGGCAGCATGAACGCATCTTCGAAATGTACGACCGAAAATGGAAAATGCTGCTTTTAAAAATCAGCATGAACACTACATAAACCTAAAAGACATTTAAAATTTTGTCAATCATAGAGACCCCTTATGAAAAAAAATCAAGTTCGTTGGTGGTATTAAGAAGTTTTTATGTTTTGCAAGGTCACCCGGTGGGTAGCATAGCATATTATATCTGTATCACAAACCATGCTAATAAGCGACAGAGCAAACTCATGTTTGGAGAGAGTGTCACACACACAACCATAGACACACACCGCTATTTTAAAGTTTTAAAATAGCATTTTCGTCATTTTAAAATTATAACTTCATATTAGACATAAAGACCCAAAAAGACATTTCAATCTATGGTGCATATTCATATTCGAAATAAGGTAGGCACTAAAGTTAGCGTCAGCTTTTTGACACCATTTCTAACGGCATATCTGTCAAATATGCTAACGCTATCTTTCATGCCTTCTCTATTTCGACTATGAATATACCCCTATGATTACGGTCCAAAATGTTTTTTATGTTGACTATAACAGACATAGAATGATGTTTGTTTTAGAATAATGTTAAAGTATATAAAACTCTATTCTAAATTGATTATGACTACCTAATTGTTTTAATTTTGGCTACTTATGGTGGGGCAGCTATGTAAATATGGTTTAAAAAATCGAAAACCCTATAAAATAAAACATCAAAATGCACTGAAAGGAATTTCCGAATTTTAAAAAACATTTTCTTGATTAAGGAAAAATTCGTTAAACTGAGGAAAAAAGTCTTTAAATTGAGGAAAAAGACTTTAAATTGAGGAAAAAAGTCTTTAAATTGAGGACAAAAGTCTTTAAATTAAGGAATATTTTACTTATGTTAAGGAAGCATGTCTTTGGAGCCAAAATAAGGAAAATCTTTTCTTAGTAAGTAGTCTTAACCTTCCTACCTCCCTCTATTTCTCTGCATCCGCCTCCATCTTCATTTAGCTACTTTTCAATTACTCTCTCCTCCTCTGTAGTCACCTCAGCGCCTATATCCATAAGATCTTTTTTCTTAGTCTTTGTCTTGATATCTATCCATTGGTATCTGCACTTCATTCTTCTCCCAGAACATTCTTTTTATACCCAGCGTACTAGTACAAGGGTATTATAATTTTGTCCACTTGAGGCATTTTTGAAAATTCGACTGGTCGTAACTTTTAAACTGATTACGATAGAACGATGAAATTTGGCACAAAGCATACTAGTATCGTTGGGAGTATAATGAAATTGGATAAAATCTCACTCCAACCACGACCACTTTCGATATCGAAAATTTCGAAAATCGCATAAATTGACATATCTCGGTAGCTGAAATGGCTAAAATGATATAATTTGGTAGGATTGATCCCCTAGTCATTCTTTTATGATTTTTTGATATATTTGTAAAAGTAGGCGTGACACTGCCCACATTTCAGGAGGCAAGTTCCACGGTAGAACGATGAAATTTGGTTCAAGGTATACTAGCATAATAGAGAGTATACCTGATGAAATTGAACGAAATCGCTTCCCGACCACGTCCAAAATTTGATACCTTAAACAGGCATTAGTTAATCAGGCAATTTCGAAGTCGAATTTGAGTAGAAACTTAAAATAATAAATACGAAAAAAAATTGCATGCACAATGCCAAGATACTGCAGTTCAATGCTCTTCCAAATCTCTTCTACGACTAAATATGCAACCAAGTCTTGTGTTAAAAAAAAAAAAAAAAAAAAAAAAGAAACAAACAAGCGAAACTGTTGTTAAGCTTGCATGCCATGCACCATATCAACCGGCGGGCGGGCGAGCTTTACTTAGCTGCAAATGATTGATGGCATTTGCGCCTAAATCTGGTTAACACTGGAAGTTTGTCGGCCAAACCAAGCATAACCAATGCAAACCGAATTTAACAACTCCACAACATAAAAGAAATAACAATTTCATAAAAAATAAATCTAACTATAAATAAATGTTCATTGTACATAAACAGAAGGTGCAAACAACAACCACAACAACAATTGTTGATGCATTCGCGTGCATATTTTACAATGAAAAATCAAAATTGAGTATGTTAGAACAAACGAAAAAAAAAGAAAAAAAATAGTGTCAAACAAAACGACACGCTCCATGTTCGTGCATTGAATTCAGTTAATATAATTACTAATTGCTTATAGAGATAAGATTTGAAATGGCAATTATTTAACAAAAAAACCTTGACAATTGTAGGACAATCACCTCAAAACTCCAAATAGGATTGATGCCATTGAAATTCGATTTATCGCATATTCGATCTACTGCCGAATGGAAGTATGGACTAACATTTTTGATGTCTTTGAATGGGTGATAATGTTATCTATTGTTGGCAGATGTCCTTTAAAGAAGTGAATTGTACCTCGTTATACTCGAAAGACATGGTGGTGTATGGCATATACCATGGTCTCGAAAAGGTATATGGGGTAAAATTCCTCAAAAATTCAATTTGATTGAAATTCGGTGAAAGTAATCTGCTATGTAAAACAAAAAAAAATATCACTAAAGCTCGTGTATAAATATTGGATGGTTACCGAGATATACGTTTTGGAATTCGAAACTTTTTTTTTTTTTTTGTGTAAGCCTTTTTTCTTTAAATAAGATGTCATGTAATTGACGTGCTAAAAAGGAACATGGAAACCGTTTTTTAAAGTATTTTTTCCGTTCTTTTCGGAAATGAATTAAAAAAAAAAAAACTTATTGAAAAATTTTAGTAAAAATTTTAGTAAAAATTTTAGTAAAAATTTTATAAACATATTTTTTGTATTTATTTCAAATTTTGACATTTTAAATATTTTTTTTTTTGTAATTTAAAGCTTGATCTTTTTTCTTTAAAATGATACCTTTTTTGAAATGGACTTCGAAAATTTGTTGTATGAATTTTTTCTTAAACAAGAAAGCACATAAAATTCACCATAAAATGCAATAAATCCTCTAAGAGATATTCAGCTGGAAAAAATAATCTTTGTATTGGAGGTGCAACGCCTCCTTTTTAAATATTTTCCGCATAAATAGGTAACAGATAAATACTGGTTTCCCGCTATCGATTTTGATACTGGTTTTTTGTGATTGATATTCAAAAATACTGGATTTTTTGTGATCGATGTTTTTTGTTACTTATGTATGAAAAATAATGGGTTTTTATTATTTATATTAGGGAAATACTGGTTTTCGTTATTTGGTTTATGGAAATACTGGTTTTCGTTATTTGGTTTATGAAAATACTGGGTTTTGATTATTTATGTTAGGGAAATACTGGTTTGTGTTATTTGTATTAGTGAAATACTGGGTTTTCATTATTTATATTCAGGAAATACTGGTTTTCGTTATTTGTATTAGTGAAATACTGGGTTTTCATGATTAGGAAAATACTGGTTTTCGTCATTTGTATTAGTGAAATACTGGGTTTTCATTATTTATATTCAGGAAATACTGGTTTTTGTTATTTTTATTATTTTTATTAGTGAAATACTGGCTTTTCATTATTTATATTAGGGAAATACTGGTTTTTGTTATTTGTATCAGTGAAATACTGGGTTTTCATTATTTATATTAAGGAAATACTGGTTTTCGTTACTTGTATTAAGGAAATACTGGGTTTACATTATTTATATTAGGGAAATACTGGGTTTCGTTATTTGTATTTGTATTGTATTAACTTCAAAGGATACTGGTTTTATAAGAGCCTTGGCTTATGAGATACTGGTTTTAAAATATACTGGTTTTATATAGACTTTTTTGTAAGATAATCGTTTTATAATATATTGGTTTCTTAAGAGATTTGTTTTATAAGATACTGGTTTTATAATATACTGGTTTTATAATATACTGGTTTTATAATATACTGGTTTTTAAGAGACTTGTTTTATAAGATACTGGTTTTATAAAAGAAGTTTACGAAATAAATATAAGAGGCTTGCTTTAAAAAATACTGGTTATAAAGGGGTCTTTTATGGGATACTGGTTTTATGGGGAACTGGTTTATAAAAGACTTGTTTTAGAAAATACTGCTTTTAAAGGGGACTTTTATGGGATGCTGGTTTTATGGGGGACTGCTTTATAAAATACTGGTTTTACAAGATAACCACTACTTTATTTTTATTAATATTTGACAAGCATGTTTTTTTCAATATATATTGGAGAAATTCTTATTTTATAGAAGAAATCAACGTTGCCGTATATACAAAATTTAATTACCGAAAATCCACCCCAATTCTCTCATATAAGAAAAAAATATTGGTCACCTAAGAAAAATTCAAATAAATTTAAAGGAGTTATTAAAATGCTTACTACATAGAACAGAAAGCTAACATTTTACAAAACCCGGAACTGTTCTGATAAATAAATAATCAATATTTAATATAAATCAATTACAATATGTTCTATACAGTATTTCTATTGTATTGTTTTGCGTCATTTTACTCACTCGAAAAATAGACAGCCGCCAACCGGAAAAAATAATATAATTTTGCTAATAAACTTCTAGTGTTTTTATGTATGTATGTAAATAAGACTATAAATATAGAGCAATTTTTTCTAATTTCTGGCAATTGTCGAGGAAAAAATTGCATAATAGACAATACAAAACAAATGCTAATATCTAATGGACAAATTACGTAAAATATGTATGTATGTCACCATATAGTATAGTCGAGCATTGTGCTGACCTGTAATACTAAAAGTATTGGGTTCAAGTTCCTGGAGAGTTCATATTAGCAAACTATAGGAGAGTTGCCATAAAAAGCTTTTCACCCATAAATTGGGATATAAATAAAAAGTTACCTCATTACTAATTGAAAGGAGCCTCGGCCTTAATCTCATCGATGATACATATATCCAAATGATTATTATTATTATTACTACATGTGTACGTATGTATTTTTTATATCTACTTAAAATATTTCCATTTCAATATCCGTTGGTAATCCGCGGCGCGATTTGCAACGGGAGGCGTTCGTGTTTTATTTTTTTTCAATTTCAATAGTAATCGATTGAATTATTGCAATAATAACCTTTACTGGCTCTCAGAGGAAATGAGCTAAAAATATTTCTTCAAAAAAATTTAAAAAAATAAATTAAATGGAAAAAAATAAAATAAAATAAAATTCTTTTTCTTTCCGGCTTGAGCTCAAGGGGGTTTTTCCAAATGAAGCCAAAAGTTTCCTTTTAAACCAATATATTTCGGTTGCCTACGGTAACCGTCTTCAGGGTACAATTATTTACAAGTCGCTTGACCTAGAGCAGCTATGTATATAGTATCCACAGCGGCGGTACGCAATGAGTGTGAGATATGCTCCCATTGCTCGGTTACATCGTTAGGTCGAGGATTGCTCTCCGATAGCAGGTCAAACGCCAAACTTTTCTTCCGTTACTGTGCGCACTTTCTTCGCTACACAGAGTCGTGTGCGTATCTTGGCTGCAACAAGATAATGGTCCGAGTCGATATTGGGACCGCGCAGGATACGCACATCCAGTTCGGTGGAGCTATGTCTGCGTCGATCACAATATTAATCTGGTTTCTCTGTTGGGTGGTCGCCGTGGTGTAGCGGTTAAGTGTTCGGCCTTCTATACCAAGTCGTGGCGGTTCGATTCGGTTCGGCAAAAGTAACATCAAAAATTATTTAGAAAAAAAAAAATTTCTAAACGGGGTCGCCCCTCGGCAGTAGTTTGGCAAACTCTCCGGGTGTATTTCTGACATTTGCAAGTGCCGTTCGGAGTCGGCAAAAAAAACTGTAGGTCCCGCGAACTTGTAGGAAAACTCAAATGCAACACACCATAAGTTGGAAAGACAAGCTCGGCTACAAATCTCGTTAGAGGTTATGATAACCTGTTGGTATATAGCCGCCATTAGTTTTTTTTTCTTGTTCTCTGTAGCCCGTTTCTGTAAAAAATCGACAAAATTCTCGATTTTATTGAAAAAAAAAAAAAAAATTTGTCACTACCTCAAAAGCAAGGGAGAAAAACATAAATCGACAAAATAAATTTTTTTTACAGAAACAAAAAAATTTGTGTGACGTCAATATAACGTCAAATCGACTATTACAGTCGAGACGATCGATCGAATTGAGTTACAGAAACGCAGTACTGACAGCCAAGTAGCCTAGTGTATTCGTTTATGCTGAAACCTGATACTACCGATGACCATATGACCAGGGGTGTAAAAGTAGGTCGCCTCCCAGTTGGTGCACCCTGGGTAACGCTAAATGACCTACATAGCCTACACGGCTAGTTTCTTGTATTGCCGGTTCTACGAGAACGGTACCAGTACTTGTGCTGTACCCATCGTGCCGAAACGAACCTGGCCGTTTTCTTATATCGACCAGGCCAAGAGCAATACACTCGTGGTGACCCTGTCTGACATTTAGACAGCGCTACACCTCGCTACAACAACAACAACATGACCATATTGTGAGCAGCTGCGAAGTCAATCAACCTAGTGCCGTTGGAGGATGTTATATCGTGGAGACTAAATTTTGCAACTGTAGGACCAAAGACTCCCACCTAGCCCACCTTGGCATTGAAGTCGCCTAGCACGATTTTTTATATCGTGTAGGGGGCAGCGATCATATGTCGGTTCAAGTTGATCATAAAATGAGTCCTTCTCTACGCGGTTTTCAACCCCAAATTCTAAAATCATTAAAATATTTTTTATACCCAGCGTACTAGTACTAGTACAAGGGTATATTAATTTTGTTCACATAACGGTTGTTTGTAACGGCACAAAATAATCGAGATAGATATAGAGTACCATATATGAAAGTTCTTAGGATTAAAAGAGGAGTTGATTAAGGCATGTCCGTCCGTCTGTCCGTCCGTGTACACGATAACTTGAGTAAAAATTGAGATATTTGCATGAAATTTTGTATACAGGTTACTTTCTGGCCAAGGTAGGTTGATAATCACGCCCCCTTTTTCGATATCGAAAATTTCGAAAATCACACAAATTGGCATATCTCGGCAGCTGAAATGGCTAAAATGATATAATTTTATAGATGAACCCTCCTGGTCATTCTTTTATGATTTTTCCAAAAAAATGTCATAGTGGGCGTGGCACCGCCCACTTTTAAGGGGGGCATTTTTGAAAATTCGATTGGGCGTAACTTTTAAACTGATTACGATATAGCGATGGAATTTGGCACAAAGCATACTAGTATCTTTGGGAGTATATCTGATGAAATTGAATGAAATCGCCCTCCAACCACGCCCACTTTCGATATCGAAAATTTCTAAAATCACCTAAATTGACATAATTCGGTAACGGAAATGGCTAAAATGATATAAATGGTTATAATATAATGATTTTTTTTTACAAATTTTGTAAAGTGGGAGGGGCCCGCGTAGGCGTAGCATCGCCCACTTTTCAGGGAGGCATATTTGAAAATTTCACGGGTCATAACTTTTAAACTGATTACGGTAGAACGATGAAATTGGTACAAGGTATACTAGCATAATAGGGAGCATACCTGATGAAATTGGATAAAATCGCCCTCCAACCACGCCCACTTTCGATATCGAAAATTTCTAAAATCACCTAAATTGACATAATTCGGTAAGGTAAATAGCTAAGATAGTAAAAACTTTAGTTAAATCCTCCTAGGGCCTATATCTTTGTTATCCCGTTCCGAAAATTACCGCTGGGTATATAATGTTCGGTTCACCCGAACTTAGACTTCCTTACTTGTTTTTTTTTTTTAACTATGCTCTCTCGCTGCTTTGAAGTCTCTGTTGTCATAGAAAGTTAACTTAGCACTTTTTCTACTTTATAACTACCTGTGTTTGTTTTTATTCACTAATTTGAGCAATTCACAAGTGTCGTATGCGTCTGTCGTATATTTCCATGATTTCCAATATACATTTTTGGAAAAACAGACAAATAGCACGAAATAGTCGAGGTGTTGAATTGCGTATTACTGTATTTAATATTATTTTTTTCCTATTACCATCTGAAAATTTAGTGAAATGTGCCTTTGAATTGGAAAACCTAATTTAATTTTTTCTCGCCTACATATGTACATATTTATTCAAAAATTCTTGGAAACTCAACAGGCAAAATGCTTTTCGGTAGCAATTTTTCATGCTCTTTTATGTGTGCCAAGTAGTCTAGATAATTAAATTTTAAGTACTTTTTAAAAGCAAATGTTTCCTTTTGATGTGAGTACCTGTGCAAAGATATGTAAGAAGGCAAGTAAGTCTGTAGTATGCCGCCAAAAATTGACACACCTATTTACTTTTAAGCGGTTAATTTAATTTCAAATTTATTTAGTCACAAAACGTGTCGCTAATAAAGTGCTTTTAATATTTAATATTTTGCTTTAGAATAAAAGTGAAAGCCAAGAAAATTTTAAATAAGAACATTTTTTATTCAAAAAATTGATTAATTTATCTCTGCGCAAAAAAAAAACTAAATAAAAATATTTCTTTGTATGTTTGTTTGTTCATACATCACTCAAAAACCGCTAAATATCGTTAGATGAAATTTTCACCAATGCATGGCTAGATAACCCTGAAAAATTTAGGGGTTTCCATATTATAAATCTTTATATCCCATAAGTTTTACAGTACGACACCGAAAGTTTTGTATTTTTTTATAGAGTAAAACACCCTAATGTACATGTAATAAGTATGAGCCACATAAGCAGGAACTAAAAACTTTGGTTGTACATCCCGGTCAGAAACATAATGAAAATTGACTATTTGAAAAGTTATACTAGGCGTATGAGTAACATTTAATAAGACTAGAAAAAATGCAAATATTTTCCAAAAAATATCAAATCCAAAACGACATCAAAATAGTTCCAAATTGACCCTAAAATTTCCCATAATGATTCAAAAGTTATCACAAAATTACCCAAAAACTATCCCAAAAATTACCCCAAAATAATAATAACCCTCAAAACCATCCCCTGCGCACGGGCCTGTCCAAAACTGTAAGCAAAATGATCCCAAAATACCCCCAAATCCATGCAAAAATTACCCCTAAATGATCCCAAAATGATCCTTATTCAATCCAAATATGATCCAAAAATTACCCCAAAATATACAAATACATTACGGTAAAATGGTAACCCTGGGCGCCAACCCTATTTGAAAATATTTTAGTTGGTATGTCGCCGAAAATGCCTTTCATTTGATACACATGATGGCATATCTTGCTCTGTAATAAAAAAAAATTGAGATAGGTGGCAACCCTGTAAACCATCCCAAGTGGCAACACCCAAGTGAATAGTCTTAGAATCAAACATACTATCTCTATGGCAAATTTCACCGCAATCCGTCAAGCGGATATTACCGTATACACATATATACCGCGATAAGGTGGCAACCCTAGGTGGCAACTCTACTTGAAAATATTTTAGTTGGTATGCCGCTGAAAATACCTATCATTTTATACACATATTGGCATATCCTACTCAATATTTAAAAAAAAAAATGAGGTAGGTGGCAACCCTGGTACACCCCTAGTGGCAACGCCCAAGTGGATAGTCTTAGAATCAAGCAAACTATGTTTACGCCAAATTTTATCCTAATCGGTTCAGCTGTTCTCGAAATAATACCAGATATACAAAAATATCCTGTGGTAAGATGGCAACCCTAATTTAAAATATTGTAGTTGGCATGTCGCCGAAAATACCTTTCACTTGATACCCATATTGGCATATCTTGCTTCATAATTTAGAAAAGTTGAGATACATAGGTGGCAACCCTGTAAACCATCCCAAGTGGCAACACCCAAGTGGATAGTCTTTGAAACTATCATATTATCTATATGCAAAATTTCATCAAATGTACAAATATACAAATATATAAGAATAACTCGTTTAAAGTTATAAGACCCCCCACCAAAATTGATTATAATCGGAAGGTGTCGGTTCCAAACTTTTCACGATTTGACGTGGAATGACCCATATGATGCAATTTGGGTGATTATAGTGTTAATTTTAATTTGATTGCATCCATGCGCTCAACTGTATAGCTTCACTTTGTCATAAAGTAGTTGAGAACTGCGGCACCACTGACATTTGCATGCCAACTTGATTACACAGCAAAAATTTGTGCAAAATATTATTGGATAAAAGGAGGGTGATTTATGGGAGCTGTATGTTTATTTTATTTATTTTGACAGCTTAATGAAAGATCGCCCTATTTCAGAACGTTCTTCAAAAATACAGTTTAAAAACGAATCTTATCGAAAATTGGATATATTTTTATCTCAGAATATTATATTGAATGTGCTGGCCTACCCAGATTCACATCTCAGGAAAGCTTTTTTAAATGGGGTTAACCCCTTAGCTGTAGTCGGTAACCCTCAGAAAATCTAGATGTATATTGGAACGATTTTTCGTCATCCCTTGTCAATTTTGGTTTTGTAACAAACCGGTTTCGGCGATCCGCCATCTTCAGGGTTTTGATTTCATTCTTCGTTGAGAAAGAAATCAAACACTGAAGATGGCGAATTGCCGAAACCGGTTTGTTACAAAACCAAAATTGACAAGGGATGGCGAAAAACGTTCCAATATACATCTATGTAGTATCCACCCTGTCGGAAAAACACAAAACCAAATTAACTCAGAAAATCGTTTGAAAAAACTTTCTCACTCTTCAGCTGTTCCTTCCAACTTATTGAGTACTTCCTCTCTTTTCTGCCAACAAATGTTTTCTAGATGATCTTGCCCCTAAAACCTCACAGCAGGATATCGTCTAATTTAAATGAAGTTCCATTAGGGTTTGAAAAAAATTTCTGTACCTATAGGGGCTCATTTTGTGTTGGGTAGTCACTAACAGTAAATAAATATGTGTGATCATAGTAGAAAGGAATGACTACATAGTTCATGGATAAGACTATAAATTGTAATAAAATCTAAAAGAAGCAATGATGCTGTTAGCTCATATGAATTTCTTTGTCATTTTGTATGAGTTAGTATATCGTGAAGATATAAAAATATTTGTGCATATATACAACGATGCATGTGACTATATTTCCTCTTGATTATTCATTGCATCTTTAATAAACTAATGTTAATAAATTTATTTGTAACAAAGTCAGTCGAGCATGTTTGAGTACCACATAAATATGTAGTTTTTTTTGCGGGGACTGCCTTTTCATTCATAATAAGCACTTTCAAGTTCAAGGTCACATGGTAAGAGCAACGTATGGAAATTACGTTTGCGTTCAATAAAATTATGTAACATTGTATCTACACATGCATTCCAGAGACTGGCATTTGTGAAGTCCTATACATATTTACACAAATCACCGACTAAGTTATGCGATTTTAATAGTCGTGATTTCTATAATAAGAACTTATACATAAGTTCATAAATTAAAAACTTAATGGATTAGTCATCAACACTATTATCAGTAATATTAATTCTTGGCGACTATTGCCATGTGACGTTGAGGCTCGTAACAACGCACAATTGTAGGTAACACTGGGGACTTCCATAGGTTAAAATTGTAAAAAATTCAATACAATCGACTAAGTCTAAATAAACCGAATGAAAGAAAAAGATTCGCGTCCTAAAAAAGGATGATTTCGTATTTCAGATTTTTCAATTTTTTTTTTTTTTTCAATTTTCTACTAATAAATTTTATTTTTTTTATTATTTTAATAAATTTTTTTTTTTTTTTTCATTTTATTATTTTTTTTTTTTTTTAATAAAATATTTTTTTAATTTTATTTTTTTTCTATAACTATTTTTTTAATTTTTTTTTTGTTTTTTATTTTTTTTTTAATTCTTATTTTTAAATTCTTTTTTTTTTATTTTTTTTTTTGTTCTTTTTTTTATTTTTTTTTCAATTTTTTTTTTTTATTTTTTTGCTAATTTTTTTTTGTTCTATTCATTTTTTTCTTTATGTAATTTAAATCTACTTATTTTATGTTATTTTATTTAATTATGTTATTTAATTTAATTTGTTTTATTATATTTTTTTTTTGATTTTTTTTTAATTTATTTTTTTACTGTAACTATTTTTTTTTTTAACTTTTTTTTAAGTTTTTTTTCATTTTTTTTTTTGCAAATTTTTTTTTTTTTGTTTATTTAATTATGTCATTTAATTTAATTTATTTTATTATATTTTTTTTTTTTTTTTTTTTTTAATTTATTTTTTTTTACTATAACTATTTTTTTTTTTATTTTTTTTTTTACTATAACTATTTTTTTAATTTTTTTTTGTTTTTTATTCTTTTTTTAATTCTTATTTTAAAATTTTTTTTTTTAATTTTTTTTTTTAATTCTTATATTTAAATTTTTTTTAAATTTTTTTTGTTCTTTTTTTAATTTTTTTTTATTTTTTATTTTTTTGCTAATTTTTTTTTGTTCTATTAATTTTTTTCTTTATGTAATTTAAATCTACTTATTTTATGTTATTTTATTTAATTATGTTATTTAATTTAATTTGTTTTATTATATTTTTTTTGTTTTTTTTTTTTAATTTATTTTTTTACTATAACTATTTTTTTTTATTTTTTTTTTTAACTTTATTTCTTTAAATTTTTTTTTCAATTTTATTTTTCTTTATTCTTTTTTTAATCTTATTTTTTAATTTTTTTTTTAATTTTTTTATTCTTTTTTTAATTTTTTTGCTAATTTCTTTTGTTCTATTTGTTTTCTTTATTTAATTTAAATCTACTTATTTTATGTTATTTTATTTAATTATATTATTTAATTAAATTTATTTTATTATATATTTTTTGATTTTTATTTTTTTTATTTTTTTATTTTGTTTCATTTTTTTTAATTTTATTTAATGTTATTATTATTTATAATTTCTGTTTTTTTTTTTAATTTTTTTATTTGGTTTTATTTTCCTAAATTATTTTATTTTATTTTATTTTAGTTTGCTTTAATTTATCTTATTTTATTTTATTTTATTTTATTTTATTATTTTATTTTATTTTATTTTGTTTTATTTTACTTTATTTTACTTTAATTTATTTTATTTTATATTGTTTTATTTTATTTTATTTTATTTTATTTTATGTTATTTTATTTTATTTTTTATTTTATTTTATTTTATTTTATTTTATTTTATTTTATTTTATTTTATTTTATTTTATTTTATTTTATTTTATTTTATTTTATTTTATTTTATTTTATTTTATTTTATTTTATTTTATTTTATTTTATTTTATTTTATTTTATTTTGTTTTAATTTATTTTATTTTATTTTATTTTATTTTGTTTTAATTTATTTTATTTTATTTTATTTATTATTTTATTTTATTTTATTTTATTTTATTTTAATTTACTTTATTTTACTTTATTTTACTTTTTTTTAATTTTTTTATTCTTTTTTTAATTTTTTTGCTAATTTCTTTTGTTCTATTTGTTTTCTTTATTTAATTTAAATCTACTTATTTTATGTTATTTTATTTGATTATATTATTTAATTAAATTTATTTTATTATATATTTTTTAATTTTTATTTTTTTATTTTGTTTCATTTTTTTTAATTTTATTTAATGTTATTATTATTTATAATTTCTGTTTTTTTTTTTTAATTTTTTTATTTGGTTTTATTTTCCTAAATTATTTTATTTTATTTTATTTTAGTTTGCTTTAATTTATTTTATTTTATTTTATTATTTTATTTTATTTTATTTTATTTTATTTTATTTTATTTTATTTTATTTTATTTTATTTTATTTTATTTTATTTTATTTTATTTTATTTTATTTTATTTTATTTTATTTTATTTTATTTTTTTATATTTTTTTTCTTATTTTATTTTATTTTGCTTTTTTTATTTTATTTTATTTTGTTTTATTTTATTTTATTTTATTTTATTTTATTTTATTTTATTTTATTTTATTTTATTTTATTTTATTTTATTTTATTTTATTTTATTTTATTTTATTTTATTTTATTTTATTTTATTTTATTTTATTTTATTTTATTTTATTTTATTTTATTTTATTTTATTTTATTTTATTTTATTTTATTTTATTTTATTTTATTTTATTTTATTTTATTTTATTTTATTGGCGGCCGCCGTGGTGTAGCGGTTAAGTGTTCGGCCTTCTACACCAAGTCGTGGCGGTTCGATGCCCGACAAAAGTAACATCAAAAATTATTTAGAAAAAGAAATTTTCTAAACGGGGTCGCCCCTCGGCAGTAGTTTGGCAAACTCTCCGGGTGTATTTCTGCCATGAGAAGCTTCTCAGCAAAAAATTCATTTGCTTTGCAAGTGCCGTTCGGAGTCGGCAAAAAACTGTAGGTCCCGCCAACTTGTAGGAAAACTAAAAAGCAACACACCACAAGTTGGAAAGAGAAGCTCAGCTAAAAATCTCGTTAGAGGTTATGATAACCTGTTGGTATTTCGCCGCCATTAGTTTTTTTTTTTTTTTTTTATTTTATTTTATTTTATTTTATTTTATTTTATTTTATTTTATTTTATTTTTTTTATATTTTTTTTCTTATTTTATTTTATTTTGCTTTTTTATTTTATTTTATTTTATTTTGTTTTATTTTATTTTATTTTATTTTATTTTAGTTTATTTTTTTATTTTATTTTATTTTATTTTATTTTATTTTATTTTATTTTATTTTATTTTATTTTATTTTATTTTATTTTATTTTATTTTATTTTATTTTATTTTATTTTATTTTATTTTATTTTATTTTATTTTATTTTATTTTATTTTATTTTATTTTATTTTATTTTATTTTATTTTATTTTATTTTATTTTATTTTATTTTATTTTATTTTATTTTATTTTATTTTATTTTATTTTATTTTATTTTATTTTATTTTATTTTATTTTATTTTATTTTGTTTTATTTTATTTGATTTTATTTTATTTTATTTTTTTTATTTGATTTAATTTTTATTTTTTTATTTGTTTTTTTTTTATATATATGTTTTTTTTGTCATTTTATTTGATTTTAATTTATTTTGTTCTGTTTTGCTTGTTTTTTTTTTTGTTTATATTACTTTAACTTATTGTATTTTATTATTTGTTTTACTTTTTTTTATAATACTTGATTTAATTTTACTCTATTTTTTATTAATTCTATTTTATCTTTATTTTTTATTTAATTTTATTTTTTATTTTTTTTTTTATTCAGGCGATAAGCAATCCTGTACAACGAAAACAATATCTAAATAATTTAAAAATGTCAGTACTCACCGTTAGACGCGCTGGTGTTACGCCATCACCACCCTGTGCCGCCACTTTCGGAGTTGTAGCTGCAATTACAGCCACTGGCGTGGCGACAGTCACATCATCCGGAATCATATTTTGTTCTAACAAATTATTCGGACGTGCTTCAATGCGTTGCAGGCAAGCGAAGAAGACACAAACGATAAAAAGGAATATTAATTTACGATTTGTTAGCAATTTTAGATGGCGCGAATTTTTAGTCGGTGTATTTTCTGTGCTATCTTTTTGTGGCGATTTTTCACTTTCTCCAGCCTGTCGCGCCTTATCATGCGCTTCTTGTTGGCGCGCTGCAGCTAAACGCGGATCATCGTGCTTAATCGTTACTGTATCACAAAAATCAACGAATGCAAGCCAAAAGCGTAAAAGTTGTGCGCACACTATGGCGCGAAAGGGACGTGCAGTTGATGACGTTGAGTGTTGCTTGGGGTTTTCTGTCATTTTTGCTGCATTTGCTGTCAGCTTGACGTTTGTTGTAAGGCTTTCTTCTGCTGTGTTTTTTGCTGCTTTTTTGCTACGATTTTTTAAAATACTATTTTGGCTTAAATTAATAGTTGCGTTTTTTGGACTATCATCTTTAATTACTGCGTTGTTTTTATTTTTATTACAGTTTTCTTCTTCATTATTATTTTTAGCACTTTTCATTTGTTCTTTATCAAAACTTTTATTATTTTCATTTTTTAAATTATTTAAATCACTAGCATTTTTACAATTGTTATTATTATTATTTTTATTATTATTACACTTATTCTTTACAATTTTACTAAAAGTAGCACCATTCAAAACCGTTGTCACTTTGTTATCGACATAAATATCTCCCACACTTTTCTCACTTTGCCTAACCGATGTGGCAACACCACTATCGTTAACATCACCATCTTCAACACAATAACTGTCTGTGTCATTGTTACCGTTACCATTTTCTATTTTATCAGCATCACAATCAATAGCATTATAATCATCATCATTAATATCACTTTCAATGTCAGCAGCGTTATCAGCGCCACCTACTACTACTGCCACTCGTGTAGCCATCGTTGTCGTTGTCGCCATTGTTGTTGCTGTGGCAGCAGCTCTTTCACCATTCACGCACATTACTTGTTCGTGTTGTGATTGGTTTTGTTGTTGTTCACTCAAAGTTCCCACATTAGCATCGACATAATTTCCAACAATTGAAAAACTTTCTTCATAGGCAGTCTCTTTCATTTTATTCGCCATACGATATTGTTCGCTAATAATGCAATCGTGCAATTGATCGTTAAGTGTATTCACTATGGATTTTGTTGAACTCTTTGTTAGCGTAATTGTGTTATTATTATTATTACTACTAGAGTGTAATTTCTTGTTTATATTAGCATCACTAAAACGCGTCGCTTTTTCTCTGGTACTTCTTAATGTGTTTGCTGTGTTATTAATGACTAACATAATAATTGTTTATAAACTTTTAGGTCAAAGAAAATTCATTACATAATGCTAGGGGATGAACTTGTGACTGGTGGTGTAGCATTAAGCTGTGTGTTATTTGTGATATGTTAAATAATAATTTAGACAGCTTTTTTTGTTTGCGTTTGCGCTTCTGTTATCCAGATTGATGACAGTTTGTTGTTGTCGATTAAGTTAAATGTTTAACAAATATCCACAATTTTTGTTCTTTGCATAATTTAGAAACTGAAAAAGAATAGAAAAAAATATTATTATAAAAAAGTGCATACAAATAGGTCTAGTCGTTTTCGAGATATACAACCGAATTTAGTATAAGGTGGCAACCCTATGTGGTCACATTACTTAAAAATATTTTTGTTGTAGTACTACGTAAAACACCTATCGTTTCATAGCCATATTGATAAACCACATTTGTTTAATTGAAACAAAGACTCAAACAGCTGGCAACCATGTAAAAACATTTTCCGTACAACACCTTGTATGCAAAAAAGCTTGGAATGTAGGCTACAGTGGCGGATCCAGGATTTTGGGAAGGGGGGTTAAATTTTTTTTTCGAGGACATTTTTCATTCCCAAACTCGCTTTTTGGGGTTCTTTTTTTCAAAAAAATATTAACCTACTTTTGTTGATAGATGCAGTGTCAAATTGGTATGGTAACTTTTACCACATTTTTGGCGTAATTTAACTTTATATTTTGTGTAATTTTTTTACTATATTTTTTGTGTAATTTTTTACTATATTTTTGTAAACATTTTTTCTATATTTTTTTTGTATAAATTTTACTATATTTTTTGTGTATTTTTTACATTTTTTTCTTATTTGTACTATATTTTTTGTATTTTTTATATATTTTTTTGTATAAATTTTACTATCTTATACTTTATACTATCTTTATATTTTGTGTAATTTTTACTAAATTTATGAGTAATTTTTTACTATATATTTTTTTGTATAAATTTTCCTACTTTTTTGTGTAATTTTTACTATTTTTTCTTTTTTTGTGTATTTTTAATATATCTTTACTATATTTTTGGTGTAATTCAATATATTTTCTTGTAAATTTTTACTATGTATTTTGTGTAATTTTTTATTATATTTTTTGTGTAATTTTTTAATATATTTTTTGTATAAATTTTTCGATATTTTTTGTGTAATTTTTGATATATTTTTACTATATTTTTTGTATAAATTTAGTATATATTTTTTTTTAAGTTTGACTGTATTTTTTGTGTAATTTTTACTATATTTATGGGTAGTTTTTTACTATATTTTTTTGTATAAATTTTTTATATAATTTCACTATATTTTATTTATGGGCAATTTTTTACTATATTTTGGTATCGTTTTTACATTTTTTTTTGTGTCATTTTGTTTTACTATATTTTTGTCCGATTTTTACTATATTATTTAAGCAATTTTTATTATATTTTCTCCTGTATTATTGTGAAAAAGTAAGATTTTTTGGATCCCGAGGGGAAGGGTTTGAACCTGAAAATCGCTTTCGTGAATCCGCTCCTGGTAGGCTAAACTTTAACAGGCAAAATTTCTCCCAAAATGGCTTAGTCGTTTTCGTTAATATACCAATCGGTGCCTATCGATATACTAGACCATATATATAGTTTTCCACCCCTATGGCCCGGTTTTTCAGTGCAGGTTTAAACCACAGACAAAGTTGACTAGAGTTTACCCCATACAAATTGGCCGCTAAAACTAAGTTTAAACTCGCACTGAAGTTTAAACTTGCACTGAAAAACCGGGCCTAAGTTTCATATCATACCAATAACTTTTGATTTACATTACCGATATTTTATACTCGATATTTTAACAATGCCCAGGGTGACGGATATCCAAACAAACCTGACCAAAATGGGATCATAAAAGATCTAGAAACATTCACGCCCTAAGAAGGAGAGAAAACTCGAATAGGTGTTTTAACCGGACACTGCTTTATTGGTAGGCACGCAGAAAGGCTAGGTGTGTCCTACCGACGATGCTGTAGCAGTTGCAAAGATGATGAGGAGGAGGAAACGGTGGAGCACCTCATCTGCAACTGCCCGGCTTTAAGCGGCGCGAAAACGCGCTTTTTGGTAGTACCCTTCCTGGATAGCCTACGCCAGATCGCGGAGCTGGAAATAAAGGACTTGATGGCCTTCATAAAGTAATCTAAGTGGTTCGAGGAGGAGTAACGGTGTCATTTTAGGAGTGTCAGTCCCGGAATTCTGCTATGTAGAGAATCCCAACAACTGAACCCTACGTCCATATCATCTTTAATGATCTCTTTTTAGAATATGGTACGATAGCGATAAACGATATCAATCAGTTTACTTAACGATGCCGATATCGAATGGGAAGAGGTCCTTCAATATTTAAGCCCACTAAACCAATCTGTAGCGATAAATTTTACCTGGCGATATCGATATTTTATATTTGATAATTTCAAACCGATATATTAAGGCCTCAAGTGTTTAACTTTCCCTTCCAACTTCTATACATCCGTGAACAAGTTCACCGGCCCAGTATTCAAAAGGTGGAAACCGCCCCATCTCTACCTCAAGAGAATGACGGTATTGAAAATAGCAAGAGGCACAGACACCGTAGTGATTGTGTGTTCTTATAGAGTAGTACAACAACATCTAGTACGCCCCTGTCATAAATATTATTTCAACTTGAAAGATTGAATAGCTTGAAATGTGACGTGGTCATGGAAAGCCGAGTTCAAACGCGCCGAGCCCAACTCAAGCTGAACAAAAAATCCCGATCTGATAACAGATCGTGTTTGTATGTTTTATACTCAAAAATTGTGTCAGCCTAAAAATCTAAAAAGACATCATATTATTCCAACAAGTGCCACCTTGGACTGACTATGGAACTAAAAAACGAAGTGGCCACTTGACGAAGAACTCTCTCACTCTACAAGAATCTTATCAAAAGCCTTGAAATGTTCCAAAGAAATGATCTTCTACAGCTTTAATTTTTAGTTGAAACCATTTCGCCTCCCTGATTATCATTAAATCAACATTTACGTATCACTCTCACTCATAATCCGATATGAATCGCAACACACTCAAAAAACCAGAAGTACGTATTAATGTAGTTAAAAATGAGCAAAAAAAAAAATTATAAGATAACACATTTTTCACACAACTCTTGCGGCTCTTAAAGCCACTTAGTAAATTAATAAATGCGTGTCAACACAATTAAATTGTTTTAAAGCGCCACGCAAAAAAAAATTAATTCTTAATCCAATCAAATTATACAGAAGAGCAACTAACCTGACGCAATAACCAATTTAAACTGGTTAAAACTCAAATTTGATGGCTGGTATTTAACAATTTTTTCGCACAGGTGAAATTTTAACACTGCATACATTATTATCTTTTTGTGTATGTATTAATGAGGGGTGCCCAAAAACCGGGATCACGTATGGATGAATCAAATAGGGTTGCTGCAAATACTTATTTCTTGAGAGTATTTGCATTCGCAAACACGGAACTTTCGCATTTGCGAACGCGAATCAAAACGGACATTTACTTATTTTAATTTATTTTCTAATTTGTTTAATTAGTTTTTTAATTCTATTTATTTGACTCTTTTTTCTATATTTTTTATTTTCTTTTATTTCTAATTCATTTAATTTTATTTATATCATTTTCTTTTATTTTTTATATTCCATTTTCTTTTATTTTTATTTACTTTTATTTTACTTTGTTTTTATTTTATTTAATTTTATTTTATTTTATTTTGTTTTATCTCATTTTATTTAAATTTTTTATTTTATTTTTTTATTGTTTTTTTTTATTTTTTTTTTGTTTTATCTCATTTTGTTTTAATTATTTTTATTTTATTTTTATTTTTTTATTTTTTTACTTTATTTTATTTTATTTTATTTTATTTTATTTTATTTTATTTTATTTTATTTTATTTTATTTTATTTTATTTTATTTTATTTTATTTTATTTTATTTTATTTTATTTTATTTTATTTTATTTTATTTTATTTTATTTTATTTTATTTTATTTTATTTTATTTTATTTTATTTTATTTTATTTTATTTTATTTTATTTTATTTTATTTTATTTTATTTTATTTTATTTTATTTTATTTTATTTTATTTTATTTTTTTTATCTCATTTTATTTAAACTTTTTTATTTTATTTTTTTATTTATTTTACTTTATTTTATTTTGCTTTGTTCTATTTTATTTTATTTTGCTTACTTCCACTTTATTTTACTTTGTTTTTATTTTATTCAATTTTATTTTGTTTCTATTTTATTTAATTTTTTTTTGTTTTATCTCATTTTGTTTTAATTATTTTTATTTTATTTTTATTTTTTTTTATTTTTTTTTACTTTATTTTATTTTATTTTATTTTATTTTATTTCATTTTATTTTTTTTTTTTCATTCTATTTTATTTTTTTTTTTTTCATTTTATTGTATTTTATTTTATTTTTTTATTTTGTTTTTATTTTTTATTTTTTTTTTTAATTAAATTTAATTTTATTTTATTTTTTGACATGGTGTCCTGCTCTGAACAAGGCAACAAACCGGAATCTGTTAGGTAAAGTCCATAGATCTGGCATGATCTGTATAAGCGGCGCGCTAAGCACAACGCCCAACGAAGCTTTTCAGGTCATTCTAGGCATTCTGCCACTCGATCTAGAAGCGTAACAGGCAGCAGCGGCAGCGGATCTGCGCCTAAGCGAAACGTCTGGCTGGGACGCAAGCACAACTGGACACTCCAGTAATCTAGGATCTTACAGTTTTCTCCCTCTGAGCACAAATCGATGTGCGGCCACAACAGTCGGAGCTGGCTGCTTTAAAATAAACATTCCCAGCAGGAAAGAATGGGAGAGGACGGATCAGAGTCCCGCTACTTATGGCGGCACTTTCATTTTTAACGACGGCTCGAAGTTAGACGGCAGAGTTGGAGGAGGGGTTTATTCAAAGGATCTGAACCTTGAGCTTTCCTTCAGAATACCTGATCACTGCAGTGTCTTCCAAGTTGAAGTCGCAGCAATCGTGGACGCCGCGGCTTGGATAGGTCAATACACTATCGGACAGGTTATTGTTATTATCAGCGACAGCCAAGCGGCCATCAAATCCCTTGGCTCTTATTTTATTTTATTTTATTTTATTTTATTTTATTTTATTTTATTTTATTTTATTTTATTTTATTTTATTTTATTTTATTTTATTTTATTTTATTTTATTTTATTTTATTTTATTTTATTTTATTTTATTTTATTTTATTTTATTTTATTTTATTTTATTTTATTTTATTTTATTTTATTTTATTTTATTTTATTTTATTTTATTTTTTTTATCTCATTTTATTTAAACTTTTTTATTTTATTTTTTTATTTATTTTACTTTATTTTATTTTGCTTTGTTCTATTTTATTTTATTTTGCTTACTTCCACTTTATTTTACTTTGTTTTTATTTTATTCAATTTTATTTTGTTTCTATTTTATTTAATTTTTTTTTGTTTTATCTCATTTTGTTTTAATTATTTTTATTTTATTTTTATTTTTTTTTATTTTTTTTTACTTTATTTTATTTTATTTTATTTTATTTTATTTCATTTTATTTTTTTTTTTTCATTCTATTTTATTTTTTTTTTTTTCATTTTATTGTATTTTATTTTATTTTTTTATTTTGTTTTTATTTTTTATTTTTTTTTTTAATTAAATTTAATTTTATTTTATTTTGTGACATGGTGTCCTGCTCTGAACAAGGCAACAAACCGGAATCTGTTAGGTAAAGTCCATAGATCTGGCATGATCTGTATAAGCGGCGCGCTAAGCACAACGCCCAACGAAGCTTTTCAGGTCATTCTAGGCATTCTGCCACTCGATCTAGAAGCGTAACAGGCAGCAGCGGCAGCGGATCTGCGCCTAAGCGAAACGTCTGGCTGGGACGCAAGCACAACTGGACACTCCAGTAATCTAGGATCTTACAGTTTTCTCCCTCTGAGCACAAATCGATGTGCGGCCACAACAGTCGGAGCTGGCTGCTTTAAAATAAACATTCCCAGCAGGAAAGAATGGGAGAGGACGGATCAGAGTCCCGCTACTTATGGCGGCACTTTCATTTTTAACGACGGCTCGAAGTTAGACGGCAGAGTTGGAGGAGGGGTTTATTCAAAGGATCTGAACCTTGAGCTTTCCTTCAGAATACCTGATCACTGCAGTGTCTTCCAAGTTGAAGTCGCAGCAATCGTGGACGCCGCGGCTTGGATAGGTCAATACACTATCGGACAGGTTATTGTTATTATCAGCGACAGCCAAGCGGCCATCAAATCCCTTGGCTCTTACTCGTACAACTCTGAATTGACGCTCAACTGTCGTCGATCACTACAAGAGATGGCAGGGCACGACCAAGCAGGTTCTTCGGGATAAGGAGCTCTTAGGTATGCCTTTTGCCACATGCAAGCTAATACTGAAAGAGTACAAACTCCGCCAAGCCAACGAAAGGTGGCTGCAATTTACAGGTGGCGGATATGCAAACAAATCTTTAATAGGGGTACTAACCGGGCACTGCCTTATTGGTAGGCACGCAGAAAGGCTAGGTTTGCCCTACCGACGATGCTGTAGGAGTTGCAAAGATGATGAGGAGCAGGAAAAGGTGGATCACCTCATCTACAACTGCTTGGCTTTAAGCGGAGCGAGAATGCTCTTTTTGGGAATTTCCTTCCTGGATATGCTACGCCAGGTCGCGGAGCTGGATAATAAGGACTTGATGGCTTTCATCGAGTCGTCTAAATGGTTCGCGGAGGAGTAACCGTGTCGGCTTAGGAGTGTCAGTTCCGGGATTCTGCTATATGGAGAATCCCGAAAACACAGGGATTTTCCATATGGCCGGGTCCCGGAACTGGCTTTTCAAGGGTTGGTGGTATCACAACGGGACTTTTAATAGTGGCCTAAGTGTGCCTCTGCGGCAGCCCTTTGAACCAAACCTAACCATTTTATTTTATTTTATTTCATTTAATTTTCTTTTATTTTATTTTTTTCTTTACTTTTTTTAAATTTTTTTATTTTATTTTATTTTTTTTTTGTATTTTTTTTTTTGTTTTTTTAATTTTTTTTACGTTTTTATTTATTTTTTTTTTGTTTTATTGTTTTTTTTATATTTTTTTATACTGGTTTTCATTTTAGTGGTCTTGCATTTTTACATATAAGTAAGAATTTTGTGAGCTATAGACCGGGATAATAATTCCTATTAAAACTTTTTTTATATTTTTTTTTTATTTTGTTTAAATTTTTTGTTTTTGTTTTTTTTTTTTTGGTACTAATTAATCCGCAGCATCCCTAATATAATTAATACATAAATCTAATAGACTTAAAACTATAGTATACGCGCATACAATAGGTTAATTGAAGTTTATGTGAGATCTTTGGCACAATCTTGATAAATCAAAATCAATAAATCTGTTTGAAAATTAGCAAGACTTTCTTGTTAATTGCAATGAGATTTGCCTTAATTGATAAAAAAAGTGGTATGGTTGTATTGTTACATATTTATCAGGCTTTCTTAAAAGATATATCGAACCCTTTTCGTGGAATTATCGTAACGTAAATTTTTTTACATCCCTCAGTGTATCATCTAAAATCTATTATATATAAATGCGCAAACATAACAGCTTTCTCCCTTTTTTGCAATAACCACAATTCTAAGGTATATAAAATTTGGTATGTATCGATATGTCTCGCCGAGCAGGGTGTTCGACAACAAAACAAAAATTTAAAAAAAATTAATTATAATATGATTTGAAAATCACACCACTACAAATGCTATACACGCATTCGCTTTATAGAGCCGCTGTTATGGGTGTATGTATGTAGGTATGACCACTTGCATTGTTGTGTTTGCATTCATTGCAGTAGGGTGAGTTGTTTTGTTGGCAGCAATAAGATAACATGAGCCAGCGCGTCAACTTTATTAATTCAGAGAAGCAAATGCTTTTGAAAACAAGCACAAATAAGCTAGAACATGCAC
This sequence comes from Campiglossa producta, assembly GCA_964058755.1. NCBI lineage: Eukaryota > Metazoa > Arthropoda > Insecta > Diptera > Tephritidae > Campiglossa > Campiglossa producta. Next base: position 12,727,714 of record CAXKVI010000003.1, read on the forward strand.
AAGGCCCTTCGTGGCTAGACTTAGTGAAATAAAATAAAATGGAAAATTAATAAAATTAAAAAAAAGTAAAATCAGAAATAGAAAAGTGATTGAAAGTAAAAAAATAAAATTTGTTGGAAATGAAAGGAAAGGGAATAATATAAAATAAATAAAAATAAAATTAAAAAAAAGTAAAATCAGAAATAGAAAAGTGATTGAAAGTAAAAAAATAAAATTTGTTGGAAATGAAAGGAAAGGGAATAATATAAAATAAATAAAAATGAAACAAAATGAAATAAATAAAATATTAAATTAAGAAAATAATAGGAAAGGAAAGGGATGGATAAAAGGAAAATTAAGGTAAGTTAAGGTAAGGAACGGAAAATATGACAGAAAAATCAAAGGGAAAGGAAAGGAATGGAAAAGAAAAAAGGAAGGGAAGAAAGGAAATGTAATGTAGGTAAAGCAGTGGAAAAGAAAAGCAAAAGGAGAAAGACAAAGAAAGGAAAGAAGAACAAAAGAAGGGAAAGAAAAGGTAGCGAGGAAGAAGGTATGGAAAATAAATGAAAATAAAAAGAAAGAAAAATAAAGGAAAGAAAGGTAATGAAAAGCTAAAAAAAATAAGTTAAGGAAATGAATGAAAGAAAAATAAAAGCAAAGGAGTTGCGGAAAGGAACAAAAGAAAATAAGGAAACGGTAGGAAAGGAAAGGTAAGGAAACGAAATGACAGGAAGGGAAGTTTAAGAAAAAAGTGAAAGAAAATAAAGGTAAGAAAAAAATAAAAGAAAAGAAATGAAATGAAAAAAAAAATGAATAAAATGAAAGGAAACTAAAGCAACGGAAACGAAAGAAAAGGAAAGAAAAAGAAAATAAAAGGAAAAAAGGAATGTAATGGAAATGGAAAGAAGGATCAGATAAGAATATAAAAGAAACGAAAAGAAAGAAAAAGAAAGAAAAAGAACAGAGAAGAACAAAAAAGAAAGAAAGAAGGGAAATAAAATGAAATGAATGAAGAGAAAAGGAAAGAAAAGGAACAGAAAGGAGAAGATAAGGAAAGGAAATAAAAGGGAAGAGAAGGAAAGAAAAGCAAAGAGAATAAATTGAGATGAAAGGAGAGGAAAGGAAAGGAAATAAAAGCAAATTAATGCTAAGGAAAGGAAAGGAAAGAAATACGTATGAAGACGACCTAAGAAGAATAAATAATTATCAACACTGAAACTATATTACTGAATGATGTAAAGAGGGAGGAAAAGGCAAAATGAATAGGAATGTATAGAAACCAAAAATATACAAAATATGGAAAAGAAAGGCAAATTTAAGAAATAGCAAAAAGGTAGGAAAATAAAATAAGGTTTTGTGGTTGAATTTCAATCACTGGGCGAACTCTAGTTCTTATAATTGTGCCAAAAATTTGTTTCATTTTTATAGACTGGAACAATTTACACAGTAATAAAAAAAAAACTCTCTTGAAAAATTTGTTACGATAACTTCGCGGAAAGGGTCGATATTTATATAGCTATGGATTATTTAGACTGCATTTGTAGAATAATTAACATCATACCAATTACTCAATTTTTCGCAGAAGTTAATAAATGAAAAAGTCCATTAGCAAGAAGTTAAATAGTTATTTGAGTTTTCAATTCGAGTAGGTTAGCAGCTGCTAGGCGCCAAAGAACGGAATGTTTCAAGTATAATCTATACTCGTATATACAAAATTCTAACTCGAAATTTTGTTAAAGCTAAACAGCCGATCTACTGGCCCGATTTTTTTAATTCAAATTTTAAATTAAAACAATGCTAGACATGAATGACAGCACCCATCATTTTTTTCATATTGCCCCTAAGAAAGTGATGGTAAATCCTGATTTAAATATAAAGCAGGTTAGGTTGGGACTAGGGAGAGGGTTAGGCTAGGCTAGTAGCATATAAGAGAAAAAAATCTAAACAAATACCCTTTCTAAGAATTTTGCACAAGCGACACTGCTTTCCATTATCACCTTTAAAAAATGCCAAAAAAATATTTCGTTAATTTCTTGCGTAAATAAATTTCATGCACAATTATTATTTATTGTTTAATGCAAAAGATAGCCAATTTCTGATTTCAGACATACAAATAAATACAAGTGCATAATATAAAATGTAAAGTGGCAATAAAATAATGACTTTTGCAAATATAACATATAACTATTTGAACTTAAGCCCTGGAAAAAACCAGTTAAATGTAAACAATAAACGATTTGCGCACGTTTCTGGTTCTGGTGTTAAGTGAATATTTGCACTATTTGTATAAGAGTAAATAAATATGTTAGCCGTATTTAAGTATAGTCATATTTAGTAACAGTTGTCTGGAAATATGCATAGCTACTTGCGTCATATAGTCGCATGAGTATTGCAGACTGTAAACAGGGTAGGATTAGGCGCAGAAGAGGTAGCTGGGTTAAGGGCCTAGCCGTTACTTTTTTGTATGCTGTATTTTAATTTAATTATTTTTTTTTTGTCACATTTTGATAACTTTTAATTTATTTTAGAATTTTTTTAACTTTTTTTTTATAATTTTTTTTTTTTTTAATTTTTTTTATCTTATATTATTTTATTTTATTTTGTGATATTTTTTATTTTTTTTTTATTTATTTTTTTTTTTTTCATCTTAATGTGTTGTATTTTACACAAATCTAGCCAAATTCAAAATTTTGAGAGCCCTTAACAAATTATTGGCTTAAAATTGCAAATCCGTCCCTGACTGTAACTCTTTCAACTATTTCTAAGCTGTTTTTTTTTTGCAACCTATTATTTGAAATTGTCCCCACTAATTGTGTGAAGTACTAACATTGTAAATAGACAAAATTTGATAGAGCAAGTGAATTTTTAACTAAAAAAAAACGGAGTATGGCCTTAACCCATTTACGACCAAATAATAAAAAATACGCCAATTTGCTTGCAAAAACATTTAAATACAAAACACTCACATATGGAAATGTGAACTCTCCAAATTGTTGGTTTGTTTTCATAATTTAACAAAAATAAAAGCAAGACCGCCTCCGGTTTGCTGTAAATTGCTCATTTGACTGCCATATTGCTCAACATATTTTAAAGATTTTAATAGTTTTTTTTGTTTTGGTTTTGGGTTTTCTTGCTTTCGTGCTAGTGTGTATTACGCAACAGCTAGCAAGTAGATATTTTTAATGGGAATTTTTTTAATATATATATTTATTTGTTGCTGAGCAATTTTTTTATTTAATTTGTGGAATTCTGGGAAAGTTTGTAAACAAAAAATATACAAGACTATTAAAACAGAAGCCGTCATTTATAAAAACATTTTTTTTTTTTTCAAAAAAAAAATTTTCTAATTTTCAGCAAATTTTTATAGTTCATTTATATTTCATTATACTTTTTTATTTCAATTTTAGTTTATTTTATTTTCCTTTATTTTCTTTATTTTATTTTATTTTATTTTAGTTTTTTTATTTTATTTTTTTATTTATTTTTTATTTTAGTTTTTTATTTTTTATAATTTTTTTTTATTTTTATTTATTTTTTTACTTGATTTCATTTCATTTTCTTTATTTTTCATTTTATTTTATTTAACTTGGTTTCATTTCATTGTTTTTATTTTTTTATTTCATTTTTTTACTTTATTTTGTTTTAGCGTATTTGATTTTATATCATTTTTTATTTTTTAGTCTATTTGAATTTATTTTATTTTATTAATTTTACTTTGTTTATTTTATTTTACTTTGGTTTTTTATTTACCTTATTTTAATTCATTTTATTTTTATTTTAGTTTTGATTTTATTTATTTTTTTATTTTTTATCTTTTTTTTGTTTGATTTTATTTTTTTTTTTTTGTTTTATTTATTTTTTTTTTTTTTTTTATTTTTTTTTTTTTTATTTTATTTTTTTTTTTTTTTTTATTTTATTTTATTTTTTTTTTATTTTCGTTTTATTTTATTTTATTTTTATATTTTATTTTGTTTTATTTTATTTTATTTTATTTTTTATTTTTATTTTATTTTGTTTTATTTTATTTTATTTTATTTTATTTTTATTTTATTTTTTTTGTTTTATTTTATTTTATTTTATTTTATTTTATTTTATTTTATTTTGTTTTATTTTATTTTATTTTATTTTATTTTATTATTTTATTTTATTTTTTTATTTTATTTTATTTTTTTATTTTTTTTTTATTTATTTTTTTTTTTATTTTAAAACTTCTTAAGTCTGGAGCAAGCTGTTGCTAATATGACTCATAGATTCGCTCTACTCCCGCTCACTTTACTTTGATTACATTTACGGTAGTCATTGTAATTATATGTAAATATTTTTTACTCAATCAGTTTACTAGTAGCGCATGTCTGAGGTATTATCTATGACTTCACAATTATTTCCTTACTGATAAGATAACTAATTGAAATATATACCGAAGTTATTCCATATAATATTTATAGATTTTGCTTAAGTGTTTGATAGTTTTGTTTACTTAATCTCATAGTTTATTACTTTGATAAAAAAAGTTTAGTATAGGAAATCTTTTGGACTTACATATATGTATGTATGTATAAAAAATTTTTATCGTTAAAATATTGAAAGCCCTTAATTAAAGATGTCAAAACTTTCGAAGACAGAGATTTAACCCTCAACTTTGAAAAAAAAAACCAGCACAGCGAAAATGAGTATATCAAACCAATTTTTTGCTTTTTAGTCTTCTCGCTCTTTCTTTCCCTACAGGGTTTGTATGGCTTGCTCGTGTTGCATCTAAAGGTTATCCATTTTGAAGTGTTTTTTGTTAGCATAAGTTAGGATAGATGCCTTTTTTCTGCTCTCTAACAATGTGCACTCTGCTATTCAAATTTAATTGACAGCAATTGTCAGTTGTAGTTTGTTGGTTTGTATTGTTTGCCGAATAATACGAAAAAGGATTGCACGCAGCGTATGCGGAATTTGACATCATTTATTACAGCACGCGCCGATGAATTCTCCTTCAAGTGAGTAATTGTGTCACTTTATTGATTTGCTTGGACATCATTTTTTTTTTTTTTGCTAGAGCGCCATTTTTAACCCGTAAGTTCTCTCACGGAAGGGTCGTATTGGTCCCTGAATGGAGAGTTCGTTAAAATGACATGTCACTATTTTTTTTTAATTTTTTTTTTTTCTTTTTTTTTAGTTTTTTTTTTTTTTAATATTTTTCACTTATTTTATTTTATTTTGTTTTAGTTTATTCTGTTTTATCATTTTTATTTTATTTAATTTGTTTTATTATATTATTTTTTTTTTTTTAATTGAATACTTTTTAAATTTTTTTACTTTTTTTTATATTATTTTTTATTCAATTTTATATTATTTTATTCAAATTTATTTTATTTTATTTTTTCCGTTTTATTTTACTTTATTTCATTGTATTTATTTTATTTTACGTTAATTTAATTTACTTTCTTTATTTGATTTTTTTATTTTTTTTTTCTTTTTATTTTTTTTTTATTTTTTTTTTCTTTTTATTTTTTTTTTTATTTTTTTTTTTATTTTACTTTTTTTTTCTCTCTTAGGTATTTTGTATATTTTTTTTTATTTTTATTTTTTTTTATTTTTTTTTTCTTTTTATTTTTTTTTTATTTTTTTTTTATTTTACTTTTTTTTTTTTTCTTTTGTATATTTTGACGCAAATGAAAAAGCCAAAAAATATTACGTCAAATTTTCAACCGCTGATCTATAAATGGTCACAATTGTTGTCGCTGCATTTTGATCGATTTTGATATTTTTATTCGTTTTGCTGTGCCAACTAGTTTTGTGACTTTGAACTTGGCCATTAGCAGTGCCGGCAAAATAATTTTTTTTTATTTTACCATAATTTTGTGATAATTTGCCAAGTTTTTTTTTTTATTATATTGCCGGTTTAAATGCGTCCAAAAAATAAATAAATATTTCAAACCACAACTTATAATAGGTAACGCTAAAGTAAATAAAAACATTAAAACTGTTATCGTTTGGTTTACCTGCATCAACGCCGTAATTGGCAATTTGCCATTGAAATATTGAATGCAATGCATTTTCAAATGCTTGAATGCACAAAATTTTGTGTTTGGAAATAAATGAAATGCGATTATTTATGGAAATGCATATGGATGTGTATATATAAGAGAATATTTTGTTTACACACAAAGCAACAGGGACCGCAAATAATGATCAATTATCTAGGTATTGGGACAATTTTCCTTGAAAAATTTGATTCACAGACAAATTTTTTTTTGGAAATATCCAATAAATAAAGCATTCGAAGTTGTTGCATACTTTAAGGCGTTAAATTTACCTTTTTGTTTTCTCTGATCTTTGTATTTTCTTACATAAATATTTTGTTTAAGAGCATCCATAATAATTCAACATATAATTCGCTAGGAAAGAGAGTTATATGGAGCTCTAAAGCGTCAATTTAGTTGAACAATCCCAAAAAAGCATTAGAAGTTGTTGCATACTTCAAGGCGGAAAATTCCTTTTTTTATATAGTATGTCGTGTGTCTTGTTTTATCTGAGAGCGCTATAGTAAAATATTCTGGCATATATTTGCCTAGCATTGACATCTCAAATGGAATTTCATTCGGAATATCCATAAAATTAAGCATTTGAAATTATTGCATACTTCAAGGCGCCAAGTTTTCATTTTTTATTTCCTCTGATCTTTCTAGTCGTTTGCATAAAGATTTTGTTTAAAAGCAGTCACAATATTCCAGCATATAATTCATTTGAAAAAGGATTATATCGACCTCTAAATTGTTGCATACTTTAAGGCGGGAAAGTTCTTCATTTATATCAAAAATTTTCCTTGTACTTTGTCTAAAAATTGTATCTGAGGGCACCTATAGTGAAATATTCTGGCACATAATAACCAAGCAGAGAAATCTAAAGTGAAGTTCCATTTGGAATATCGAGAAAATAAATCATGCAATATCATTGCATACTTCAAGGCGCTAAATTTTATTTTCTTTTTTCTCTGTTGCTTCTAGTTCTTTGAGTTATATCAATCTCTATAGCTTGTTTTTATTCCGACTACCCAAAAAAAACATTAGTAATTATTGCATACTTCAAGGCGCCAAAGTTCCTTTTTTATTGTCTGGTTTTCCGAATAGTCTTTTGCAAGATGTTGTCTGATAGCAACCATTGTACAACTTTTCAGCAAGAATGAGCTAGAATAGACCGTGTTTTGGTCGACCCCTAAAGCAGGGATGGGCATTATTAGTCGGAAAAATAGGTCAAGTCAAGCGCTTGAAAACAACTTTGTAAATTTATTTAAAAAAAAAAATAATTGGTAAACTGTGGAAACTATGTCAGCATAATTTTAGGCGTTTGATTTTGACCTATTTTTCGAACTCTAACAATTAGATAATTTGAGTGACGATAGTTATTAAAAAAAAAACAAAGTTCATTTTCGGTATCATTTCGGTACTGTTTCGGAATAATTTCGGAAGTGTTTCCAGAAAGATTCGGAACTATTTTGGGATCACTTGTGGACCTTTTTCGGAATTATTTCGGAGCTCTTTTGGCAACATTTTGGTAACATTGCTATTACTCAAAAAGTTTCAAAAAGATGAATTTTTTTTTATTTGAATAATTTTTTATTCGAAGTGGCCCAACCCTGCCCTAAAGTGTCATTTTGTCCGGAATATCCAAAAAAAGAAAAAATTTCAATTATTGCAATGAATTTTGGTCTGATCTCTCAAGTCTTTTGCATAAAGTTTTTTTTCTGAGAGCAGCCATAGTGAAATTACGCGGCAGAAGGTCTGGAAATTATTGCATACTTTTAGGCATCAAATTTCAAATTTAATTTTTTTATGATTTTGTACAAAGATTTTGTCTGACAGCAGCATTTGTTAAATGTTCAAGCTTAAAAAGAAGTAAGTTAGAATATATTAACCCTCTAGCGACCTCTCAACTGTAATTTTGTTGTGCCTATTCTAAAAAAGAATGAAAATTTTGTTTTCGTGGGAGATATAATATTCCAAAATTATTCTCGTTATTTTCTCTATATGAGACTGAGTTTTTTTATTCTCATTTGATAGTTATAGTAATACTGTTGCATAGCATTATTTATTTCTGTCAAAATATTGTCAAAAGTTTTGTAAGTTAAACTTGTTAATGACTATTTATTCTCACACAAATTTTTATGCACACCCACCATTGTTCATATGTCTACATATTTCATAATCAGTCATTCATTTAGTAACTTGTAAATAACTAGTTAAAGAAATTCATATATTTTATTATAACAAACGAAAGAAAAATATTCCCATAAGAGTTGAGCAATTTAAAAAAAACTTGGGAGTAATAAATTACTACAAACGGAATTAGCCTGAAAACATAATTTTTTTTGGATTCGGTATCGCCTTCTCTTTTAGTATTAAATTTTAGCTCTGATCCCTTACTGTTCTGACTAAAACTTCTAGAACTGTCAAAATTAGAAAATCCGCTCTCAGTACGAGAGCAACACCAAAGAGTACGGGATCGCTAAAATGGTAGAACTGCCAAACTTATTCGCTTGACAGTTCTACAAAAAGTAGTCAGAATTCATATGGCCGGGCCCCGGGACTGACTTTCCTAGTGTTTGGTGGTATCACAACGGGCCTTTTATTACTGGCCTAGGTGTGCCTTTGCGGCAGCCACTTCTACCTACCTACCTAGTCAGAATTTACCAGCAAAAAATCGGCTGACTAAATCTTGCAACTCTCTGACTGAAGAGAACTAAATTTTCTGCTCTTACCAGTCAGAAAAGTGGCGTATGAGATCACTTTCCTGTAGTTCGTGACTGTTTCTGACTATTTCTGACTCTTTCTGACTGTCAAATTGGTGTAAGGGCTCAGAGCTTTTATCTGCTGAAAAATTCAAAATACTAAAGTTAGCGTCAACTTTTTGGCACCATTTCCAGCGGTCTATCTGTCAAAAAAGCTGACGCTAATTTTAATACCCACTTTATCGCGACTATTACCCATTGTTGTTCTAGGTTTAAACAGTTGCGGAGGCCAAATTTTTTTATCGCTTATATAAATAGCATATGTAGACTGTATTTGCCTACGACAAATATATGCCAGCGTATGTTAATCGAAATTCAAACAAATGGCTAAATGCTTGCGTAGCAAAATTTGGTCTTGAAATCTTAATCCATGGCACAATAAGAATATATAAACATTAGGGTGGTTCAAAAAAATATTATATAGCTTTTTTTTTTAATTGTACTTCGAAAAATGAATTCCTAGAAAATCCGAATCCGCCATCACAGTTGAATAACAAGTCGAAGTTCTGCCTTAACTCCGAAAAAGTGGTTCCGTATATTCATTCGTTTTTTGAGGTTAGGACCGAACCACAACACAACGAATTATTATTATTTTTTTTTTATAGTGGTATTATTTTGTCGAATGACCAAAAAATTCAGAACCGAATAAGGCCTGAAAATTGGTATGATTTTTCGGATTCATGCTTTCAATTCGGAAATCTGGGGAAAGCAAATTCTTGAAGAATATTTAGGTCCGGTTTTTCACTGAAAGTTTAAACCTTACGGCGAGTTTAAACGACCAATTTGTATGAGATAAACTCTAGTAAACTTTGTCTGTGGTTTAAACTTGCACTGAAAAACCGGGCCTTTATGTTCCAACACATAATGCTCCGGCGTCAAGTTATAAAAATTTATGATTTTGCGGTTTTTTTTGTTCCTAATCTAACTTTTTCAGTCAATGGTTAATTCCAGATTCTATTGTCATTATTTTATCAATATTTTTATTCTTTCTGAATAACTTTTACTCAACGAAAACGCATTTTTATAATCTTAAAATAACAGGATCGAGAAAAATTTGGAGGTATGGTAACCCTATACATAAAAATGGGCCAAATAATTTTCAGCTAAATATTTTTGTTAAGGTGGAAAAAATTTGTTTTATTCGCACCCCACTAAATATAATGGACCAACTTATTATATATAACTTTTTTTACTTAAATGGTTTCGCAGTTGTATTGCAGACATTATATCAGTCCTAAAAAATCTCCTCTTAATATAAATATTTTATTTGAAACGATTTAGGAAGTACTTGTTTTTGTCATTGTAAAAATAAAACAAGTTTATTTTCAAAAAAAACACCAAGCTTTTGAGGTTTTGTCACACACAACACCTACGACAATGCGTCATATGGCCTAAAGGCCCAATTACATGATATACTTTGTAGGATCCATTTTTTTACAAAGTTTATGGAACGTAAAGCCAAGCAGAAGTTTGGCAAATCGGCAAAAACGAGGCGCACATCTGTCAAAGTTTTTACAAAGTTTTATGTAATTGAGGCTTAAGAGTGCCTTAGGGCTCAATAAGTCTTTACGTATACCTAACTTAACTTAAGGCCAACGTGGTATATGAGAAACCTGTATATATTGTTAATAAAAAGTTAAGGCAAATTTTGGCTTAAGTTAAGTTAAGTATACGTAATGACTAATTGGGCCTTTACTGACAACAACTTCCGTATTTTAAGGTAAAGAGTTGTAGAAGAACGAAAATATATTAACCAAGGGATTTAATATACACAATCAAACATGGATATTTACACAAGCACAAAGGTACACCTTTTATAAATAAGGTGTGATTTTGAGCATATAACTATTTACAGTTATATACGAGCACATCTATGCATATGTGTGGTATGTATGGAATCAATAACAATTGAGACTAAAAACTCATAAAGAAAATTTATTCACAAAAATGGTGCTAGGCACAATAACATTAACATTGCTGTCACAAATACTTGACAAATATTTGACATGCTAATAGCTTTATTTCTTTCCTGCGAATTATGAATAATTATTCCTAAAAAAGTGTTCTTTGGAAAAATTAGCAGCGAATTCAGTAGCTTTTTGACATTTAATTGAGAGAGAGAGCGCCAATTCGCTGCAAGTTATTGCTGGAGATTTTTCGTCCAGCAGAAACTAGCGGTGCAGTGAAATAAGTCCCAAATGAAATAACTCCCATGAAATAACTCCCAATGAAATAAGTCCCAATAAAAATGAAATAACTCCCAACTTTATTAAATGAAATAACTCCCAAAGAAGGAAATGAAATAACTACCAATATTTGGCAGTTATTTCATAGTGAAACCACAAGTCCCAAAAAAAATGAAATAACTCCCAAATGAAATAAGTCCCAAAAAAATGAAATAAATCCCAAATCCAAATTTGAAATGGTATCTTTATACTATATAATCAGTTACAATGAGATTTGAAAAATACAGGAAATTATTATGTTCATAGATGGGTGAATGTAACAATTACATGAAAACCTGAATTTTGAATCTAAAAATGAAGCTTTAATAGCCCTCCTTAGGCTCGCTTCATTTAAGTTCAAAAAATTTGAATTTATGTAGTTGAATAAATGTGTATAGCATTTTGTTGACTTTTTATTTGTTA
>CAXKVI010000003.1:12739313-12759313 GCA_964058755.1 Campiglossa producta
ATGTAGTTGAATAAATGTGTATAGCATTTTGTTGACTTTTTATTTGTTATTTAATAAAAAATACTGGAAAAACCTAGTAAAAGTAAAACGGAATTATTTTGCAACCTTATTAATTGATATATAAAAAATGGTGTGGAAGGGGGTGGGCGGCGCTGCCCCGGCGCGAGCGCGTAACAGGCCGCGCGGCGGTGCGCGCGACGCGACGCGACGTCCCCCCCCCCGCTCCCCGCCGTTTCTAACCTTTTCGTAATATTCGATATGAATTAAAATCAACTGCTTAAAACATCCAAGTGGTACAATTGAAAATGTACCATCAATTAAAATCTGTTTATTGTTGTTGTTGGGAACGTCAAAATTCTAACAAGAACTGATGGCGTACAGATCAATGTTTTGATACAGATTTCTTTACAATAGTTATAGAAACCGTTAGAAGAACGTCGAAATTTGATAAAATTGTATTTTTAAGAAAATGAAATAACTCCCAAAAAAAGTGAAATAACTCCCAATGCCTGGATTACAAACAATGAAGTAAGTCCCAACAAAAATGAAATAACTCCCAATTTCCAAAAATTATGAAATAACTTGTAACGAAGCTTTTCTGTTGCCCCGTTGCTTCTTTGATAATTGCAGGGGTATACTCGCCGTCTCCAGAGTCCAGTTACAATAAATTTGTAAATATGTATGGGACACCATGCAAATCGCTTTTCATATCATCTTTATTTAACTCTAATCTTATTCCTATAATTTCACTTAATTCATTTATAAATGTAGCGTTGTAATTTAATGGTCCGGCCGTGTTCCGTTAGACGGATCCCGTTAATTCTGCCGCGCTTGGCGTCACTGCCTTACGTTGGCGTTGCTCTGCTTGCGTTTACGTTTCTCTGTCGCGCCTTATACCGGCACTCTGCTTGCGTCGACGTTGGCGTCGTTCTGCTGGCGTTTGATGTTGGCGTCGCCCTCTCGCGTCGTGTGCTGCTGCTCTGCTGGCGTCCGATGTTAACGTTAGCGTATCTGCGCAGCGCTGGATGTTGACGTAGCTGCTTCGCGGAGTACTTGCGGCGCGGTTCACTTGGACGCAGGTGAGCGGGCGTCGCCTGTTCGCGGTTTGCACGTTACGGTGGCGTGGCCTTTGCTTTTGCGGGTGCGAACGAGGTCTCAAGTAGTGTTTGGTGGTATAACCGACACATTCACTAGCCTAATTCCACGACTCACTCCTATGAAGCAATTCTTTCTTGCGCAGGTAATCACCGATCCACAATCGAGAAGTGCTTCAGTAGTAGCTCTGGTCGCAACCACAGCTCCGTGCTGACTGACTGCTGTGCTGCTGTGTCGCTTCGTTTATAGCTGCGGATTCTGGTGTTGCTAGCTCCAATTGTTGCGTTGCCATGGTTACTATGTTGCTGAAACATGTTGTTTTGATTGTGCTTCTGCGACTTGTTGTGATGGTGTGTTTGCGTTTTGTGTGGGCCAAATTAACGTGTTTATATTTGGTCCTCACACTCCCCCCCCACTTCGGAGAGTCAGCCTTCGGTACCCAGTATTCGTATGTGGGCCTTACTTTTTACTACGGTGACTGCGTACTTTGGTGTGCGGAACCTTACTCGGGTACGGCTTTCGCCTGCTGCAATGCGTCGGAAAGTTCTTCGTACCTCGCTTGCTATCTCCGGGAATCGGTCCATCATCGGCCCATCTGCGTCTTGTGCCTCGACCGTCACTACTAGTTGTTCTTCTGTTGTCGGTTGTGGCTCCGTTTCTCCTTCTGGTGGTGGGACGTGTCGGGATTGATGGATGTCTGTGGTGTTTGGTTTTGGTGCTGTGTGGCGTTGGTCTATGGGCGTGTTAGTTTGGGTCGTCTTCTGCGTAGTTTGGTTTTCCTGTAGGAACCTGGCCAACATTTCTTTGCGCTTTCGGCTTGCCATTTCTTCCGTGAACGGCTGTCGAATCAGCCCTGGGCCTCCTTCTCCGCGTCCCGTGTACCTCAGTACCCTCTCCATATTTTCTACCACCTAGACGCCACAGTCGTTGTTGTTGTTTTGCTGCGGTACCTCCAATATCACCTCCTGGGCTTTAAACCCGTCATGCCCGTAACGCTGCATGTATTCCCACCGTAGGAAATCCATCCAGGCCTGCGTCGCGTGCGGAACTTTTGCCCTGTGCATTGAGTCCGCTACCCATACGTACCGCTCCTGCCAGCACTCCTTGTCGGCGACGTGGTGTGTGACTGCTGCATTGGCCAGAACCAGCAAGTACCAATGTTTGGCTACGTTGTGGGGTGCAAGGATCACACTCTTGCCAAACAAGTCAACGTTCCGGACCCAGCGATGTATGCGTCTGTAGCTTTCCTCCTGGTTTCCTTTTTGAGTTAGCTGACCGACCACGAAAGGGCTGAGAGTAGTATTTTGTTGCTCGTGTAACTCTTCCAGTCCCTTTGCCCAAGCATCGATGACGTGGTCGGTCAGCCAGTGTGACCCTTTGAGCGAGTTGAGGTCGCTTTCATAGAGGGGTATGCCGCCTCGTCTTGCCGGGAATATTGTCCTAGGCCCTTCTTTGCCTGGTGCGGCTGCGTCTTCATCTGAGGAGAGCTCGATTACAGCTAACAATACCTTTTCTGGTGAGGCCGCGTCTTCATCTGAGGAGACCCCTATTACTGGCGGCGATTGTTCTGCCTTGTGTACGTCACTACCCGGTGTGTCGACTTGCATCTCCTCATCCTCTGTATTTATCCGGTTGAGTACGCCTGTTGCCGGTACAGATTTGATTTTGTCGTAGGCCTGGGTAGCGGCTTCCTTCCATTTTGCTCTGCGCGTTGTGCGTACCATCAGCTCTGCTGCTCGTCTGGCTGCTTCCGCTGTGCGCCTGGCTTCGTTTTCGGCATAAGTTGCGGCGATGGCCGATTCATTGACCGCGGTGGCGTCCTTATCTACCCCTTTAGTTGCGCGCTTTGCGTTGTCGCCATCTGCTGCTTGTGCCGATGCGTTGGTCGTGGTACAGTTTGCTTGTGCGGCTGTTGCGCGCAACGCTGCGCGGGTGCCGCCTTCTGCTGTGGTTGTGCGTACTGGGGCGGGCTTGGTGTTGGCGTCGGAGCCTGCCGTGTATGTAGGCGCAGTAACGCGCACGACGTCAGCGTATGTTACAGTGCGCTTGCGGTTGTCGTCAGCGCCTGGATCGCGTGGTGGTTCAGGGGCGCGCGTGACGCCTGTTCCCGTAACTGCGTGCTTGCGGTGGCCGTCAGTGACTGAAGCGCGTGCTGGTGTAGCGACGCCCTTGAAGTCTGCGGCCGTTACTGCGCGTTTAGTGGTGCGCTTGTTGATGACGTCGGCGCCTGCAGCTCCCTCCATCAAAACGATTCTCGGGCGTTTTGCCTCCTCTTCCTCGTAGCGCTTGCGCATGCGCTTGATGCTGTTGGTCAGTTTATTGCTGTAACTTTCCATGTCGGTTGTTGATTAGTTTTAATCGGGGAAAAAAAAATTCTTAGCAAAATATACTTGTTGTCACCTCAGTGGTTTGCGATCGAATGACCGGAGCCTGCATTTTTTTTTTCTCGTCCTTGATTTTAATTATTTAAATTAGTTTTAACTTCTTGTGGGGGTCTCTGCCGTATGGTATGCCTTTAATTCGGCAATGCTGACCGTCCTTTCCTTTCCCCCGTCCCTCTTTCTCAACTTTACTATGACTGGGGAGGTGTACCCTAGAACTTGGTATGGGCCGTCGTATTTGGGAGCTAACTTTGCCGCGAATCCCTCAGTGGCCTTGGACAAGTGATGCTCCTTTACGAGTACTAGCTCGCCGATCTCGGGGGTCCATTTTCTCCGCCGTAGATTGTAGTGCCTGGCTTGATCTGCCGCCGCTCGCTCCATGTTTTGCCTCACTATCTTAAAGGCTTCCTGCATCCTGGTGTGTTTTTCATCGGCCGTGGCTGTAGTCGTGCCGGTTCCGATGTTAACTTCGTCGAACAGTGCCCCTGGTAGTCGCGGTTCCCGTCCTTGTACGAGGAAGGCTGGACTATACCCTGTAGATGCGGTGACACTGGTGTTTATGGCAAGCTCGATCTCTGGGAGAAGGTCGTCCCATCTGTTGTGTTGTGACCTGGTGAGTTGTGCTATGATCCTCTTGACTGTTCTGTTCGCCCGTTCCGTTGGGTTTTCTTGCGGGGTGTAGGGCGCCGTAAATTGTTGTCGTATCCCCATCTCCTTTAGGTAGCGTTGCCACATTGTACTCGTAAATTGTACGCCGTTGTCTGATATGAGGATTTTGGGAACGCCAAATCTGGCGAGGATGCGCTCTCTGAATGCGCGGCGAAGACCCTCTGCTGTAGCGCGCCTCATGGGGATCAGTTCCACCCATTTACTAAAGCGGTCGAAAAATACAAGTAACATCGTGTTTCCATGTGTGGATCTCGGAAGTGGCCCAACGAAATCGACGCATATCGTGGCAAATGGTTCTTGAGCTACCTGTGAGAGCATCTTTCCAGCCGGCTTTTGCTGTGTCTCCTTGTATTTTTGACAGGACTCACATTGACGTACATATCGACTTATATCCCGGAACATTCCGGGCCAGTAATACCGGTTGGCAATCCGCGCTACTGTCCGGCGGATGCCCATGTGCCCAGCGGTTGGAATATCGTGGTTTTCTTCTAACACTCGTCGTCGTAGTGGTGTGGGTACACAAAATTTCCAGGGGACCGCTTCTTCATCATGTGACCGGCAGGGAATATGGCGGTACAGGTGTCCATCTTGCATTATGTAGTCCGCATATTTCTCCGGGTTAGTGTGGACTTCATTCACTCGCTTGCACCACCACTTGCATTGTGGCTCTGTTGTCGTTGCTAGTCGTAAGGTTTCCAATGGCTGTCGTGATAGTGCATCCGCTACCAGGTTCAGCTTTCCTTTCCTGTACTCGATGTCGAAGGTGTGTTGTTGGAGTTCCAAGGCCCATCGTGCTATACGGCCGGAGGGACTTTCTATGGAGTTTAGCCATTTTAGTGACATGTGGTCCGTGATTACCTTGAACCGGTACCCTTCTAAGTATGGCCTCATTTTACGTATTCCCCAGACGATAGCGAGACATTCCTTCTCAGTGGATGAATAGTTGGTCTCTGCCTTGTTAAGTTTCCTGCTGGCATAGGCGATCACGCGTTCTCCGCCTTCCAGTTCCTGTGTCAACACGGCTCCTAGTCCGAAGTTGCTTGCGTCGGTTTGTAGGGTGAAGGTCTTGGTAAAATCCGGGCAGGCGAGTATCGGTGCTTCCGTCAGTTTCTGCCTTAGAACCTCGAAGGCTTCCTGTTGTTCGGCCCCCCACTTCCAGTGTTTGCCCTTTTTCAGCAGGGCGGTGAGTGGCTGGCTGATTGTGGCGAAGTCGGGTACGAATCGTCGGTACCACGATGCTATACCGAGATATTGACGTACCTCTTTCACGTTCCTTGGTGGTTTCAAATCTTTGATGGCAGCAACTTTCTCGGGGTCGGTGTGAATTCCTTTGTCGCTTACTACGTGGCCTAGGTATCGGAGTTCCTTCTTTAAAAACTCGCATTTCTCTGGGTTTATCCTGAGGTTGGCGCGTTGTAATCGTAGTAGTACTTCCTTCAAGTTGCGAAAGTGCTCTTCCAGCGTGGATCCTATGACGATTATGTCGTCAAGGTATGCGAACGCGTAAGGTTCCATCTCCGGTCCAATGACCTGGTCTAGCGCTCTTTGAAACGTTGCAGGCGCGGAATGTAAGCCGAAAGGCATAACACGCCACTGGAATAACCCGCGTCCTGGTACCGTGAAGGCTGTGTAGGGGCGGCTCTGGGGTTCCAATGGTATTTGCCAGTAACCATTTTTCAGATCTAAGCTGCTGATGTATTTCGCTTGTCGAAGCTTGTCCAGTATGTGTTGTATTCTGGGTAAGGGGTATGCGTCGGGTACGGACCGGGCGTTGAGCTGCCGATAATCCACGCATAATCTCCACTTCCCATTTTTCTTTTTAGCTAGTACGATAGGTGCACTGTGTGGGCTGCATGACGGCTCGACGTATCCCTTCTGGAGCAGTTCATTAATCTCGTCGTTGATGATGCTCTGCATAGCTGGGTTGCGCGGGAAGTAACGTTGCTTGGTGGGGCGGTCGTCCGTCATGATGATCTTGTGCTCGGCTATGGTCGTCACCCCGCTTATGGTCTCGAATTTTCGGAGCTCTTTTGTCAGGAAGTCACGTACTCGTTCCTCCTCGTCCCCGCCGTAGGCACCGTTGATCCTGTTGATCCTCTCCTCTGTGTTAGTGTTGCCCCTGCCTGGTGGCGTTACCTCCTCTGTGATCTGTGTTGGTTCGCCTGGTGACAGCGTATGTTGTGAACGCGGCCTGGATAATGCGAGGTGCCCTCCTCCGCAGGATATGGTGGCTCCCATGCTCCCTAGTGTATCTAATCCAAGTATGATGTCGTCGATTGCTCCGGGCATAACGTGGAGAACTGTGTGGTGTGACGCGTCTCCAAGGCGCACCTCAGTCCTTATGGCGTCGAAGATTGTGGTGCTAGTCCCGTTTGCCATCGTTATTTTTATGGCCACTCTCACCATTTCTCCGCTTCCCGAGTTTACCACACGCTCTGCTAGGCTGCTTGAGACGAAACTTCTCGATGCTCCTGTATCGATGACCGCTTCGGCTGATTCCGCTCCGAGCCTGGCTACGGCGTACAGGCGGCCATGTTCCTGGTACATTGCTGCTGCTGATTCGGCGCTGGGTTCCGCGGGCTCACCGCGCCTTGCCTTTGGTGTAGCCCTCTGTCGTTTCCCTGACGTTGGCGGCAGCATTCTATGGTGCGTACGTCGTTACGGCCGCACTCCCAGCAGAAAATTTTTCGTGGATTTCGGCATCTATTGGCGTAGTGTCCTTGTTCACCGCATCTTCTGCATACGTTGTTGCGGTCAAATCTCGGATTTTCCGGAGGCGAGTGGTGCTGTGTGCTCGTTGGTCGTGGCGGTGGTGCTGGCTGTGGTGTTGAAACCAAGGTTTTGTCACCTACGACATGTCGTGCTACTTCGCGGCGGGTTGTGTCTGAGGGTCGTCGGTATCCCTCGTGGATGCTCTCGTATTCCTCGGCAAGTGTGAGGAGCTCTGTGAGATTGCTGAAATCCCTACGTTTGATGTAGAGCAGGTAATCCGGCTGGCTATTTCGGAAGATTCTTTCCAAACGTTGTTCGTGGCTGTACCCGGCGTGCCTCATCAAATTTTGTATCGCTAGCACGTAGTCTTTGTATCTCTCGCGTGCGTGTTGCCTTCGTTGCCGTATATCGTCCTCGAGGCGTTCGAAGTATCTAGCTGGTAGAAAAAAACGTAAAAAATCCTGTCTGAAATCCGCCCAGCTACTCCAATGTGCGTTGTTGTTACGATACCACTGAAGGGCGGTGCCTCCTAGTAGCTCGGGCATGGTTTTCGGGAGGAGATCCATGTTAAGCGTGTAAACCTCCGATAGTTCTTCCAGCCGTTCGACGAAAGCCAACGGATCTCGTCCTCCCTCGTATTTCACCGACCACTTTCGTACCTGGTCGATGATGGGCGCAAATACAACGGTTGGCGCTTGGGTTACCTGTTGAGTCATATTGGTGCCGGCTGGTGCTATTCCTGATGTCGGGTTGTGTAGTGTGGATTGAGTGTCCCGATGAGGAAATGCCGGTATGTTCTGTTTAGAGGGCATGTTGCTCAAGTTCATGCCGGTGTCCGGGGGATCTAGTTTTTCCGCCTCACTTTCGTCTTCACTGGAGGTTACGGCGTCCTGGTAGGTGACCTCCAACGATGCAAATTTGGCTTGTATTTCCGGGTCCGTTGTTGCCTTTGATGCCAATGCTAATATTCGTTTTCGGACTTCCCGGGCGGTGCCTGTCTGCTCGATACCCAATTCCTGTGCGATGGATACCAGTCGATCATTTGAAATGTTGTCCAACCACGTGGTGTCTATCGATTCGGCCATTTTGTAACTTGGGCGTATAGTCAGGAATGTTCCGTCTGACGTTCAATGATTTGCAGGGTCCCTGCTCGGGCGCCAATTGTAACGAAGCTTTTCTGTTGCCCCGTTGCTTCTTTGATAATTGCAGGGGTATACTCGCCGTCTCCAGAGTCCAGTTACAATAAATTTGTAAATATGTATGGGACACCATGCAAATCGCTTTTCATATCATCTTTATTTAACTCTAATCTTATTCCTATAATTTCACTTAATTCATTTATAAATGTAGCGTTGTAATTTAATGGTCCGGCCGTGTTCCGTTAGACGGATCCCGTTAATTCTGCCGCGCTTGGCGTCACTGCCTTACGTTGGCGTTGCTCTGCTTGCGTTTACGTTTCTCTGTCGCGCCTTATACCGGCACTCTGCTTGCGTCGACGTTGGCGTCGTTCTGCTGGCGTTTGATGTTGGCGTCGCCCTCTCGCGTCGTGTGCTGCTGCTCTGCTGGCGTCCGATGTTAACGTTAGCGTATCTGCGCAGCGCTGGATGTTGACGTAGCTGCTTCGCGGAGTACTTGCGGCGCGGTTCACTTGGACGCAGGTGAGCGGGCGTCGCCTGTTCGCGGTTTGCACGTTACGGTGGCGTGGCCTTTGCTTTTGCGGGTGCGAACGAGGTCTCAAGTAGTGTTTGGTGGTATAACCGACACATTCACTAGCCTAATTCCACGACTCACTCCTATGAAGCAATTCTTTCTTGCGCAGGTAATCACCGATCCACAATCGAGAAGTGCTTCAGTAGTAGCTCTGGTCGCAACCACAGCTCCGTGCTGACTGACTGCTGTGCTGCTGTGTCGCTTCGTTTATAGCTGCGGATTCTGGTGTTGCTAGCTCCAATTGTTGCGTTGCCATGGTTACTATGTTGCTGAAACATGTTGTTTTGATTGTGCTTCTGCGACTTGTTGTGATGGGGTGTTTGCGTTTTGTGTGGGCCAAATTAACGTGTTTATATTTGGTCCTCACAAACTCCCAAAGAAAATTTTTTGGGGATTATTTCATTTGGGAGTTATTTCATTATGAAATAATTCCCAGCAAAAATTATGAAATAAGTCCCAATGAATTGGGAGTTATTTCATAATGAAATAAGTCCCAACTTGTATGGAAAATAGTTGGGAGTTATTTAATTTTTTTGTTGGGAGTTATTTCATTTGGGACTTATTTCACTGCACCGAAACTAGCAAGCAGGAACAGCTGATCGGTGACATAGCAAAACAACAACAAAAAATGTAAATTCAAATTGTTAGCCAATCAGAAACGTAACCGCTGTTTTGTCTGCTAGTTTCTGCTGAACCCTGTTCGACGAAAAATCAGCAGAAATGAGATTTTGACAGCTTTTTACAAGACTCTCTTCTGCTGACAGTTCTTTGCTGGAGATTTCAAGAAACAAAGCTAATATTCTAGGTACTGCGAATTATGAGTAAGAAGATTCCATAGAACTTGGTAACGGAATTTTCCCAACCCCAGCTTGAAAGAAAAAAATGGTGACAGTGTTGGAGTCTGACGTGAAAAAAGCGTCGTTCTTTTGTTGCTGATTATGAATAATTATTCCTGGGAAGGCAGCTTTTTGACATTTAATTCAAGGCGAATTTATTACAGGTGGCGGCAGTAAGCTATATGTATGTAAATTTCAAATGTATTTTATTTTTGTAAATTTGAATTCGCTTTATGGATTCGCTGATAGTCTGATAGCTCTGTTTCTTGAAAAGCCAGAAACAAATTGTCAGCTTTATCAGAGTTTTGCTATTTTATTGAAGCTCGGCCTAAAGCCGCCAACTCGAAAAGGTATTCTGCAAATAAATACCATGAATCCAGCCTCCTAATTGGGATCAGACCCGGGTCATTTTTCGGTTTTTAGACCATAACTTTGCATAGCAACAAAATTCACGTTCCTGTTTTCTAGACGCGTCTATTGGTATCTTCATTTTCCGAAGTCTTTTTGGAGTTAGCTTGTATAGTATACAATTACAAAACTTGTTTTCAAAAAAATGCTTCCCTGGAAGAGTTATTGATAATAATTCCTCACTAGCAGTAAAGAAACGCAGCCATGGCATGAGTTTGACCAATGCGAATTCATACAAGGTGGTTTCGAGCGAATTCAGTTCTATACGCAAGAACACAATACTTGTACTGGAAATGTCAGACAAGGCAACAACATAAGCAATTTGATAGCTCCGATGCGATTTTCAAGGAATAAGAAGAAACCACGTTTAATTCGCCTTGAGTTTGACATACGAGTCCGATTGAATACATATATCTTACTCCCGCCACCTTTTTGAATTCGCCTTGGCATTTAATTGAGAGAGAGCGCCAATTCGCTGCTAGTTATTGCGGGGAATATTTTGTTCAGCAAAAACTTGCAAGTGTAAACAGCTGATCGTGACATGGCATAACAACAACAAAAAATGCAAATTTAAATTATTAGCCAATCAGAAATGTAACAGCTGCTTTGCCTGCAAGCTTTTAATGAGCGCTGTTCGGCAAAAACTCAGAAAATTTGAGATTTTGAGCGAGTTTTACAAAACTCTCTTTCGCTGACAGTTCTTTGCTGAATTTTCAAAGAAACACACCTAAAATTATAGAAAGCCATAGTTGGTAGGGAAAATTGTCAACAAATCTTTCAGAAATTGTACGGTTGTTGTTGTTGTTGTTAACGACAATAAGACTTCCCAAAGGTTTTGGGGAGTGATGTCGAAATTGACATTCCTTGGCCAGATATGAACCCGGTACGCTCCGGTACTCCCTTGCGGTACTGCCCGACTGTCTCGGGAGCGATTTGATATGACCAGTGGAACCTTCTAGGTTATGTCATCCCTCCATCCTTAAGGAAGTAGAAGATGGATAATGAGAGGGGAGAGGCATCATATCCGTAGACCAACCATCGAGTTAGCACGTCATTACCTATGTGCATATTAGTCGCCTCTTACGGCCGGTATGCCTACCTCAGGCATATTCTAAACCCATAAGCCGCATTTACTGTCGTTATGAGCTGGCTCAAAACTCATCAGGGAAAATTTTTTTTATGAATGAAACTGTATATTTTTCTTATCTATAATTTGAGCGGTAATAGTAGTTATATTATAATTTCTAATTTAATAAAAGTGAATTAATAGCATGACATCCAAGATTTTAATAAATCTCTTATCAGCTAAACCCTTAATTGGCTGCGAATTTCTTGCTGATAAGTTCTGGACCTACAATTTGTCTTGAACTTCTGATGATTGAATTTTTTTTAACAATTTTGAGCTTTTTAGAAAGAAGCCTGTAAATAATATTGCGCTAATTTGTACTATTAGACTGGACTAAAAAATTTAAAAAATAAACATTTGATGTAATTTTTTGAGAATTTAAAAAAAAAAATACAAAATCACGATTACTTTGGAATGGCCCACCTGATAAAAACTTTCATCCGTAACTTTTTGGTGGAAAATTTTATTTCCTTTAAAACTATGTGCACTTAAATTTCTTACCTCAAAATTTGGGAATTTTGAAATAAACAAAAATTAGAACAGTCCTAAAAAATCTAAACTAGCAATGATAGATCTCGAAAAGTTAATATGAAGTTCTAAAAGTTTTGGAGTATTTTTTAGCCATTCGGGAATATAATGTCACTATAATCAAAAGAAAAAATGTGGACTAAGTCTACGACAATTTTTTTTTTTTTTTGGGTATTTTCAACTTTCTCTTAGTAACTAATGACTTAAAAAGTGGCAGCGCTGGTAATACCCACTTCCGGCCACAAATATGCCACACGCCTATTTCTTTTACCCACAATTGATGTGCGTGGAAATTTTATTAGTGTCATCATTAATTTTACTTATTTAACTGATAAAGCTAATGGCAACACATTAATCCTCTTGGCGCCTATGCCTAAGTCCCAACAAATAATTTTCAAGATAAATAAAAAATGTACCTATAAGCAAATGATCATCATCGGCACATGGCGATAGTCAATAGTTTCTAAAATTAGAAAAACAACTTCTTGACAGTCAAGCTGCGGTTTTGAAGTTCTTTTTAAATTTGTAAAGCCCACTAAAATTTGCATCTCAAAAGTACATTTATTTTCTTATGCAACTTTATTGAATATTAAATGAGCGTTCGATAACCCATAAATTTATTCATACAAAACGTGAAGACAGTGACGTGATATATGCATGAAGTAAATGCTTGTCGTGTTTGATTACCCAGTAGGAATTGTGATTGCATTACAGAGATATCTTATTGATATCTACCCAACCCTAAGGTAGGCCACTTCGAATACAAAATTATTCAAATAAAAAATAAAAAATAAAATTTTTTTCATTATTTATAAAATTTTGATTGATGAGTGACCACTTAGTTTTTATTCAAAAATAACAATGTTACCAAAATTATCCCAAAAACAGCCCCGAAAATGGTCGAGAAGTGATCCCAAAACAGTTACGAAATTTTCCGGAAACAGTCCTGAAATTTCCCGGGAAACAGCTCTGAAAATATCCCGAAACAGTTTCGAAATAATCCCAAAATCGGTCATTTCATTTTTTTGAATAACTAACCTATAATCGATCACTCAAATTTTTTTGAATAATGAATAAAAATTAATTTTTTATTTGGTCCTCACTTGTCACTCAAATTTTTTAATAATGCCCATCCCTGATCTATCTGGGCAAAAAAAGGAAACAATTTTTATTGGGAAAATTATACGGACATTAGAAATAACAGAATGGCGATGAAAAAAAATAATAAAACTTTCAGATCTTAATATTAATTTCTAGGTCTAGGCCCTATAAAAAAATATTTTTCGGAGAACCGTCCCAACTAGTCAGGCTTAATGGTTCTTGGCATGGATCATGGTTTTCTAATTTCTAATTTTCTTTTGGAATTTTTAAAATAAAAAAATGAATAAATAAAAAAAATTTATTTTATTTTTTTATTTAATTTTTTTTTTTTTTCATTTTATATATTTTTTTTTTTTTTGTTTTACTTTTTTATTTTTTTTTTACTTTATTTAATTTTTTTTCTTTGTATTTTATTAAATTTTATTTTAAAATTTTTTTTTTATTTCATTTTTTTATTTTATATTTTTTTTCATTTTTGTATATTTTATTTTATTTCATTTTACTTTTTTATTTTATTTTATTTCATTTTAAATTTTATATTTTATATTTTATTTTTTTTTTTTTATTTTTTTTATTTTTTTATTTTTTTTTTTTTTTGTATTTTATAACATTTTATTTTTCAATTTTTTTTTTTAATTTAATTTTATTTATTTTATTTTTTTCATTTTTTTACTTTATTTTACTTTGTTTTGTTTTATTTTATTTTTTATTTTTTTATACCATTTTGTGTTATTTTATATTTTTTTTTATATTTTATTTTGTTTTTTTTTTTTACATTTTTTTATTTATTTTATTTTGCTTTTTTTTCATTTTTGTTTTATTTTATTTAATTATATTTTACTTCATAAACTTTTTGGTTTTTTTTTTGTATTTAATTAAATTTTATATTTAAATTTTTTCTCTTTAATTTAATTTCTTTATTTCTTTTTTTTATTAATTTTTTTTCAACTTTTTTATATTTTATTTTTTTTTTTAAATTACATTTAATTTTTAAATTTTTTTCTTAATTAAATTTTTTATTTAATTTTTTACTTTTTTCATTTTTTTTATTTTACTATATTTTACTTGTTTTTTTTTTCATTTTAATTTATTTTATTTTAGTTTACTTTACTTTATCTTTGTTTTTGTTTTATTTTATTTTATTTGTTTTTTTTTTATATATTATTTTTTTTTAAGTTTTTTTATTTTATTTTATTTTATTTTATTTTATTTTATTTTTTTTTTTTATTTTTTTTTTTATTTTATCTTATTTTATTTTATTTTATTTTATTTTATTTTTTTTATTTTTTTTATTTTTTTTTATTTTATTTTATTTTATTTTATTTTATTTTATTTTATTTTATTTTATTTTATTTTATTTTATTTTATTTTATTTTATTTTATTTTATTTTATTTTATTTTATTTTTTTATTTTATTTTATTTTATTTTATTTTATTTTATTTTATTTTATTTTATTTTATTTTATTTTATTTTATTTTATTTTATTTTATTTTATTTTATTTTATTTTATTTTATTTTATTTTATTTTATTTTATTTTATTTTATTTTATTTTATTTTATTTTATTTTATTTTATTTTATTTTATTTTATTTTATTTTATTTTATCTTATTTTATTTTATTTTATTTTATTTTATTTTATTTTATTTTATTTTATTTTATTTTATTTTATTTTATTTTATTTTATTTTATTTTATTTTATTTTATTTTATTTTATTTTATTTTATTTTATTTTATTTTATTTTATTTTATTTTATTTTCTTTTATTTTAATTTAATTTTATTTTTTTTTTTATTTTACTTTATTTTATTTTATTTTTTTTTTATTTTTTTTATTTATTTTTTTTTTTTTATTTTATTTTTTTTTTTTTTTTTATTTTTTTTTTTTTATTTAATTTTTATTATTATTATTTTTTTTTTCCTTTTTTTTTGTTTTGTATCTTCTTTTCTTTTTTTTGACAAATAAACACAATCACCTGAAAATTAAACACCCTATTGCTTTGAGGTACATACTTATGCGTTTAAATACTTGAATGTGATTGCAGTGTGAAGATATCTATGTATGTATGTATGTTATCTATGGTGTTGGCCTGTCACACCGGCTTTTAGACGCATGCAGCTGTTCAGATTTTACTGTTTGCTCCCTTTTAGTTTTTTCTTATTTAGAAATATTACAAAAAAAATGTAATCACCTTTTAACTATGACGACAAACTTTCTCAGAATGACTCATGCAGCGGCATCCGGTAGCACCATAGAGTTGGCACACTTAAGTATTTAGACATATTTTTATAGATTTCTAATTTTAAGCATTAGACACAAATTTCATATTTTTTCTCATATCTTTGAAATTCTTTAAATACACATGCGTAGGTACATATATAACCTGAATTTACGCGCAGACACACAAATGCATTTTAACGCATTGATAACAACACCACTCTAACAACAACAACAACAAATGCATAAAAGCGCGCGTATTTTGCTTAGCCACTTGAAATTGAACTGAAAAGCCAAAAAGCCGACAAGCCAAACAAAACACTGTCTGCTACTTGATCACTGGCTAGTTGGTTACACGTTTTATAATATTTTTGGATTTTTTTTGGTGTTTTATTTTTTTTTTTACAAAAAATACTTTTGTATTATTGTATGTACATACATATGTAGGTATGTATTGTAGTTATTTTAAATTTGTTTTGGAATCACTTTTGCACACGTCTTGAAGTATGTTTGTATATACATATGTACATATGTATTTGAGTAAGTATTTTTACATTTGTTTATTTGTATTTAAAAAAAAAAAATTCTCTAATATTACCTACACAAACCGTAGAGAAATATTAACAACGCGTCCGTTTCACTGGAAACAGCAAAATGAAACCAATAATAAAATAAATACAGAAATGCACCAAAAAACGTGTACTCGACAAGAATTCCTATTTTGCTTTGCGCATTTACATTCAAACATGAACTAAAAGAAACTAGCAAAACTGACAGCACTGCTGTATACGGAACACAGATACTATATACAAATATACATATGTATGTATGTATGTATGTGTGTATATAAATTCAGTTTCCACTTTTTGAAATAGCACCACTGTACTCATTTCTGTCTATGAAATGATTTTGTTTATTTTAATAATTTTTTTATTTTAATTAGGTTTCAGCAAATTTTTTACTTAATTTTTCGTATTTTCAAAACATATTTTAATATTATTATTTTCTAAAAAAAAATTCTATTTATGTCATTAATTTTCAAACTTTTAAATTTGTTTCGTATTTTGAGTCTGGCAACATCACCGCTTTATATTCACCACCTCTGATATTAGCAACGTGGTGGGATTCAGCGTAATGATCATTTGTTTTGATAACAGCGCTATAATGATGTGAACACATAGAAAGCGACAACGTAAATTTGGGTATCAACCAGTTAAAAAAACCGAAAAATCGACTGTACTAGTTTTAAGTATCTACATATGTATTATTATTATTATTTTTTTAGACTTAAAATAAATTTTAAGACTAGCAAATTAAGGAAAAGCGCACTAGCTGAAAGTAACTATGTATATATAAATACGCCACATGAAAAATTTTAGGAACCTCTTGTGAGCGAACCGTTTGAACGATTTGAATGAAATATGCACCGATGGAAAGGAGATTGAAAAAACTGAGGTATAGGCGGAATATTTCCAGGGGCGTCCCCGAAATTTAAGGATGGGCTAGCGACCCCACGACCACCTAAAGATTTTATTGGTCGAATTTTCGATCACAAGCGATACTAGTTTTTTTAAATCTGCATAAATAATTTTTTTTTGACAGCATTTTATTTCGTATTCAAGGCTGGGAGTTTAGCAACATCGGTAAAAAACGATTTTTACTGAACAGTTTTTTTACCCCTTTTTTATTAAATATTTTATAAGTATCCCTTTTACTTGCATGAAAAATATGTTCCTTTAATATAACGTATAAAAAAGCTTTCCAATCATTACTATCACCTTCTGTCGAGCTGAAAATTTGAAAGTTAAGCTTTTCTTCTGAAGTATGCAGCCTTTCAGACCTTACACCTACCCGGAGAAGCAATTTCACGGTAGTGAAAAAGTGAGCCTCTACGAACAAAGTTCCGCTCTTTTTATATCTTTCATGAACATGAAATGGTATTATAGCTTTGGTCCGATCTTTGTAAGTATGAGAAGAAGAAGATATAGACCCACTAATAAGTATACCGTTATGATCATGACGATGAGCTGATTCCATTTAGCCATGTCCGTCTCGATGAAATTTGGTATGGAGGCGTTATTTTGATGATTTTGTGCTATAATTCCTGTAATTATAGAGGTAGGAACGTGAAATTTTGTAAGTATTGCTATTTTTATATGTGAAATATCGATGTTGAAAATAATTGAGATGGGATAAATATTTCACATAGCCCCCATACAATCGATTGTTCCGATATACGGATTTTGGGTTACAACTCCTCTAATTACATAGGTGGGATCGTGAAATTTCGTAACTATTGCTCTGTTAGAATGTAGAATGTCGATGTTAAAAATCAATGGGATTGGAGCAATATAACACATCGCCTCCATATAATCGATAGTTCCGATAATTACGGTATGAGCTAAAGTTAAATTCACACAGGCTGTACTGGGGATCAAAGTCGTGACGCTTATTGATGAAAGGTATATAGCCTCCGGCACAGCCGAGGACGGTTCTCCTTGCTTGTTTATTCGTATTTTTTGGTTCGACTTTAATTGTTTCTCTAGATTTGTACCTAAAGCAAGATCGGAAATTTAAAAAAAAAAATAAAACAAAAAAAAATGTCCGTAAATTAATTGCATTTTCGAGGTCCATTACAAAAAAGGTATCATTTGAGAGAAAAAAGATCAAGCTTCATATTAAAATTAAAAAAACATATTAAAAATGACAAATTTGAAAAAATTGTATAACATTATTTTTATAAAAATTTTACTAAAATTGTTCAATAAGTTTTTTCGAAAAGAGCGGAAAAAATACTTTAGAAAATGGTTTCCATCATCCGTCTTATCACGTCAATTACATGACTTCTAATTTAAAGAAAAAAGGCTTACACAAAAAAACTACCAATTCAAACCCGTATATCACGGTAACCATCCAATATTTATACGCGACCTTTGGTGATATTCTTTTCTTACATAGCAGATCACTTTCCCCAAATTTCATTCATATCGAATTTTTAGGTGGTCCGCTTGAGGAATTTTACCCCATATACATATACATATCATTGCTCAGTTACCAGAAACATGAATGCGCAACTTTGTCAATTTTGAGTTAATCAGTCGACTGGATTAACCATTGAAGGATCATATCAAAGTCTTGAATAAAATGCGTAACGGGAAGCCATTTTAATTTGGAAACAAAAAAAAAGGTGAAGCTGAAAAATTTATTGATTCTTCGAAAACAGTTAACTTGATTTTCCAGCATTTTGTTTTTGGCACATTCATACTTCTGGCAAGCGAGCGATGATATATGGAAGAAACGGAAAGTTGAATTCAAAATGAAATTCTAAATAATTTTCTAGACTCCCTATTTGAAATTAAATTCAATACATTTTTGGGTGTTTTCTAATTAAATTTTGGAAAAAGAGGGATGAAATTTGAAATTCAGTCCATTTCAGGATGCAGATCAAATGAAAATGCCTAATTGATTTTTTTAAATTTATTTTGTTATATTTTATTTTCCTTCTTTTGTTTTTTTGTTTTAATTTACTTATTTATTTATTTTTTTAATTCACTTAACTTTATTTTATTATACTTTATTCTATTTTTCTTTATTTTATTTGATTTGTGTTTATTTTATTTTATTATTATTATAATTTTTTTTTTTTCATTTTTATTATGGGTCATTCCATGCCAAATCGACAAATTTTTTACCGGAATCCCTTCGATTTCGCTAAAAATTTGCTATCTTTTCAAAGCCCTACTATCTTTCTGAATATTTTTTGTATAGTTCACAACAACAAAAAAAATACGTTTGGGCCAGTTTTTCGAAATTCGAATTATTTTCAAAGTTATAGCTATTAACACTTTTCGAAATTCTTCACTTTTTGATAATTTTCTCACGATTGGTCAAACCGGTTTTGCTAATTTTTTAAATATATATAAAAGATGATATCTTCTACCAAACGACGATTCTAATGTTTGCAAAAAAAAAAAAATTTTGCAAACATTATTCGCAATTTTTAACTTCTCCATCGTGGTCAGATGGCGCTTTTGTATGATGTTTTTGGGCATTCCATTAGTACCTATTAGCAAAAGAAAAAAATGGTTGGCACTTTAAGGGAGCGGGAGTTATTTACATTTTTTTACAGACTAGTTAAATTTTTATGATTTTTTTTTCTCTACGTACTGTGTACTATGAAGGCATAAAATGTAAATAACTTCCGCTCCCTTAAAGCGCCAAAAACATTTTTTTGCTAATAATTACTAATGGAATGCCTAACAACATCATACAAAAGCGCCATCTGGCCACGATGGAGAAGTTAAAAATTGCGAATAATGTTTGCAGAAAAAAATTTTTGCAAAAATTAGAATGGTCGTTTGGTTTGGTCCTTTATATATATTCAAAAAATTATCAAAATCGGTTTAACCAATCGTGAGAAAACCATCAAAAAGTGAGGAATTTTGAAAAGTGTTGATAGCTGTAACTTTCACAATAATTCGAATTTCGAAAAATACTACCAACTTTCAATAAAATACATGGCCGTCGAAAAAATTAAAGGTGGCTCACTTCACAAAATTCAACTCATATATAAAAAGACCGACCCTTTATTATTTTTATTTTTATTTTATTTTTTAAATCCCACTAATTCTGCAAATAAGCCCCGCTAATAACAAGATGTGCCGACAATCGCTTCAATTTTTTTTTTTTTTTTTTTAAGTTTATCATTTAGCAAATTTTTAACGAAATCGAAGGGGGTCGGTAAAAAATTTGTCGATTTGGCATGGAATGACCCATATTTGAATATATTTTTTTCTTTTTCTTTTAAATCTATTTTTTATTTAATTTTATTTCTATAGTTTTTCTTTTATTTCTTTTTATTTTATTTTATTATATTTTGTTTTATTTTTTTTTCTCTTTATTTTTAATTTTTTCTCATTATTTTTTTCTTTATTTTTACCTTTATTTTTTCTTTATTTTTTTTTCTATATTTTTTGTTTACTTTTTTTCATTTCATTTTATTTAAACCAAAATTATAATGAATACAGAACTCTTACCACTTCACCGTGATCAGTCACTTTCCTCAATGAGTCGCCGACCGCTTATAATGTGATCACACCATTAGAGCAACAATTATATTCAACACGCACCTTCCGTTCACAATATGGTGGAAAGAAATTTAAAATTTTTAAACATTTCAATAAACTAATCACAGCAAAATCTAAATAGCCTTGATGAC
>CAXKVI010000003.1:12764313-12834313 GCA_964058755.1 Campiglossa producta
ATAGGGGTTTTTCTTCCTCGAAGTGATTATGTACTTTGAAGAATATGAAGTACTTATTGAGTTGTCCATATAGACCCCGTTCGAATAAATATTGGGATAAATTAATAAAAAAAAAACTCAATTACTTTTTCTCAAATTTTCATAAATGAAATGTGTAAAGAATAGTAATTAATGAATAATGACAAAATGATGAATAATTAAAAGTGGATGAATAATGAAAAATGAAGAATGAACTAAAAATAGCAAATAATGAAAGAATAATGATGAAATCTGTGAATAATAATAATTAATGAATAATGAAAAAAGGATGAATAATCAAAAAATGGATGAAGAAGTAAAAATGGACGAATAATGAAAAATTTATGAATAATGAAAAATTAAGAATGAATTAAAAATAGTAAATAATGGAAGAATAATGATGAAATGTGTAAAGAATAGTAATTAATGAATAATGAAAAAAGGACGAATAATGAAAAATGGTTGGATAACGGAAAATGGATGAATAATGAAAAATGGATAAGTAAGTAAAAATGGACTAATAATGAAAAATTGATGAATAATCAAAAATTAAGAATGAATTAAAAAATAGCAAATATTGGAAGAATAATGATGAAATAGTAATTAATGAATAATGAAAAAAGGACGAATAATGAAAAATGGATGGATAATGGAAATAGGATGAATAACGAAAAATGAAGAATGAATTAAAAATAGCAAATAATGAAAGAATAATGATGAAATGTATAAGGAATAGTAATAAATAAATAAAGAAAAATAGATGAATAATGAAAAAAGGATGAAGAATGAAAAAAGGATAAATAATGAAAAATGGATGAATTTAAAATAGCAAATAATGAAAGAATAATGATGAATTGTGCAAAGAATAGTAATTAATGAATAATGAAAAATGGATGAATAATGAAAAAAAGGATGAATTATAAAAAATGGATGAATAATGAAAAATTAAGAATGAATTAATAATTAATAATGAATTTCAAAAAGTATAGTAATTAATGAATAATGAAAAATGGATGAATAATAAAAATAGGATGAATAAAGAAAAATGAACGAATAATGAAAAATGAAGAATGAACTAAAAAAAAGCAAATAATAAAAGAATAACATTGAAATGTGTAAAGAATAGTAATAAATGAAAAATAGATGAATAATGAAAAAGGATGAATAATGAAAAAGTATGAATAATAAAGAGTGGATGAATAATGAAAAATTGATGAATAATGAAAAATGAAGAATGAACTAAAAAAAAAAGAAAATAATAAAAGAATAACATTGAAATGTGTAAAGAATAGTAATAAATGAAAAATAGATGAATAATGAAAAAGGATGAATAATGAAAAAGTATGAATAATAAAAAGTGGATGAATAATGAAAAATGGATGAATAATGAAAAAAGAGGAATAATGAAAAATGGATGAATAATGCAAAATGAACGAATTAAAAATGGCAAGTAATGAATAAAGAATAATCAAGAATGAATTGTGAATGATCAATATTGAAAAACGAATAATAAATAATGAATAATGAGTAATGAATAAATATTTATGAAAACGAATAATGAGTAATGAATAACGAATAACGAACCATGAATAATAAGTTATGAATAACAAAAAATGAATAATGAAAATGTGGATACAAAATGAATTGAAAAAATGTTATTATGGTTTGTACAAAAATATTTTTAAATCTCCGTTTAGCGGTAAAGTTGTGCCAACCTGTAATGGAATCATTTCGCCCCAAACTCATCATGTGAAAAATGTAGCACAGTGTGAAGTACATAATATTTGCATACCTACATACTTTTCATGTTATTATATAAAAGCATAAGATATGATCGCTTACTTATGTACATAAGTTAGTGGGTGTAATTATCGAGTGATTTATGGCTTCACCACCAAGAGATAGAACATGAATTTGTACCAAAAATTTGCTTATGTCACATAATCAATGCTGCCTTATATTTTTTCTTTTCAGCTGACTTGGTAGCTTCTTCATGCTGATAACTCATTACACATAACTACTTCTTCACAGCTATCAGCCTCAAAGATCAATACATTTTTGCACAGAAATCAATTAAAATATGAATTATATAATAATTTTGCTTGTCGTCTGCCGCAAGCACATTTACACACACACAAACACTTAAAACACACACAACCATATATACATACGTCGCAGACACTTTTGTTATCCTCCCGCAGCCAAAATGGCAAAGTACAAAGCACATACGAAAAATGTAGCATACTTTTAGGTATATTTTCTTTACATACTTTTTTTTTTTTGCTGCGCCTATAACTTCTCCAATTACATTTTTTCGCTATTGAAAATTAAACTTCACTTATAAAATTGTTGCAGTTTTGCATTTTTATACACTTTAGCAGTTTTTTTAAGCAAAACAAAAGAAAAATTCATAAAAAATTCCAAGCATTTTATTTTTCCACTACAAAGCCGCTCCGAAAATATTTATATGTATGTGTGTTTGCAATTTTTTTTGCTTTCTTTAGCTTCATTAGATTTGTTATTAATCATACAATTTTTGCACACATTTATAGTGAACGTTTGAGTACATTTAAATTTTGCATTAAATTTGCCGTTTTCATATAAACAGCAAATAGTTTTATATGATTTTTATGAAAATTTGTAAATCTGTTTTCGTAGTATTGATTGGCTGCCATTTCTTTGGACGACTTGAACAACGAATAAATTTTTATGTACTGATTGAAAATTTTCTTGCACCACCTCGGTCTAGGCGCAGGCAACACAGACAACGGTAACTAACGACGACAGCTGTCATTTTGAAGCGCTTGTGCAGTGAAAGCTCAGTTTGGCTGCAAAAAGCTCTCAGTGGTTGAATGCATGAAGAGGAATTTTACCGTTCAAAAAAATTTAAATTAAATTAATAAAAAAGATCGATTTTTCAATTTAAAAAAAATAAAATTATTATTTGGCGCCCGAGCAGGGACCTGCCGAAAATTATATAAAATCCTAGTCGGAAAGGATTATAATATCCAATTCTAGGAGGAGATAATTAAGATTGGCAGATCGCAATCAATCCTATAAGGAATCACACTTCCAATAAGGACACATTATTTTCCAAGTTACCTAATATCACTAAAAATTAAGGAAGAACGATTATCATAAGGAGGAATTTTAAAGCTATTAAACTACAATAATAAAGGTTCTAAGTAGAACTTTATTTCATAGGATCATAGAATCCTATATCAACTGACGCCAATTGGAAACCCCAAGGGAGTTCAAGTCATCCTCCACCTGTTGTTTCCATCTCAGTCGAGGTCTCCCCCTTCCTCTGCTGCCGAATTCAGGTGTCGATAGGAAAACTTTCTGTGCTGGTGCTTCTTTGTCCATTTGCATAACATGACCCAGCCAGCGGAGCCTTTGGGCTTTAATCCGCTGAACTATGGTCAGGTCTGCGTAAAGCTCGTACAGCTTATCGTTAAATTTCCTTCGATACTCGCCGTTGGCATCACGGGAAGGACCATAAATCTTCCGGAGAACTTTTCTCTCAAATACTCCAAGGGCCATCTCATCTTCTCTTGACAATGTCCATAAATTCCGAGCCGTACATCAGGACTGGTATGATGAGAGACTTATAGAGCGTGATCTTTGTTTGTCGAGAGAGGACTTTACTTCTCAATTGCCTACGTAGTCCAGATCAGGGCTGAAAATTAACGTTAAATTTATCAAAAAACGAAAAAAAAACTTTTGATTTCGTTTCGTTTATCAATAAAATTAACGTTATTTGTTCAACGAAAAAATTTAACGTTATTTTTGAAAACAATAAAAAATTATCAGAACAAATTTCTTTTCGTTATTTATCAAAAAAAAAAAACAATTGAATATTTGAATAAATTCAATATTATTTCGGGTCGCAAAAGAGAGGGCGAAATAGTGCGATAATGCTTTGCTGCTGATATAAGTATAAGGCACGTTCCCGCAGCGGTCACAATGCAATTCCTCATCAAAAGAACTCCGGTGGAGTTCGGATCGTGCTATTTAAAAAATTCGTTTGAATTCGGGAATCTACTAACTTTCTGGCAACCTAGGGACATGAAACTTAGCACATACATAGTTTAGGGCACGATGACAATACATTATGCAGATATCAAAATCACCATCATCCTTCCTTTTTCAACTAGGTACCACTTGTAAAACTGACGTATTCAATGATGATGCAAAAAAAAACCGTTAAAATTTCTATGGAACTTTTAACTTAAACATAAATTTACCGGGCTTAAAGCGCAAGTGGCGTAATTCCACCTTTTATTGAACTGAGATATTAAAGTTTTTGTGTTTCAACTTATAGGGGGTACCCTTGATTTCACAAACTAGTTCTGCTATTTATTCTGTTGCTATGGGAGCTAGCAGTTGCCAGAAACCCAAAACTGGACTAACGCCACTTCTGCTGCAAGAGGCTCATATATCAATTATACCAAATACTCCACGACTCTATACATGTACTCGTAGAGCGCTATAGCGGTTAAGTGCTCGGCCTGCTACACCAAGTCGTGTCATATCAATGCCCGGCAAAAAACAACATCAAAAATTATTTAGAAATGAAATTTTCTAAACGGGGTCGACCCTCGGTCGTAGTTTGGCAAACTCTCCGGCTGTATTTCAGATCAGTACTGCGTTCCTGTAACTCATTTCGATCGATCGTCTCGACTGAAATTGTCGATTTGACGTCATATTGACGTCACACGCTTTTTTTTGTTCCTGTAAATAAATTTAATTTTGTCGATTAATATATTTTCTCACTTGCTTTTGACGTAGTGAATTTTTTTTTCAATTTCGATCGAGTCGAGTGTGACGACATTAAAATCGAGAATTTTGTAGATTTTTTACGGAAACGAGGTACAGCCCTGAGTGCCGACTTCCAATGTCATTTAGTACTTAGTAACTACCAAAACATTGTTTGTATTCCTTAACTTATTATTTTTCGACCAAGCCTAGTGTAGATATCTGAGCAAAATGAATTGACGTTAACGAAAAAAAAAATTTTTGTTATTTTTTGATAATTTTTGATTTGATCATCAACGAAAAAAAATGTTTTCTGATAATTATTGAAACGAAATATATTTTTTATAATGTTTTTTGATAATTAACAAAACGAAATTATTTCGTTTATATCGTTGTGCAGCCCTGCCTTTTAGTTTAAAAAATGCACCAAGTATTTTTCAACTTGCTATTGATGACGTTCTTCGTAAAGAAATAGGAAAAACTTGTCATGTTTACATTGATGATATCGGATGAAGAAGCGCATATTAGACATGTGGATAAAATTTTGAAATTGTTAGAAAAGAGTGGAATGAGGGTTTCGTCAGAGAAGTCACAATTTTTTAAGACAAGTGTTGAGTTTTTGGGATTTTTAGTTTCACAAAATGGAATACAAAGAAAGTGTTCGATATGATTAATAACAAAACACCAGACATGTGGATTGAAATTGTTAGAAAAGAGTGGAATGAGGGTTTCGTCAGAGAAGTCACAATTTTTTAAGACAAGTGTTGAGTTTTTGGGATTTTTAGTTTCACAAAATGGAATACAAAGAAAGTGTTCGATATAATTAATAACAAAACACCAGACATGTGGATAAAATTTTGAAATTCTTAGAAAAGAGTGGAATGAGGGTTTCGTCAGAGAAGTCACAATTTTTTAAGACAAGTGTTGAGTTTTTGGGATTTTTAGTTTCACAAAATGGAATACAGAGAAAGTTTTCGACATAATTAATTACAAAACACATTACGTGGCTTGCGATCTTCTCTTGGCCTTGCAGGATATTATCGTAGGTTTGTCAGAGATTATGCTGCAATAGTTAAGCCATTAACAAAGTATTTGCGTGGTGAAAATGGTCACGTTGATGCAAAAAGATCAAAAAATATTAAAATTAAACTTGATTCAGAAGCAATGGCTGCTTTTGTTAAAATTAAAAAAATACGGGCTTCTGAAGAAGTTATTTTACAATATCCTGATTTCAATCGCCCATTTGAGTTGACTACTGATGCTTCGTCAAATGCTTTGGGAGCTGTTTTGTCGGAAAATAATCGCCCAATAACTATGATTTCTCGAACACTTTCATCGACAGAGCAAAATTATTCTACAAAAGAACGGGAAATGCTAGCAATTATATGGGCTTTGAAAACTCTTTTCGTCATTATTTATATGGCGTTAAAGATATTAAAATTTTTACTGATCATCAGCCTCTGATATTCTCTATTTCAGAGAAGAATCCGAACACCAAAATGAAAATATGGCGTTCTTTTATTGGAGAGTTTTCGCCAAAGTTTTATTATAAGCCTGGAAAAGAGAATATTATTAATAATCACAGTTCGCAGATATTTTTCAAAAAAAAAATATTTTTTTTTATTAATTTTGCGAAATAAGCGCCAAAATAAACATGTTTTTCGATAAGTATAATAAGTATACTAATAGCTCTACAATAATTTACAAGAATACTTTTAAAAATTTAATTTTATTCAAAATTGTTTAGCGGTGCGATAGTAGTTCGACTGCGTTTTGTTGTAGGAAGACAAATCCGAATGTACAAAGCAATTGACATTTCACTTTCGCGATACAGAGTGTACGCAATTCGAGAGGGAAAAAATTGATGTGAATTAATACGAAAAGGGAAAAAGAAAATCCGAAAATGTCAGTCGAACCGCTATCGCACGGCTAAACAATTTTGAATAAAATTAAATTTTTAAACATATTCTTGTAAGTTATTGTAGAGCTATTAGTATACTAACCTTTCTTATCGAAAAACATGTTTATTTTGGCGCTTATTTCGTAAAATTAATAAAAAAAAATATTTTTTTTTTGAAAAATATTTTGTTTAACTTTTAAATTTACAAAATAATTACCAAAAATTTGTAAGAAAACTTCAATTAAACTAATAAAATTATTTTTATACGGTCGTGATTTGGCATATGCACACGCATGCACACATATTTCAATACACATAAAAGGTATATATATAAGTGTGCAGCATAGCATACAGTTAGGCGCCAAATTAAAAGAAATGGTATGGGTAAAAGCATAGGACAAGAGCCTTCACTTGAAGTATGCAATGAAAATTGTCAACTTGCGGTTAGTTTTACAACAGTGATGCCAACCCAAGCAAGAAAATAACCAAAGGTCGCAGAACGCAGCACTGCTAGCAATGCTATAGTAATACAGAGTACCATTTGCTTATCGCATCGCATTTCACTTTCGAATCGCATTGAATTTCGAATCGCAATACAGAGTGACCCCCCTGGTAAGTCTACCACCGACCTAACTGGTAGCAGCATAACTAACTCGTTAACAAGTAATGCATAGTTTCGGTTCAAACCCCCCCTATTGGCTCTCAACGACTGAATTTTTTCATAAAAACTGTCAAAAGTCACAACCTTCGGAGCATCCAAAAGTTCAACCCCCTATAGCAAATTCCTGCGCACGGGCCTGATACAAGATGTTCTAGCAAGTAGTAGCATATTTCCGTGCTCATTCTTCAAGATACTTTTCTGAAGTTACTTTGTTCAAGCAGCGGTTTTAAAAAGGACAAACAAATTTAAAAAATTATCGTTATTCCAGAAGGATCACCAAATTGCGCGCAGATAACTTGCCGTTATGACAATGATAGTGAATCATCTTCCTCCTCAAAGGGCACAGGAGCGGTGTGCGGAGCTAGTTTTATTATTGGAAACAGAGTATGAGAGCACCAAATATGTATCTTTGAAACGCAGAGCAGAATTTGCTAATTGCCTTGGCATGCGTGAGAAACAAGTAAAATACTGGTTTCAAAACCGTCGTGTTAAAGCGAAAAAAGATGGCGAAGTTTTCAAAAGAGCCAAAAAACATGAAGAGCGAAATAACGAGGAAGTAATCAGTAATATTGTCGCATTTCTTCAAGACCAGGAAATATATGTAAATGAGCAAGAAATCGAACAACAATATATTTTTTTTTTTTTGGGTTTTTATGGTCTTAAATGGTCGGGGCAGTCCACCCACAAAACCAGGGTATACAAAAACTTTATAATAAATCTTCTTCAGTGTTCAATTTTCAGGTGTTGGTTAGACCCAAACCAACATTTGATATTTGCTATGTTTGATTTGATTGCATAATTATTGAGTAAAAAGATGAATTTAATGGCTCAGATTATAAAAAATCTATACTAGCCAGGTCATATATTTTTTTTGTGAATTTAGCACGTGAAATAACTAGGTTATGGTTATAGTTGTTTAATTTTATACATGTGTCTATACATATATATATTTTTCTTTTATTCAGCAAAAAGCGGTAATTGAGATCCCCTATCTCATGCAATATGTGAGTTTTATTTGTCAGTCATTATTATATATATTTTTTATATATTTCTTTTAGGTATTTGTATTCGGTTATGCGAGATCCGATATAGGTGAAATTTTTTTATTACACACATAATTTTATTAAATTTTTGTACACGATTGTATAAAACACATTGTAACAATGAATTTACATTTCCACAGCGTATAGCTTTTTTTAAAAACGAATGCGTCTTCGAAGCGAAATTTTAATTATTAGAAATTTAGATTAGACGAACTTGACATGACGAATTGTGAAAATTACGAGAAGGAAAATAACTCGAACAACAATATATAGAGGCAGCGTTTGAGGTGTTGAAGAAACATGCACAGAATATCGATCAGCATCACACATCCACAACATGTAAAAAGCGACGACGTGAGTTTGATATTTTGGATCAACAAATCTATGACCCCATTATTGGGATGTGCTATAGAACGGCGTGAAAGCAGTATTACAAAATGTACTTTTGAAATAAGAAATGTAATTTTGAAATAACTAAATTATAATATATGTAAACCGTAGATCTATGTACATACTCGTATATCAAGAATGTATATACTTGACAATTAAAATATTTTCACATTTTAATCAGCGTCTTTAATTTTAAATTAGTCGCACATTTTGAGTCAGGAATCAGTTTTACCCACTTAACTTGCAATATGCCCTTTTGTTTGAAACAGGCAATTTTATACGGGATCCCATGGGGTTTTTTGCGTTAAAATAATTGGGCGAGGCTTATATCGTGCCGTAGATGTTTATAGACCGAAAAAACCAAAAAAAAAATCAACAAAATAAACTTTTACTGGAAAATAAAATATTGACCTTTCAATTTTCTTTCGGCCCATCAACATCTACGGCACGATATAAGCCTCGCCCAGTTGCTTTGGTGCAAAAATTTCCACGCACAAACAAATGGGAAGGAAATATTACCGATTTGTACGAAATTTTGATTTTGACGGTGTCTTTAAAAAGTAATTCAAAAATTCCTGCAGTCAAGTTAAGAGCAAACAGTATAAGTGTGAGATTTAATTTGTCTCTTCTCTCCTGGGAAGTTGGTTTCTCATTTTATAAGTTAATTAGTTCTACACAGCCTAGTATATATAGCACACAGAGTATATTACTTAACTTTATTCGTCGAATGGTAGGTGCTAACTAGATATAGATTGTTCTTATAATAAATGAAAATCTATACATCTCTACATATAATAAAATTGTAGAATCCAAATCAACCATTTTAAAAATTTTTGTCTGTCTGTCTGTCCGTATGTTTGTGGCCGTATCACTCTGAAAGTAATGAATGGAATTGAGTGAAACTTTTTTCGTTGGATTGCTCGACGTTCAACTTAAAATTTAAGATATTACTTTTTTCGATATCTCAAGCGGTTTTGGAGTTATCGCCCAATATGTGGACCATGTCTGTCTTTATGTTTGTGGTCGTAACACTCTGAAAGTACTGAATGGAATTGAATCGTTGTGACATCTCTGTCCTCCCTGAAGTAGACGTCAACGAGATAAATATAAATTTTGTAAATCTGCCTATCTCAACTGATAATATATGTGCTGATAATTACTGTACACGTGGTCCTCTTGAGTTTGTTAGTGTCGATGATTGTGATGTCGTACAAGCCATTCTTTCTGTTAAGTCTAACGCTATGGGGTTTTATGGTATATGTCCGAAATTTTTAAAAATTATTCTTCCTAAAATCCTTCCTTACTTAACCTACTTGGTCAACTCCGTGTTGACGACCTGTGTCTTTCCCAATTGTTGGAAAGCTGCTAAGGTAATCCCAATCCCCAAACAAAATAAGGATTATAGACCTATAGCCATTTTGCCTTTCCTATCCAAGGTTGTCTAACGAATTTTGCACTGCCAGATAAATACTTATGTGCAGGATAATAAACTTATATCTGATGCCCAGTCTGGATTCAGGTCGAATCGCAGCTGTAAAACAGCGCTCCTATCGGTGATAGAGGATATACGAGAACAACTTGATAAAAATTGTACTGCTTTTTTAACTCTTCTCGACCACTCAACAGCGTTTGACTCTGTCGACCACAACGTTCTCTGTAAAAAGCTGGACAACCTTTTTAACTTTTCAAAGTGTGCAACAGCCCTCATCAGGTCCTATTTGGCCGAGCGGACCCAGGCAGTAAGTTTTGATAGCAGAAAGTCTGACTTCGTTAGTGTTGTAAGAGGTGTCCCCCAAGGGTCAATCCGTGGTCCCCTGTTATTTGTTTTGTACATAAATGATTTGCCTAGTATTCTTAAGTATTGTAATATCCACATTTATGCTGACGATGTACAATTGTATATGTGCTGTCCTAGTGATCGTACCAGTTCGTGTATTAATAATTTAAATTATGATTTGTGTAAAATTGGTGCGTGTGTTTCTATGAACGGCTTATGTCTTAACCCTAAGAAGTCAAAATGTATAGTAATCCATAGAAAGTCTCTAGATAAAAGTGGCTTGGAAAATTTAATTTTGGACAACACTATTATAGAATACGTTGACACGGCTAAAAACTTTGGTGTAGTTTTCAACAATACTTGACATGAAAGATCACATCTTCCGCACGGTGGGAAACACAAATTTTACTCCTTTACATATTCGACTACTTATAGCAAGAGCGACACTCTGTAACACAACTATCGCAACGGAAATTGACATTTTCGGATTTTCGCATTCATTTTTTCTCTCGAATGGCGTCCACTCTGTATCGCGAAAGTGAAATGTCAATTGCTTTGTACATTCGAATTTGTCTTCCTACCCCAAAACGCAGTCGAACCGCTATCGCACCGCTAAACAATTTTGAATAAAATTAAATTTTTAAACATATTCTTGTAAATTATTGTAGAGCTATTAGTATAACATGTTTATTTTGGCGCTTATTTCGCAAAATTAATAAAATAAATATTTTTTTTTTTAAATATTTTGTCTAACTTTTAAATTTACAAAATAATTACCAAAAATGTCTAAGAAAACCTCAATTAAACTAATAAAACTATGTTTATACGGACGTGATTTTGCATATGCACACGCATGCACACATATTTCAATACACATAAAAGGTATATATATAGGCACAAATATCTTTTGCAAGTTCAAGTGTTTGCAGCATAGCATACAGTTAGGCGCCAAATTAAAAGGAATGGTATGGGTAAAAGCATAGAACAAGAGCCTTCACTTGAAGTATGCAATGAAAATTGTCAACTTGATTTCCTGCAAAAATATGTTCAGGACCTGTGGCGTGCCTTCCATATAAGCCGAAAAGCCCGGCTTGCCTAGCTAATCCCCTATGTTCATTTGGGTTCTTAAAAGGATATCCGGTTTTTATTTCCCTGCCTGCCACCTACCACCTAATAGCTGTTAATAGCATAGAAACATACCTACAGCTTTTTCTGACACCTGCCGGCTGATAGCTCATTTACATAAAATTATTTCAGTGCGTGATGGCCATCTCTTACTTACTTCAAACAATAAAACGAAAATGAAATTTT
The DNA here is from genome assembly GCA_964058755.1 of Campiglossa producta. Classification (NCBI taxonomy): domain Eukaryota; kingdom Metazoa; phylum Arthropoda; class Insecta; order Diptera; family Tephritidae; genus Campiglossa; species Campiglossa producta. Next base: position 12,776,172 of record CAXKVI010000003.1, read on the forward strand.
TTTATGTATGTATCTACAATTTCAACGTGCAAAGCGCTCTACTCAAAAATTATTGGCGGATATTTTAAAGTCGAAAAAAAGATTTCAATAGTGGTAGGTGCTGTAATTTTTTGTTTTTGCACTATACAATTGAAAAAATATATTTAAGGTTTCTTAGCTTCTGCAATGTACCTAAATGGGAAATAGTGCGAATAGAACGTTTCCCTTGCATTGGAAAAGCTTAAAAAATCTGCAAACAATAACGTGCCTATTAGCGGAACCTAAACGTCTGCAAAAGTCGATAAATATCCTGAACTCTTCTTTTGTAAATCGTTGTGCTGGGAAAATATTAAAAAGAAAAAAATTAAAATCCACCCCAAACATTTTCTTCTGGCTGCGCCCCTGATAATGAATAATCAATAATGTATAATGAATAATGAATAATAAATAATAAATAATGACTATTGAATAATTTATAATGAATAATGAACAATTTATAATGCGTAATGAATAATGTATAATGAATAATAAATAATGGATAATGAGTAATGAATAATGATGCCTAAAAAAGATATAGTCAATAGATCGAAGATTATATGAATAAATTCAAGTCGCAGTGTTTAATATACATTTATTTAAACACTACTGCACCGATTTTGTTGAAATTTTATCAACGTGTAGCGATATGTGAAGGTTATATTTAGGCACAAAATTATTGATACCCGCCACCACCCGGTTTCGGAGATATCGTTAACAGTTTAAACCCGAAAAATCGTCAAATATTTTTTAAAGCGAAGTTGGTTATTCAATAACATTAACACTTTCCCTCCGATCATTTTGAAATTTTTACAGCATACTGATATATAACCAGAGAATGATTTGGAAAAAAATTGTTGATATCCGATAACCGGTTTTGGATATATCGATAAAAGTAAAACCCGAAAAATTGTTAAATATTTTTTCTAACTTGGGCACTTCTCTACCAATTATGTTAAAGGTTTAGCAGCATGTAGATATTTATATAAAGCAATCTTCGGTAAACTTTTTTTGATACCCGAAACCCGGTTTTTGAGATATCGTCGAAAATGTTTAATTTTTAAAAAAAAAAATTTTTTGACCACTTCCACTGGTGAACCAGTGAGAGATAGGCACAAACGTTCAAAGGCAATTTTGAAGGGCGTAAAATTCCCTAAAAGGTCCCTTTAACCGATTCAGAATATTGCAAAAGGCATCCCAATAATAGAAATTTGAATGAATTCTGACCGAAAAATAATTCCAATTTTTCTAAATTTTAATAAAAAATTTCAAGTTCTAAATAGTAAAATACATATTAACAATATATCTTGACACTGACATTGCATTGAATTTTAAATATCAAAAAACCAACAAAAACTGTGAAAGCCACTAAAACTTCGGTAAAGTTATCATTCAATATTTTGTGAGAATTAGTGGTTTCTTTAATTATTTTTTTTTTTATGTTTGTATGGGATAACTGTACTAAATTTGTATTTTAGGTCACTGACGCTTAAATAAAAGTTAGTTTAGAAGTAGTTAAATCCATGTTTTAAAATTTTTTTTTTGTAAAATATATATATGTATATAATTTTTTTTTGTTTTTCTTTTTCCCTTTGATTTACCTTTACATTAATTTTTTAATTTATTCCTTTTCACTCAATTTCATATTATTATTTTAACTTTATTTCTTTTCTTATTTTTTTCTATTTTGATTTATTTTGTTTAATTTTTTTTAATTACTGTATTTTTTCTTTCTTTCTATTTTTTTCTATTTAATTTATTTTGATTCATTATTTTATTTTAACTATTTATTTTTTTTTTATTATCTTATTTTATTTTATTTCAATTGCTATACTTAAATATATTTTTTTATTTATTTTTTTTGTATTTTTTAAAATAATTATTACCGGTTATAATACCGGTAATATATAAAAAAAAAAACTTAGGGAGCACTGCTTCAACTCCCCACAACTGTGCTCCCAAAGTGCGTTACCCGTTACTCCTAATTGTCAATCAAAATGTTGTGATGTGAATTTTGTTAAAATTTGTCGAAAACGAAAAATATTCATAAATACTATCGAAAAATTTTTATTTTTATAAAATAGAAAATATAATTAAATATGTCTGTTGTTCTGTTTATAATTACAATACCAACCGAGACAGAAGAATTAAAGCTGCGTGCAGAATTACAACAAAAAAAATGGAAAATTGGGTTTGGAGTTGAAGAAAATCTAATTTCTACACCCATTCCAACAACAGCGACTACAACAAATACAACATATTCAAACTTATCCAATGTAACAACAACAACAGCAGCGGTTACCATTAATTTACCCGATCAAGGGACACAAACCACCACCACTGACGACGTGGAAGTCCTGAGTCTGGGCGGTAAAATGGATCCACCAATTACAGCACAAAGCCAACGTCAGCAACAATTTAGCACTTTTCCGAAGCGACGAAAGTCTGAGATAAATAATAAATATTCATTGGACGATGCTGGGCATCTCTTGAAAAATGCGATGGCTGGAGAAAATAGCCAAGGAAGTGCTTCAGACAGTGCAAGGGATGTGGATATGGAGAATATGGTAAGTTGAGTGCAGGATGAATTTTTCAAAAATTTGGTTTGAGTTTTTCAAAAATGATTCTAATTTTTAATCCAAAGGACGGTTCACCATTTATACGCAAATCTTGGGAAGGTATACGTGACATACTCACATCTTCGAAGAGAAAAAGTAAAAAAGATTCAACACAATTGAATATACCGCATGACGCTTGCATGGAGACGGTATTGCGTGAGCTTTTGAAAAAGTCTCAAATATCAAATGCCGTTTGGACGAAAGACACCGATGGTAGTATGCATCAGGTGAGTGCATTTTTAAATGGCATTGAGAAAAATTTCGAAATTTTAAATCTTGTGAGAGAATAACATCGAGGCTCAGCAGCCCAGGCTCATCAAAGGAGCTAATAAATGGATTGTCCTCGGTAAATAAGGATTTTCCCACTGAGTTCCGTGTTCTTTTGGTTGTGCCATCGATCCACCCTGCTTGTCCAACGCGTTGGATTCTTAAGATACCCACTTCTTCGAGATCTGCTCAGATTTCTGCGTAGTAGGGCCACCCTTGTTTAGCCCCGTCCAAGAACTATTACTTTCAGTATAACCCTGTTTAGTTTGTTTTTATCCAAGGAACATTCTCTTATTACCTTATGGGACCGATGGTAGCCTGATACATTTTTACAATCTGGATTAGCTCCTGGATGAAGTAATGTTAGACGACGCTGGCTCCTCATTCTCACGAAAGCCGGCTCTACGTGCCGAAAGTACTCAGGTTTACCCGACAAAGGGTTGTTAGTTTGACGTTATCATATGGAAACACCAATAGAAGAATTCGCATCATCAGAACGGAGATTTATAGAGACTAAGCTATGTCCGTCGAGAGAGGACTTCAATTCTTATTTGCCTACTCAGTCCAAAGTAGCACTTGTTGACGAGACCCAGCTAACCAGAGGAGTCCGTAACGTGCTAAGTAAAGATTTCCGTCAACGCTGGTTCCCTAAGAGGCAAAGTTCATTTAGAGGAAGGTTGTCAACAATAGACCGAGATTGTAAGTGTAGGGTGTAAGAGTAGGTCTCCTCCCCGTTGGTGCATCCTGGGTAACGCTAAATGACCTACATAACCTACACGGCTAGTTTCTTGTATTGCCGGTTCTACGAGAACGGTACCAGTACTTGTGCTGTACCCATCGTGCCGAAACGACCCGGGCCGTTTTCTTAAATTGACCCAGCCAAGAGCAATACACTCGGGGTGACCCTGTCTGACATTTAGGCAGGGCTACACCTCGTTCTAACAACAACAACAACGAACTCGACAACAGCCTGGGACTACTCCAATCAGGTGTCCATTAGGATGTGTCCCTCGGTATAAAAATAATTTGTTTGAATCGTAAGGACCCTTTTCGTGGCCTTACTGTGCACGGTTTTCTGAAAGACTTAATACGCTGAGGGATTTTATTCCCGAGGAGCTTTTTGGAATGCATAGCTCAAAAGCAAATAAGGGGGTATATCAGCTCTTCCTACGGAGCTCGCGTCGGGAATGCTTCGGAAGAGTCGATAGAGATTTTATCGACTTTATCGAAATTCACTATCAAACTCTGATGAAACCGATTGAATTATCTTATGATCTATTACATTTTCCTCTATAGGGAGCGCCGCCGTAATAGCTGATAGTGCATTGGAAATATTTGAGTCATCAGGAATAAATACGAGTTAAGTCTTTCACGATATCCAAAGCCAGTTTCTACCTCCAACAACACTGGCCGAGGGTTTCTGATAGTTTTACCGGAGTGGGTAGTCCTTTGTCGTATATGAATCCAGCACCCTCTGATTCCAGTCTAACTGTCGTGAGAGCGATTTCCTTCTCCCCGTTGTTGTTGTTGTAACGGAGTGTATCCCTGCCCAACGTGCACTTATTCTTGTCCCCGTCGAACCAACTGGTAGTCTCAACTTGCTAATCAATTCCCGTACTACCTTTTTGCCTTTTTTATTTGATTACTAACGATAACTTCAATTGTAAGATCATATTTACAGTCGAGTTTAATGAGAACTACGAAAATATATTGGACAAACTTCATGAGTGGGGTATTGGAGATCGTATTGGATCCACTGTATCGGTAATGAACTGCTTGGTATCAAAAACATACCGACAAGATAACGACTACGAGTTACAAAGCAGTGACGAAGCGTAAGTATTTTTTTTAGCGAGAACTACTTAACTAACTCTCTTCCAACAGTTTCAACGAACAAAAGCAAAGTATATGGAATCGTTTCATGAACTCCGTAAAAAGCCGACTAAACGTAGCACAAATAGTACGTGATGTGCGTCAGGATGCAGCTATAACTTTTGATTTTCTCATCTTGCTCATATCAGCAACGTAAGTTGAACCTTTTTTCGGACTTTATAGACCTCTCCTTCATCTAAACTTCTCTCTCTTTCTCAGCATTTTAGCAGCCATTGGTTTGGCTGAAGATAGCACCATCTTTCTAGCCGCAAGTATGCTAGTTTCGCCATTGATGGGTCCGATTATAGCTGCGATTTTTGGTACTGCTATCAAAGATCCCACCCTACGCACTTTGGGTCTGAGAAATGAGTTAATTGGTGTATCGATTGCAACAATTATTGGTTTTCTATTTGGTATCGTCATTTGCTCCATTGACGAACGTTATGGAAATGGTGAAGGTTTAACAGCGGAAATGCTTTCACGCTGTGAACTACATTCTTTATTAGTTGGGCTTTTTACCGCAATACCTTCGGGAGCTGCAGCATCTGTTGCAATTTTAGGTGGAAATATTGGATCACTTGTAGGTGTGGCAATATCGGCATCTCTTTTGCCGCCAGCAATTAATGCGGTAAGTCGTTAGTCGTGGTTTTGAGGAGGGGCTCTCTGGTTTAGAGAGAGTCTTTTGAGTTTATAAGAATGTTACTATTGGAATTCACCTTCGGAAGTTATTCCTGTCTCAAAAAACGAATAAAATCTGCGACTCGAAGAATTGAGGGGTCAAAGCGGCAGCGCCTAGTACCTTAACGTTCTAAATCTTCGGACTCCAATAGAGACTAGCCAGAAGGGCTTCCTCTTTTCTGGACCAGAAGACCCTCTCTCCTTTCTGAATCCTTTTAGCACTAATTTTATATTTTCCTATCCTTACTTTCTATAGGGCGTCCTCTGGGCTCTAGCCCTAATTTACACAGTCTTCGAAACTGATAGCTCTCGTTTTAATTTAATTGTTAAATCGAATACGTTTTCCACCAATCAAGCCACAGAATTACTCATATTAGGTACCATTAGTATGTTGGTAACCATATCGAATATAATTTGTGTATATATAATGGGCGTGGCAGTGTTAAAGGTGAAAGAGATAGCACCCGTAATTTCCAGAAATAATCGCGAATTTAATGATGATATAAAGATCGCACGCGGTTTGCCAAAGAATGGAATTGATACCAATACAGCATTGATTGATGAGTACGCTAATTTGCCGCGTGAAGATCAAAAAACATTGGGCCTGAATTATGATATGTTACGGACAATACGTTTAGATGATGCTTCTTATCAAAATACTTGGTCGCCAATTGGAAATAGGCAGTTCTTTGAACGACCGGGCTTGGATGTTATTGGAGATAATTATACAACAGTACACGAAATTGAACGTATATATTCGACAATGAATCAACAACATGCTCTACAGTATGGCAGGTAAATGGAAATTTATTTGAGGGTTATAATTTTTCACAAAAGCACAGGTTATTCGATAATAATAGTGGTTGCGTTATGAGTTGAAGATAAATTGCTTTCATGGAATCAGCCTCACTTTCTCTTGATTCAATTTGTCCTGGGTTAGTTCCTCAATGTCCATGCTCAACCAATTTCTGCTTATGTTTGACATATAAATTCGTGGAGTTCTAAATATATATTCTCAAAACTTTTTTATCTTTAGTCCTGCAAAAATCCAGGGCTCAGTGGAGTGTTATCCTATCTCAAAATATTTGCCAATAAGCTCTTTATTAAGAATTCGATCCAAGAAGATAATGAAAAGTCATTTCCTTTTTAGGCGGTTTTGAATCCAATGTTGAGGTAGGGCGTGGTTAAAAAAATGCTATCTTAATTTGTATGTCCATCTTTCGCAATTTGATTCCACTTCTGAATTATGAAAAAGCAAAAGTACATACCCTTACTTAGCTTGCACTTGACTACTTATGTTGCAATTTTGTGGTCGTGTCGGGGGTACTGAACGTTTTGTTGGTGTAACAGTATTTCGCCCAAGGTGCACTTCTCCAATTTCGGTTCGAACCGATGAGGTTATATTCCAAGCCCTGAAACAAAAAGCAGTCAATAACTTTTTGAATTTCAAGATACGTACCAAGTAAAAGCAATTCATTTTTAGGCCAATTTAATGCCAAATTTCGAACGGCCTTTACTACTAGTTCTACATGCACATCTCTTTGAAATCTTGAAAAAAGCTTAATAAAATAATATTTCATTTTCAGAAACCGCTTGAGCTTCAATCGTCGTCCCACTACTTATGATATGCTCAGAAATAGCGTAAGAATATTTTTTTTTGTATTACATTAACAATAATTAATTTGTATACATTTTTTAAAGCTTCCCCGCCGCACAACAATGCCAACTGGAACTAATGGTCCTATCAGCAATGTTATGAATACATTGGGAGAGGTAGACTCCTCTACAGCCAATCCATCTTCGCAATCTTCACTAACCAATACACCGACTAACACTGTTGATGAACGTAAGCGACGGCGCACATTTATAGTAACACCCGCCGAGGATCCAATAAGAGTTAATATTAATTATGATGAAATGGATGCTTAGAATACTTAGTTAACAATTATTAACAAATACCTCAGAGTTAAGAACACAAAAACACATATATAAATGTGCATACTTGTATAAGTATTTATATATAATAATAATTAAATTAACAATGTTTATTTATAATGTGCTTTTTCGTTAGCTAACTAAAGCAATTTAAGAATTGTTATAGACTCAATTACATCAACTTTATTTCAACTATTTAAAATGTAAACTATAAATCTGTGATATTTGGTGATTGTCGTGCAGCTTTCGTTAGCGAACGTTGACGTTTTACTAACAGACGTTCGCGTGCTGCTTTTTCTTGTCTGTAAAGAAAGGAGAAATGTTTATTAATTGAAGACTAAAATTATTTAAAAAAAATCGTTAAAAGTTGTAGTCGAAGCAACTTACCGTCGTCGCAACTTTTCTAGGGTTTCCTCAGTTGGTGCTACCTTTTCCACTTCATATTCACGTATTAGATTACGCAGTTTTTCCATGGCATCTGCCAAGTTCATTTGTTGTGACCTCGTTAAATCGCTTTTTATAACAAAGTAGCCTTCCTTTGTAAGTTTATTTTGGAGCTGTAATGGTACTTGAATTAGTTAAGTTCATTAAGAGAGGAAGTTATGAACTGCGAATTTCTAGCGAGATGACGTAGCATATACCGCTATCCCTGAAGATGCAAGGCACGTACTCATCGTGAATACAACAACGAAATGGAAAGCGCGTTGTTGTTGTTGTTGTAGCCCTGCCTAAATGTCAGACAGGGTCACCCCGAGTGTATTGCTCTTGGCCGGGTCGATATAAGAAAACGGCCCGGGTCGTTTCGGCACGATGGGTACAGCACAAGTACTGGTACCGTTCTCGTAGAACCGGCAATACAAGAAACTAGCCATGTAGGCCATTGAAAGCGCGTCCCACAACCCGCCTATAACGAAAAAAGGAAAAAACGGCGCCTGGGGAGGACGGATTACCCACCAAACTGATCGACCGTTCTTACTATCGCATATAAGGTACTGCCTAGCATTTTGTGGGAAAGGCTTAAGCCCATGGTAGAACAGATCCTGTAGAAGACCCATCGACACGTTCCATCCTACCCCTCCGGGTTAGGGGTTTAGAATATGCCCGAGGTAGGCATACCGGTCGTAAGAGGCGACTAATATGCACATAGGTAATGACGTGCTAACTCGATGGTTGATCGACGGATATGATGCCTCTCACCTCTCATTACCCATCTTCTCCTTCCTCACGGATGGAAGGATGACATGACGAAGGTTCCACCGGTCACACCAAATCGCTACCACGACAGTCGGGCAGAACCGCAAGGGGGTACCGGAGCGTACCGGGCTGATATCCGGCAAAGGACTGTTAATTTCGACACGACTCCCCAAAACCTCAACACGTTCCATCCTTTTGTCGATTTCAAAGCTACTTTACAGCTTGAAAATTAGAAACTACGTCCGAACTTGTCTTACTTTAAAAGCTAATACGACTATGCCAAATTACGGCGAGCAATAGTTCTGACAAAGGAAAGACCAACAGTTCCGTCAATATTTGGAAGGATCTCTATGAGCCATTCGACAGCAACAAACAACGCTTTAGATAAGATGATTCACTATCATAAGTCAATGTTTGACGGGGATTGAAACTCTGAGAGCCTTCGTCGAATTTGGAACCATCGTTAAGACAAAAAAAAAAGTAAGTAGAGAAAATCATCGCCCCAGCGGGTTAGGGGTCTAGAATTAGTCCGAGTCCGGTATGCCGGTCGTAAGAGGCGACCAAAATCCACTTCGACCCCGACTTCAGGGTCAACGAAATCGTTCCCAAGACAGTCCCACTAGTGCCATGAGGTGCTATTTACCAGAACGTACCGGATTCACATCCAGCAAAGAACTATCAACATCCGTACATCCCTGTCTGTTCCGGCACCTCACTTTTTATAAGTGGGTCTTCCGACTAGGCAGGGCGAAGTAAGTTTACAACAATAACAACAGCAACAACAACAACAACAGCAACATAGAAAATTATGTCTTGCCAACAAGTGCTACTTTCAGTCTTCCGTCATACCTGCCCTGACGGCTCGGAACTATGGACAGTGTCGATAGAAGATGGGATGGCGCTTAGAGAGCTTTCGAAAGAAAAGATTTACCAGACGAAAATTCAACTATGAGCTTCGCGAGCCTTGTGCAGATATAAGGGGAAGGCCTCACAGAGGTTGGAGTAACTCCATTAGTATTGCCAATTGCCGTCACCAGGGAAAAGGGATGACTGGCATGTTTTGATACGCAACGTCCAAAATCACCAGTCAAGCGCCAATAAAAGATAACGACAACCAACACAAAAGCTACAACAACAAATCAAATAGATGGTCAAACTACATAGTTCAGAATTCAACAAAGTACTCTACAACAACACCTTACTTACCCCTTTCAAAAGTTTTTGTCTAGTCTTCTCCGGAATCCATTCCGCTTCGGCCAATTTGAAACGTAAATCAACTTTAGTGTTTACGCAATTCACATGCTGCCCGCCTGGCCCAGAACTTCGGCTGTATGTAATTTCTAGTTGATTGACCGGTATGAAACCAGAAAACTTATCTCCTGTGCTTGTGGCCTATATAATGGGAGCAAATTATATCAAACAATAAAACAAATTAAAAGCATTCCATTTACCGGTGGTGGCGGAGTGAAGAGCTTCAAGCGGCTATTAGGATAGATTTTATCAAGTGATAAGTCGCTTTTGAATGAAAGTCTACGACCAAGTATTACCGACGATGTGAACGCCTTTTCGGCGCCGTTGTAACGTAGCAGAGAAATAAAATTGCCACAAATTTTATTCATTTTGTTTAATTGGTTAAAAAATTAAATTACGGCCAATAAATGCACTGATTTCAACTTTTTTTCTAAGCTAACAGCTGATTTTGGAGCTGGAAAGCCTTCGATAGCACTAGCACGAGCTATCGATTGCTTTTATCACTTCCCTAATTAGCACAATGTAGTGTTCATGCTGAGTTTTAAATGGTGCGTTTACCATTTTCGGACATACATTTCGAAGATACGTTCATGCTGCCGCTTTTACTAAATGCCTTAGCTCACGGTTGCAATCAGTTTAGGTTTTGAGCATGTTTACAAAAAGTCGAACTTTTTTTTATACATTTGGCCTGTTTATATCGTTTCACAATCATCAATTTAATTGTAGTTTCACTTTTTTAATTTTATTTGAACACACGCGAGCGCATTTGCTAGTTTTTCAAAAAATTAAATTTTTCAATTCTTTACGAATGGCAGATAATGGAAGAATGTAAAGAGTGATGAAACTTTTTCAAGTTCGAAAAGATTATTTCGTAGCAGAATACAGGGTGTGCATGTGAACAATAATGCTAATGCAAAAATATTGTAGCATTTATTCAGAATTTGTATGGTAAATGACAAAATGAATCCTGCGTTTTGGGCTTAATGCTAAAATGCAAAATGCTGGCTAAAGATGGGCATACACGACCAACATGTGCGTAAGCATGTTGGGCTCTACCGGTAAACATCGCGGAACAATGAACGCTGCGCAACAGCAACAGCATCATCCGCGCTTTTACTAGACATTTTGGACAACATAATCGTGCGCATGTTGGTCGTGTATGCACAGCTTCAGCATGAACAGGCTATAGGGTAGTCTTATGATACATTTATACCCCAATACTGTAATGCTATGGATACACACACGGAGATTACCTCCAATAAATCTACTTTAATCAGATCCAAATTTTACCCTGATACACACAAAATTGAAGATTAACAATCGCGCCATCTAGTGCTTTGTGTTGTATTACTTGCTATTTAAAACTAGATGTCACTGGGAATTGCTTATTTTATAGCGACTCTAGTGTGAAGTAGCGGTAAATCGTAATTTTGGTAGTTGCCCTTACCCTGCAAAACTCGTTGGCTTATGTGTTTAAATTTTTTGATATTGGAGTACTCCAATAGTAGTCCTTTGTATACATCATCGGACCACCGTCAGCTTTTTGAAAGCTGATCTTTGTTCGTGCCTTATCGACGAAAATCACGACACTATCGCACTGACAGTATATACTCCAGGAACTAACAGCATTAGAGTACGTTGCAAAGTACTCTCATAGTAGGTACTCCATGGAGTAGCAGGAACAAAGCGAAGGTTGGAATAGGTGGTCCAGTCCTAGGACATCGCAATGTTAAGGTGATGGCCCAATGCACGCTTGCCTTGCTGGCTTTGCCTCGAGAAATGTCAAAATTCTTTTGAACTCTACTGAAATGTATGAAAGTTGGCCCAGTGGCAGCCTTGCTTTGCTTGCTTCAAACGCTTCAAAGCGTCGAATAGCCCACATCTCTATTTGACAGCGCTTTACACGCTTCGATGTTTCTCTTGTTGTTGTCTTGTTTGTCTCATCCTGTATTTTTGACAACTTTTGTAGTTTATATTGGGTCATAGAAGCTTTAAAAGGAAAGCAATGAAAGCGTACATTGGGTCATCAGCTTTAATTGGAGCACAATTTTTATATGAAAAGGGATTACATTTGGAGTACTCTGATGCTCCAATTGGAGTACTCTTTGGATAGGTAATAGAGTACTCTCGATTTTTGCAGGGTACTATTTCTAGCGGCAAATAGCGGTAAACTGCAAGAAATATGCGTTTTCTTGCAGATTTTGTTTATTTATGTGAAGAGTGTTGCCAGCGAACATTTTGTTGCGGCCGCTCAAATCTTCTTCATTTTTGGGAGTTTATAATGAAGATTATGCTCAAGTTAACTCCCAAAAGCGGAGATAATTCTGAATTTGCGCTAATGTATCAGCCCTATAAGCTGTATCTAGTCACTAATAGAGACATTTCGTGGTCTATTTCGTATTTGATACAATTTGGTATTCAGTAAGCTGTCTCACATCTCTAGTCTCAATAAACCCCCGAATTCTGTAAGCTGTCTCTAGTCACTAGTACAGACAATAATCACTAATAGAGACAATTCGTGTTCCAATTCCATGTTGTCCAATTACAAACCTCAAATGACAGATCTCAATTTTGTGACTTGAGATGAGACAAAATTACAGAATTCCAGGGAAAGTGTCACTAATTTGTCATCTGTTTGTAGGCAGGTAACAAACGAAATTAATTAAAGAACATTTGTTAAAAAATTAAATAATTAAAAAAAAAGTGAATTTACGATTTGGAAGCATTTATATGTTTAAAAAATAATAATTAAATTTTAAAAAATTAAATAAAAAAAAAAAAATTTACTGTTCGCGGACCGCCACTTGAGCCTGCGACCTTCCGCGTCATAATCCAGATGCTTAATGCCTGGGCTACATCGACATCTATAGGGCGAGTGTCAAATAAAAAAAAAAAAAAAAAAAAAAAAAAAAAAAACTAATGGCGGCGATATACCTACAGGTTATCATCATAACCTCTAACGAGATTTTTAGCCGAGCTTCTCTTTCCAACTTGTGTGTCAAATACGTTACTTAAAATTTGTGCAATTTTTTTATTCACCACACCTTAAAATGAGCGAGAGAGAGACTATGGTAGATTTCTTGTGACTTTCTCTTATAGAATACCGAAATCACCTCAAGTCACAAAAATTGTATCTAATGAAATATCTCAAATTTAGTGACTTGATATGAGACAGAATTACAGAATACTGGTATTACACTGCACCAGAATGAATTTGTTTACCAAATTAGACAAATTTAGTTTAATTTGACCTAATTGTGTGATCAAATTCAATTTGCGGATGAACGGTCTCGAAAAAACTTAGCCAAAAGTGACGCATTTGGTGCAGTGTAAACGTAGCTTAAGGCCGTAGTCACATACGATCTGAATGGGAGAGAAGTTTCTTTTTTTGGGTTAGTGACTACCTTGCACAGGGATGGAGAGTACTCAGTTCAATATTTAAAGAGTTCTCCAATTGGAGTATGAGAAATAAAATTTGTGCTCAAAATAGCATTGCGATTTTATAGAAGGTAGGGTATCCTGATCTCGGGATTTGAATAAATGTAACCCCACGAAATTGCTGGAACACATCCAAAGACGCCTTTTCCCTTCGATTTCAATAATCCGAAAGCAAAAATTAAAATTTTTCTTTTAGTGAAAAGTCATTGGCTAAAAAAACAATAATCTTACCGGGTCCGAACCCAAAGTTGGGGCGTGACCCATTGTATTTAATTGCACATCTCTTGACAGAAATAAAGGATACAAAATTACCCAATTTGTTATCCCCATTTTTGGTGAGCGTTACCCAGTAATTTCCCAAAACTTCACCCACTGCTAGGTAGCAGGGCAACACATTGTTGCTAACAACAACTTGGACCTCTCGTGACGATCTGCAAAAATAAAAAGTTGAAAGTTTTAAAGTTGTTTTGCCACTGAAAAGTCTCTTTTAAGCCATGTGGCATCACTACTCAATTGCTATAGATGTCACCCAGTTTCGTTCAATCTTCGTTGGCAAAGTGAAACGGACGTGCACGTAGCATTTCTGACAACGCCATTTTGTACTGATTCCTTCAAGTAACAAGTTGTGCTAGTGAAAATTTTTCTTTCTTGAATAGTTTTGCATAAATAAAAAAGGATTTAATCAGCAAGAAATACAAAATGAGTTCCAGCGGAAATAATGCTGCTCGGCCGCCGCCAAGAATTGATGGAATGATATCATTAAAAGTGAGTTTAAAATGAAATTTATCAAGTTGTGTGTAGGTGGATGCCAACTTTTTTTTTGCGGAGCACCTCTTCAAAAATGTGCAAAATCGATGTTAATAATTATTTTTCTCTTTCATTTTAAGGTTGATAATTTAACGTATCGCACAACACCAGAAGATTTAAGACGGGTCTTTGAACGTTGCGGTGAAGTTGGTGACATCTATATACCAAGAGATCGCTATACCCGTGAAAGCCGTGGATTTGCTTTTGTTAGGTAAGTTAAATTGCTGCGTGTATGTACAAATGTATTCCAGAGACACGACGAAAATCGTACTTTGAACATATGTTGAAAAATATGTGTGTATGCCTGGGTAGCTCGTTCCCCGGATTAATGAATCAACTCTAACCTTAAAAATTATTTAGCATACAGTTTTTGTAGGGTTTTTGGAACATTTTTTCCGGAATCCAAATAGTTGCTATGCTTATAGAAAATATTTTCAACTTGCAACTGTTGTCTACGAATTTGTCCTAGTCAACCTACGTACGAAAATAATAATAATACAATTTATTAAAAGTAATTGCATTTACATTCTGTATCAGGATATTCTTCCAATTAAAAATATTCTGCGAATAAATGCATATATAAAACGTGTTCACTTTGCAACTGCTGTCTACGAAACCATCCTAGTCAGTTTACGTACGAACTCAACAAATAAAAATTGCAATTATATACATTAGGGTGGGGAAAAAATCGAACTCAGTTAAAATTTTTGGCGGCCGCCGTGGTGTAGCGGTTAAGTGTTCGGCCTTCTATACCAAGTCGTGGCGGTTCGATGCCCGACAAAAGTAACATCAAAAATTATTTAGAAAAAGAATTTTTCTAAACGGGGTCGCCCCTCGGCAGTAGTTTGGCAAACTCTCCGGGTGTATTTCTGCCATGAGAAGCTTCTCAGCAAAAAATTCATTTGCTTTGCAAGTGCCGTTCGGAGTCGGCAAAAAACTGTAGGTCCCGCCAACTTGTAGGAAAAACTCAAAAGCAACACACCACAAGTTGGAAAGAGAAGCTCGGCTAAAAATCTCGTTTGAGGTTATGATAACCTGTTGGTATATCACCGCCATTAGTTTTTTTTTTTTTTTAGTTAAAATTTTAGTACAAAGAGCAAATATGAGTTAAATTTTATTAGGAAGAACGTTAAGTTGACCCATTTAGAGTGTCTGAGCCGAGTGATGTACCACGGTCATATATTTGGACTCGTTTGATGGGTCAAACTTTGCCGCTCAAAGTCAAGAGTCGGGACTTCATTCAACAAAGTATCCTATTTTGAGCCCTATAATACGAATTACCTTGTCACTTGGGCGATTTGTTTGTACCATACCTGCCTTAAAGGACATGCTCATATCAGTCTTTTATTTTCTCTATGTCCTTCTATGAAAATGCACACCTACACTTGAATTTTCATAAATATATCCTATTATTACAGATTTTATGACAAACGTGATGCTGAAGACGCATTAGAGGCTATGGATGGTCGCATGTTAGATGGCAGGGAGTTGCGCGTACAGATGGCACGTTACGGTCGCCCAACCTCACCGGCACGTCGTCCCAATAATCGTCGTGGCGGTGGCGGTGGTAGACGTCGCTCACGTTCACCTGTACGCAGGCGTTCTCGTAGTCCACGACGTCGTTCATATTCACCAAGGTCACGCTCACGTTCAGTAGCTAGTCGTTCACCAGTACGACGTGGTGGTAAATTTTCACGTAGCCCAATTGGACGAAAATCTTTGAGCCGTAGTCAAAGTCGCAACGGTGTAGCTGGTCGTAGTATTTCACGCAGTCGCAGCCGATCATAAAGATTTTGACCAAATATGCCATATATGAGAATAATATAACGTTGGTTTAATAAATCAGGTAATATTTGTTTTGCCCTTAAAACTATTTAATAAATAAATTTTAAATATAAATTTTTGTTACAGAAGTCTCCATATATCTATGTAATGGCCAGTATGCATTCAAACAACTTCATATGGTTGGTTTGCACGTAAATGTAAAAAAGCAGATTAAATGCGTCTAATGCAACAGGTATAATAATTAATATAACTGTATTACTCAACCAAAAAAAAAAAAAAACAAGAAAAGGATTAACACAATACATACAATACTATAAAATGAACAAAAAGGATATAAATGTAAAAGTTGAGAGAAGTATCAGGATGTAATTTTGACCATCATCTAATTTTCTACTGGAAATCCCCTTACTTTTTCCATTATTATATAATTTCTTGACTTTAAACGCACAGCATTATTTCGTACATTTCCAATAACACTATTGTTAACCCTTTAGACACTTGAGGAAGTGTTTTTATAATACACATTTACATATATGCATATTCTTAGCCCGAACATTTTTATTTATGTAAGATGAGTTTATGGGCATCGTGCATAAAAGGTGAGCATTTGCTCAAACTCGATTTTTTTAGTAAAAGCTGAGTGTTTAGTTTTTGTAAAAAAAAAAACAAAGAAAACACTTTTTTACTCAACTTAACAAATGCTCGACTTTTATACATGAGGTTCAATCAATTAATTGCCAATCCTGCGATTATCCATTAAAAGTAGCGTGTAGGTTAGTTTATGTACTATTCTTATTTTAATACGTTTTCCTCAATAACTAACTGAACGGGTAATATTATAATTACCCTCACATACCATAAACTTTACGGTATGTAAATATTTAGTTTTAAAAAGTTTTGTTTCAGAAAATTGTAATCCACTTATTTTTAAAACAGGATGTAGACATGTAAATTTTATAATGGATAATAAAAAATGCATTACAACATACATATTCCAAACTTCAGTAGAATATACAAAAAGCAATTTCAAATATAGGTGAATACTACTATTCTATAATAGTTACTACACGAAAAAAAAAGTTAAGAATCTGCTTAGAGAACATAAAAAAGCCATATTATACTTATCCTACCTACAAATTACACATAGGTGAAAATGAAATGAAAATATTTGCAACATTAAATAGCTATTTTTCGTGTAACTTTATGTAGATTTTTTTTTTTTTACAAATTTATATTAAAACAAATTTTTTTTCATGCTGGTAATATATTTTTACACTTCTATATAACGCAGGCAAACGAAGAGTTGCTGTAAGGGCTGCTGTTAAAGGGCGAGCAGAGAGATTGAGGCAGAGACAATTAAATGAAATATACTATTAAAAAAATTTGAGCAGTTAAAAGCAAGGAGTAGAATGCAGATTTCATAAATTGTCGTTTGCTGTATAAGGAATTTAGGATACTGCTACCTCTTTGCTGTTAGCACTGCTGATTGCTGTTGTTCGAGCACAACACCACTTGGGCTGCTGCACTTGCCATTTGCTGCCAGTATGTGCGCGTAATACTTGGTCTGGATTTCTCAAATTGTTTCCACATTGTAAAATGCGAATGATTTTGAGAAACGCAATCCATGTGTTATGCTCGCAATCGGATTTGGTATGGTGTTCTATCGATGTCGGTGATGTAATTGAAACCAATATGTAATTGAGACAAAGCTTTAAGTATGCATGATTGGATGCTCGATGCTGATTTTTTCATCATTGGGATTTCGGATTCGAGCTTCCAAACTTGAACTAGCAAACATTCATTCTTAATATGGTTGAACAGTTGGTTTCAATTTCGAATGCTACATCAATTTTATTCCATTTCAAATACCGCATTATTGTTCGTGTACGAATCCTGCATAAATAGTCATGACACCTGTTCCTGTACAAAATGACTTATCAATTGCTAACTCTGCTACTGCTGACACAGCCATCCAGTTTTCTTTAGCCAGAGTCATATAGCTAAAAATTCCCAGCCTAAATACCTTATTTAAATGCAGTTATACATGTTTGGGGAAAAGTATGCAGTTGGCGTTTTGTGGTATGTACGTGCGCAGCAGTTGGAGCGGTGTACGAATAGAAAAGTTTTTAAAATACTCGATAGCTGACTTGTGTCTCTTAATACTCAGCGCAACTTAGGCAGCAGACAAAATATTTTATTATTGAAAGCCGTGTCCGTCCATTATGTCTGCAGTTAGTGCGTGCGGCAGTCTTAATACGAATAGTTAATGCGGCAATGTAGGCGTATATAATATACCTCTAACTGAGCGCGACATAGTAGCTGTAGGCGTTGGCTGTACACGTTGCTGCTAATCGCAACTTCAATACCCTTCTTCGTATGTTATTCATAACTCCGGTTGGGCGGTGGTAGTTAAAAACTTTTTTTGCTGTCTGTTGGTGTTTTGCTGTTTCGAGCTTTGAGTTAAAGCTGTCTTGGCGAGAGATTTTCTTTCTTCAAGTTTGCAGCGCAGGTAGCCTCATCAAACGTTCAAAGCACGGTGTCCGAGTTATCAGAGATGTGTCAGACTTGCAGGCCGCAATGGTGCTCGTGAGGATGGAACAAAGCAGGTTGGTATTTTTATAGAATTTTATCGTGTCCATTTTGTATGGATTAATAAAAATTGGAAATTGCTAAAAATTGGTATTTTAACTATGAGGAGGTTAGCTGGAATAGTTTTAATTACACTTGCAGGTACAAGAACGTCAATATAATCTGCCTGCTTGCCTTGGCAAATGTTCTAGGGATAGGCAACATGAAAATGCTCCAGAAAGTTTTTTAATCGGAGTCGCCCTTGGTAGTTATCATTTTTTTCTATCTAGCAGATTTTTGGTTTCGAATTCAAGTCCTCTATTGTTCGAATTCGAATTGGATATCAAAATTTTCGGAATGCTTGTTATATTAAATTTTTTTATTTTCGAATTTTATGTTCGAAATTAATAACCCGTTTGGCACGAATTGGAAATGAAATCCCATTCCGGAGTGGAATCCTAGATTTTTTCCTTACAAACGACTCTTTGCTAGAAATAAAGGGGTTACAAAATATTAAGTCGCTTCTCCGAGATTAGTGCGAGAGCAGTTCAACTATTGTGAGACAGCAAGATTTCGCCTAAGTCGGGCATATTCTAAACTCTTAACCCGCAGACTTTCGATCCCGTCTATTTGGCGGTCCGAGCCGAAAATGTATCCTGCAAGTTCTGTCAATAAGCAAAACCTTGGAAATATATACACACGAATTTTATAGACCAAATAAAGTTGTGCCTCTGTGTAGACGACCTTAGCAACAGCACGCACAGCCCAAATTGTGTTTATTATCCCGATTGTCATAGTAAAAACGAGCAACCATAAGCATTTACTGTCAACTGAAAATAGCACATATCAAAATCAATAAACAAACAAAAGTTTTCTTTCGAGATTGCATTTTTCCTTTATCAATAAAATTCCAAATACTTCAGTTGCAATATCCACCTAGTACTTAACGAGTAACTACAATCAGCGAAGATGTCCAAAGTAAAAGTACGCGTACGAAATGCTTGGTATGAACCCGACCTCACATCAGAGGGCATTTACATTTGTCCAATGCCACAACCACCACCAGCTCCCACTGGTGCATTATGGTTTACACATTTAAAACCATATGAACGCCTCTACTATCATCAGACATTGAATTCAGTGCGCAAGAGTAAACGTTTTATATCCACACCAGCAATACCTAAAGATTCCTTAGACTTCCAGTTACAAGCACGTTACGACCATTCAAGTGAAGCATTTCCCGATCGCGTTGATGTTTTACTACAAAAGGAAACTTGTGCATATGAAAAAGTTAGCACTGGTCCCCATACTGATTGTAGTGCTGCCACAGATTGCATTGTGGAATTGCCCTCCTTTCGTGTGCTTAGGAATGTGAAAACAGTTGAAGTAGCTTCGGGTGATAGTCAGGGTCATCCATTGAAGATTGGGGGCATTAAAGAGAAAATCTCACCGCATAGTGTTAAATTGATTAATAGTGGTGTTCACAATCAATTGGTCAATAATGGATTCTCGCGGCAAACTGGCGATGGAAATTTCTTTCGTTATTAGTTATTTACTAGCTATATTTCTTAAATATAAAAAATGCTTAAGATAATATTAATGTATTTGGGAAATTAGGATAATAGTAACTTTGAAAGGAATTGAAATTTACGAAGCAGTACAACTTTTCGGATTTTTTTTTATGAAAAATATGTCAATTTTATTGTAACACGTTTAACTAAAATAATTATTCTTCCAATTTTGGTTGCTTGCATTTACTTTGTTCATCACTTTTTTCGGGAGTTTTACTCGTAGAATTATCGTGAGACTTGTGCCTTTGTTTCTTGTTTTGATTACGATGACTTTTTGCCACTCTGTCTTGACCAATCCTTTAAAAGAAAGAGAATACAATTTTGAAATTGTGCGATAATTAATTTTTTTAAGTATGCTGTAGCTTAGTTTTTTATTTCGAAAACTGTTTTCGAATTTCAAATCCTATTTTCGATTTTTCTGTATTCCGAAATATTTTTTTCGAAGTCGAAATTGGAAATTCGGAATACTGAAAAAGAAAAAAAAGGATTTGAAATTCGAAAACATAATTTAGAAGTCAAAATAAAAGTTTCGGAATATCAAATAAAAGTACAAAGTCTTAGTTTTAGTAAAAGTATTAAGTTTTAGTTTCGACTTCAAAATTTCTATTTGCAAATTTTATTTTATATCAAATTCCGAAAATTTTATTTCGACTTCGAAATTCCATTTTAGAAATTCTGTTTTCGAATTTGAAATCCTATTTATTTTCTTTTTTTTTAGTTTCCAACAAATAGAGTTTTCAAAATCGAACCTTCGGAGTGCTAAAAAAAGAAAATAGGAATAGTTTTCCAATTCTTTTTTTCGAACTTTACATTTCATAAAATCAAAATTTCGATATTAATCTTCGGAATGCTTAATAAATTTCGAAAAAAATATTTACTATTTTTATTCTGAACTTTAAATTCGAACCCCGTTCGACAATAGTCTACAAAAATTATTTCTGACAAAATCTAAATTTTTTAATTCGACTAAACAATTTCGAAAAATAAAAATTTATGTATTTAAATTTAAAAATTTTTTTGTTCGAATCCAGTCAAATTTTATATTTTAATGTTGTATATCGAAGCTTTTTTCAACTTCGAAAACTCGATTTCGAAATTTGAATCCTATTTTCTTTTTTTAGTATTCCGAAACTGCGGCTTCGATTTTCAAGTCTAATTTTTTTTAATTCGAAATTTTTTTTCCGAGCGTTATCTACACTCATACAAATTTCATAAAAACAAAATTTCGATATCGAACTTTTCGGAATGCTTGATAATTTAAAATTTTTCGAACCCTGTAGCTCGTTCGAGAATTCTGACTCCAAAATTTTTACTAAAGCTACAAAGGATACATTTTTTATACCGTCATATCCGGAACAGAACAAAAATCACGACCTAACAAATTCACTTACATTATTGTCGATTTAGTTCCTGGGCCCCAATAGGCTGTAGGATTCGCTTGAAAACGTGTTAAGGCATTTCGTCTACTTTCGGGATTTGCATCGGGATGTATCTCATCAAAAATGTAATCCTTTTCAGGCGGCCGATCCAATATAGCTTTTAACGGTGTACCCTCTATCAGACGTATACTTTTAACTGGATGTCGTTTGGCCCAACAACGCAATACATCCCATATAACTGACGGTGGTGCATCTGTTTTAATTGAATTCTTACTAGCATGCGAAAATGAAACGCGATAACCAGCATGTAGCAAAGCTGAACGAAATTTAAGCACTGGTATATTCTCCAATTTAAGCACACAACATAGCTTATCCAATACATAGTAGAGTGGTACATCATGCAACTCTTCGCGCACCACTGATAGGACACCCTGCAAACGCCGCTGTGTACCCAAATCACATAGAGGTTTTTGTTCTATGCTTTGTAGCAATTCTTCAACAAATGCAGCATCATGTATGGGATGTGACCACAAAGGACCGCCCATCTACATTTGGGGAATATACAAAAATTGGTCTAGTTGTAAAGTGTGCTAGTTGCAACTTACATGGTGTTTATGACCGCAATGCTCACACTGTGCATTAACATTTGGTCCAGTAGGTATACCGAATTTGGTTTGCGTTTGTCCTTTATCTGTGACATTGGTTTTAACCGTACCCATTGGCTGCAACGTATACGTATCACAACCAGTGCATTGAAATACCATTGATTGTTTGCTGCAATAAAACATAAAATAATAGTAAAATATATGCACGGCGGAAAGAAACAAGTTGCATATACCAACCTCATACTATATTTACACTTGGCTTGACCAATATACACGCGCACAAATACGCGTATATAAAAATCGGCTGAAATGCTTAAAAGCGGATCAATATATTTGCCATAACGATTGGCATGCGTTTCAATGCAATGCAACAGTATGCGCAAACCCATTTCATGACAACACTTCATACGCAAAGGTACCGAACCATATTTGGCATAACACGCTTCAGGTGTATTACCAGCTAGCACAGCCATATCTGTAGCAGTAACAAGCAATAAACCACCATTGGCTAGTGCTTGTATAGCGCCATCCAGAAAACGATTCGGACAGCCGTATGGATCGAGATCTATAGCGTCAAAACGCTTCTCGTATGATGTGGAAAGGTACATGAGCGTCCTGTAAAGAATGGAATGCTTTGATTAACTAATTTAGCTGTGCAATTCATACAAAACTTACATTGCATCCCCTTCGCTTGGCACAATCAAATTTTCCACACCATTGTGTCGCATATTTTCGCTTATGGAATCTACTGCTGCTTTTGACAAATCATTGGCCACAATCTCACGCACGCCTGCCACCTCTTTCGCATAGCGTATGCTGCGTAAACCTGTTGCAGATAGCGCTTCCAGTATGCGTAGGCCATCATCGTACTTTACGCCGGCCTTGTATGTTTTATTCTCAATTGGGCTTTCATCCTTTGTTGATTTTGCGTTTTTTACACTTTTATGCTCTGCTATTGCGCGTTCTTTCAACAAACGTTTGGCGTATATATTAAGCACTGAAATACTTAAATCACGATTAAATTCCTGCACTGGATTGTAGAATACAGCACCACCGGCAATAATTTCTGTGGTGCTTTCTTTGATCACGCGTTCTGGTGCTTTGCCGAGGGCTGCTGTTGCGCCCTGTTAATTTAATATGTAGTTATAAATATAAGTATTTTATTAATTAATGTTAGCATGCAATTACCTTATCTTCAGCTACGGCATCCACTTCCATTTTCGTCTCCAATTGCTGCTCTGTAGTCACGTTTTTCACGTAATCAGCTGTTTGCAGTTGGCAAAAAATTCGCTGCCGTTGCCGCTCCCTGTGTGCTGCTAGTCGGGGTAAATGTTTTAACAATTTGATATGTTTCAGCATTAGAGATTTATTGCATTTTTTTTTATTTATCAGTGATTATTACTGTGCTCAAATCCCTATTTTGATTGTTTGCTAGAAAAGTTGTTTACATCGAAAACTCAACTAAAAAAAACGTGTGAGCTGGCAATCTTGACAGTCAGCTGTTCAAAATGTGGCTGTTCGATTTTCGGTGCAATTTTCGGAAGGGGAAAGCAGTGCTGCCATCTTAACAGTTTTTCTGTGGTAAGTGAAAAAAAAACGTGGTAAATCTAAAAAAACCGCTGTGGGTTTTTTTGGAAAAAGGCCAACGGTACCCTGCTAACCAAACCCAAGGAAAATCCTGGATAATTCCTAAGTCGCGCTATCCTAAATCGAGGATAGATGAATGGATAGTTTTGTATGGGCCGCGTGCAGATTGGACCCACTTTTTATCGATTATTTCGTGTACGTGTGATATCGCTGCTCACTCGCACTCATTTAGAAACGCCATAAGAAAATAATATAGCTGCACTCCTCTAACTAGAAAATTTCCCAAAAAAACTGACATACCGGCAATGGTTGCATACTTTTAGGCGCTGCTAGGGCTGCCGCCCTATCCACCTGCATACAAATTTTCAAAATACCCAAAATATTTCCAATAAATTTCCAAAATATTTTCTCTTCAATTTTTTAATTCAAAATGCATTTAACACAAATATAACAAATATAAACTTATGACATTTATTAAATATAGCCTAGAGGTATAAACTATAAAAAGTGAAAAAGTAAAAAATAAGAGAAATGAAACAGAATAAAACGAAAGGAAATGAAATAAAGTAAAATGATATGAAATGAAGTGAAATGAAGCCAAATTAAATTAAATGAAATTAACTGAAAATGAAATAAAGTAAAAGGAAGTGAAATGAAATGAAAAAGAATGAAATGAAACAAAATGAACTCAAACAAAATTAAAGAAAATGAAGAGACGTGGAATGAATTAGGAACAAAATGAATAGAAAGAAAACAGAATGGCATGAAATAAAACAAAACAAAATGAAATGAAGCAAAACAAATTGAAAAGAAACAAATAGAATGAAATGGATTGAAATAAACTTCATCTAAATAGATTGAAATAAAATAAAATGAAACAGAAGGATTGAAATGATATAAAATTTAATGAAAAGAAATGAAATGAAATAAATTTAAACAAAATAAGGTAAAATCAAATAAAGTGAAATGGAACAAAGTGTATTGAAGTAAAATAGAATGAAATAAATGAAATATAATGAAACAAACAAAATGAAATGAAACAGAATAAACTGAAATGAAACAAAATAACTGAAATGAAACAAAATTATGTGAAAAATAATAAAGTGAAATGAAATAAATAAAATGAAATGAAATAAAACGGAATGAAATGAAGTAAAATCTAATGAAACGAAATAAAGGGAAATTGGATGAAATAAAGTATAATGAAATAAATTAAGATGAAATGAAATTATGTTAAATAAAACCAAATGAAATAAAATTAAAAAGTACCGCATTTGGGAACATCAATTGAAAAATTCGGCAACCCTGCCCAGCTGCGACTGCTAACCGCCCCAAAATCTTCAATGTTGAAATTTGGTCGTATTCAACTGCCACCTTTACTGCACACTCCTAAAACAAAACGCGTTATTATTAATATTATATATATTATTAATAAAATTATTTTACTTACCTTTTCCTTCAATTAAATAAAAATATTTAAACAAAAATTTCAAATGTTTTTTTTCACTTGACAGAAAATTTAATTTATGAAAACAGCTGTTTAATTTCCCTTTGTACTATTTTTGTTTCAGTAAATCAAAATCATACTGTTTCAATCACACTCATAGAAGTTTCAAAATATGCGTTGGTGTTAGTGTTCTTATCGAAAAAATAGAGATGGTGTTGCAATTCGATTAAAAAAATCGATTGCTGGGTAGCCGTGGTTGGCAGGGGACTGATACAAATTTTTGTATTCCTGTTTTAGGCCGTGTGTGAACATTTTAAACCCTGCTAACCAGCACCGGATAAAATCTAGGGAAATTACTGGGTAACAGCCATTATTTCAAATAATATGAAAATATATTCCCGAAATAAACTGCCAACCAACTATTTTGGTGTTTACTTTCATACGAGCATTTTCCATATGTCAAAACTTAACACCGTCGTGGTTTGGCACATCAAAATGAAAAAATGATTGGCACACAGCATTAAAGATGATTTACACGGGACGATTTTTAGTCGATTTTTTATCTTTCTACAGCAATTCCATCGATCTACACCTTGTATTTGAAGGTTGAAAGCAGTGGAACAACAAAAATCGACACTTGTAAATCAGTCTTTTACTATGTACACACTAGCGTGTTTTCGAGCTCATTCTGGTTTTCGAGGCAAAACATGCTGAAAACGGATGTTTTCGCCATACAAAATGTTCAACCGAAAACCTGCGAAAACATCATGTTTTATCCCAAAACATCAACGAAAACCTTTCACAATCAGTGTCGGCTCTAAATTTTATCGGTAATAATCGAAAAACATACTGTCACATATCTGATATGTCAAATGTTTTCATTTTGAATTTCGTCGCCCGAATTTATAAAAAATCAAAATGAAAATGTTTATGCTATAAAGTAAATTTGAAATAAGTACGCTGACAGTAAAACTTAAAATAAGTACATAAAATATAATATGTACGTTCACAAAATTTTAATTATTTTTTCTCACAAATCACAATTTCTAGAACAGCTGATTACTGTCAAATGAAAACAAGAATAGCAGGTATGAACGCACCTGTTTTATGTGAGATGTTTAACACGAAAACAAGGTGTTTTCGCTTCAGTGTGAACATGATCTAAAACAAACATAATACGGCGCCGGCGGGCGACCTTGTGTGAAACAGCAGTCAAACACTCTGTGGAAATATTTTTAATATTTCCAAACACCCTATGACTTCAATGTGTGTTCCTTACACCAACACGTTTCTTTAAATTTGCAACATTCGGGCAGGTAAATTTTCCTTATATGCGTGGCCATTTTAACTGATTTCGTGTTACCGCAGAGATTTTTGCACATTGCATATCTGAATTGCAGCGGGAATAGTTTGCAGTAATCTCTGGAAAAATAATAATTAAGTTTTATTGTACTTGGAGTTTCTTTGAACACGATTTTTAAACAGTTTGTCATAGAGAAAAAAGCATTTCAAAGTCAACTCGGTTGGCCGTAGTGACGAAGAAAAACGTGATTTGCTGAGTTGCATGCAGTGCTGTGCACAAAGAATTGTACATTTGGGGGCAGAGTAATCTGAAGTTCAAGAAAAGTATTAAAATTAACAAAAAAGCGTGCTAAAGAAACAAAGAAAAAGTTTATTAAACAAAAAAAAAAAAACGTGTGCGGCTCCCTCACTGGTCGTGTGCATGCGGGTGTGAGTGCTTTGATTAACGTGGTGGAGGCGAAATTGTGTCGCTGCAAAAAGAAAGAAAAAGGAACAAACTGAAAAAGGACGTTTGTCGTCGTCGTCATCAACCGAACACAAACATACATACTGACAAATTTTGCTAGGAATCATCTATCGCAAGAAAAACTCATTTATTTAGACAACAAATCGAAATACAATAACAATTAAATATGGCGCAAGAAAATGCGGATATGCAAACAAAATTCTCAACACTCAATGTAAACGCTGTTGAATTTGTACCCAGTTTTGGTTATAGTGCTGTAGCGGCAAGTGCGGTCGCGCCAGTGACAGCTGTAACAAATACAGCAGGTACTCCAAATACCACACCTAATGCTGTTGTCCCTATGGATGCATCATCGCTGCCAGCGTCAGGTAGTGCCACTCCCGCCACAACACCCGATTCTGCTGGTTCAGCTGGTTCAACAAATGCTTTAAATGTTACTGCCGCAGCAGCTGATGCATTGCAAGCGGTACCGCCTGGAACAGGCAGTGGTACACCAGCTGATTCACCAATGCAAACATCGCCAGTTACTACGCCTTTGGTAGCACCACCACCAATTGAGACTATAATCGCAGACAAAATTTCAACTAATAATGGTAAAGATTTTTTTAATTTTGATTTTATGTATTTTAACTTATTTATTTTTAAATTTCTGCTAAGCATAAGCACTATGATTACAGGGCTACAAACAACATCCAAACCTAGACGGTAGATCCCTATTTCAGATTTCTGCCGTCGAACCTCATTATTAATATCCAACCACCTGAAATATGTAGTTAAGGGAAAGAGGTTCTGCATAAGGGAG
The DNA here is from genome assembly GCA_964058755.1 of Campiglossa producta. NCBI lineage: Eukaryota > Metazoa > Arthropoda > Insecta > Diptera > Tephritidae > Campiglossa > Campiglossa producta. Next base: position 12,803,759 of record CAXKVI010000003.1, read on the forward strand.
ACTGGAGTAGGTAACTTTGGCTCAATCTCGACTTGGGTATTGTCACAAGCTGAAATCTTCCCTGTTCATACAAAGTCGCACCATACAAAATATATGCCCTTTGATACCGTACACCTCTTCAACTGTTCGATTCAACCTATTCTTCTAACACCAATTTCGCCATGGCTCCACCCTGCTGAACGATTTTTGAATGATCACCCAACAGCACCAAACCTGGCAACCGGTTCTTTGTACAGAAATGATTCGGATTTTACCCCACCAAGTGTTGTTACATTATTATACTTTCTCTCCAACCCGCTCTTATCCTCACAGACAAAAAAAATTTGGTTCGATATGATGTCTCGTCTATTTTAGAATAAATGAGATATTGTTAGATATAGGTCTCAAGGGATCTTGCGGAATGATATCGGGCTAATATGGTGTCAGTTCTGGATTTTGGTACGATTTTAAGATTATTTCGTTATAATTTTCGAGCATTTTTTCGGGTACATTTAAGAAACTATTTTAAATTTGTTTGGATTTCAATGAGGGATATGTAGTCGGACAAGAAAATTTTGACATCAACAAACTATCACAAAATGAACGTGATGCAATGTTGATCATTAACTGAAAATTATCATTAGCAGGATCTCGGAATTTCGTCATTGTTCTCCGTTAACTCAAAATAAGGCAACGCAATTAGTCAAACGCGAATTTACGGCATATCTCAACGAAAATATTTCTAGGTAGAGGTACCCTTAGGGTAGGGTTTTGCATATTCGCTATTATAAGAAAATGACATGAACCATTCCTATGTTTCTCCAGCGTTTCTAGAGTCGTCGTCCAACGTTAAAGATTGAAGAATGGGGCTAGTTCTGTAATGTATCTCCAATCGAATTCTAACTTCATGCCCATGGGTATCGTCGTATTGCAACAAGCTCATTTTTAGATAGAGTCACTAGCTAGAGTTACAACCTAATTCCATCATATGTATTTAAATTTTTATATATCCGCTCTTAGAAACGCCTTGTCACAATTCTATGAAAATTTGTATATAAATAGGTTGTTTGCTACAGTCTATGGTCTTATATAAATGCTACTACTAGACATTTTTTGAGGAGTTTGAAATTTAACAAAAAATCAAATGAGATAATGTGGGTATAAAACGAATGGTATTGTAGGGGTTTCGCCTAAGTTTGTTCCTTAAACCTACGATAAGGGGAGGACTTGAATCATTTCGTATACTATAGCTAATTAATATACGGATTGGTAAGTGAAACTTTTTTTTAAAAACATCAAAAACCCATAAACCATAAATCGAATTAAAACTTAATATTGTTTTTTAACTTTGAAAAAAAAAAAAAAAAAAATTCCTAGTGTTTACTGGGTTATGTATGCATTATTTATGCACCTATGTATGCGTGTATCTTTTTCAAAATGATGTCACACACATATTCCAAAATCTAAAATTGTACCAAACAGCTGTTTAACTCTGCGCAGCTTATCTACCTGCGTCTCTTTATGTTGGCGATAATAACAGTGCAGAAACCTCATTTTAACAATATGTAGGTACATACATAGGTATGAATAGATGTGAATTTTTTTCTCTCACCATCCCGTTGTTGTTGTGTGTCTACTTGTTGAACACACTGGTTGCAGGCAGTTTTTGCTACAATCAACGAGTTTTTGGGTGTTTTTTTATTTTAATTTTTTTTTTTAGCTGGTTTTTTATAGCAACTGTAAAAAAAATTTACTCTAAGAGGTTACGTAAAAAAAAGCACTTTTGTCAGCATTTAAAGATATTTTTTTAAAACATAATTTTTTCTAACAATTTTTGCTAATTTTTTTTTCGTTATTTTTTTGGTTTGTTCTCTGTTCTCTCGATGCTATTTTTGCTATTTTTGCTAGATTATAGTGCATTGCTCTTATATTAGTAATATATATTAGACTGGTTCAAAAAAGCTATGCAAACTCAAAATTTAAAATTTTTTATAACTATTGGTTTTTATTTTATTTTTTTAATTGCATATTTAATACATTTTTTAATTTTGGAATCTAGGGAAGTTAAAACAATCTTTGTCACTTTCAAAGAAGATACTATAGGTATACCTAACAAAAATACTATTAAAAAAAATTTAAAACTTCTAAACTTAAAATTTTTTTTTTTCAAAATTATTCAAAGTTCGTCCTTAAATTTGTTTATTCAACATTTTTATATTATATCTCTGAGGTCATACATCATACATTTGTAGACACATTTTCAGGCTTATTTTTTCGAAACTTAAAATTTTGGAACTTTTGGAAAAATATGAGTTTTTGAACTTTTGAAATTTTCAGTACACAATTTAATAGTGAACCTAAATTTTTACGATATTATAAAATTGGAACTAAAACTTTTTTTTCCATTTTTTTTTCAGTTTTAAATTTTCAATTTTTTTCCCATTTTTTTTTAATTTTTTTCCAATTTTTTTTTTAATTTTTTTCAAAAAATATATTTAAATTTTTTTTTTTACATTGAGTAAAAACGTGAATATCTAACGAGTGTTTCATTGAGTGGTAGAAACAAAAATTAGAAGAGTCTCAAAAATTTATTTAAAAAACACTTTTTCTGAAATTTTTTTTTTTTCAAAATTATACAAATTCAAAGCCGTCCTTAAATTTTTTATACAATATTTTTGTATACATTTTCAGGTTTATTTTTTCGAAACTTAGCATTTTGGAACTTTTTAAAAAATATGAATTTTTTAACTTTCGAAATTTTAAGATATTTTTATATATTTTAAACAAATTTGAGTCTACAATTTAATAGTTAACTTAAATTTTTACGATTTTATTAAATGAATTTCTAAAATTAGAATTAAAACTTTTTTTTAAATATTATTTGTTTTTTTTTTTTAGTTTTTAATTTTTACGATTTTATTAAATGAATTTCTAAAATTAGAATAAAAACTTTTTTTTTAAATATTATTTGTTTTTTTTTTTTTTTAGTTTTAAATTTTGGGAACATATAAGTTTTCCAATTTTTTTTAAATTTCTTTCAAAAATATATTTATTTTTTTTTTATATTGAGTAAAAACATAAATAACGAGCATTGAGTGATAGAAACAAAAATTAGAGAATTCTCAAAAATTTATTTAAAAAATACAAAAAAAAAACTTTTCTGAAAATTTTAAGATATCTATCTTTAGATATTTCAAATATGAGTCTAAAATTGATTAGTGAAAGTTTTCAAAATTTTGTAAAAAATTTGAATTTTCTAAAACTGAAATTATTTTTTGTCTTTTTTTAATTTTAAATTTTGGCAATTTTTCAGAAAAAATTAAATTTTCGAACTAAAAACTTTTTTCAATATTTTTTTTTTTTTATCAAAATACGTTGTGTAATTTTTGAAAAAAATTTAGAGAGTAATAGAAACAAAATCTAGAAGTGTCAAAAACTTATTTAAAAAACACAAATTTTAAGATAACTTTAGATATTTCAGGGATATATAATGCAAACAAATTTGAGTATGAACAGGAAAGTGAAAATTTTTAACACTTGAAAAAATTTGAAATTTCTAAAATTGAAATAATGTATTTTTAAAAATATTGGAAAACTTTTCAGAAAAATTTTAATTTTCGAATTTTTTTCAATTTTTTTTTAATTAAAAAATTTTTTTTTAAAGTTTTTTTTATCAAATTTGTTTTAATAAAAAATAAAAACCAAAAATATGTTTTAAAGTTTTGTTCTACATTCGGTTATAACGCAAATAACTTGTTTTTAATTGAGTAAAAAAAAAACAAAAAAAAAAAAAAGTTTTTACAATTTTGAAAAAGATTTAATTTAATTAATAATTTAAAAAATAATTTACATATATAAATTTTGAAACAACATTTAACATTTCAAATCTGAAGGGTTCGACTTAACAATTTTTTTTTGCCCAGTCTAATATGTGCTCTGATAAAGATTTGCCATCTATTTTTAATTTAGCACAAAAAAATAGTTTATAGATAGTGTATTTTGTCTTTCATTCAACTACATTCGAGCACTCACACTCATTTTACACATTCTGATTTCACTTCATCATTATATTTGGCTCTTTCTTTCTTATATTATCTACAAATTTCGATGTGACGAACTAACTTTCAGTTTCTTAGTCAAGTTAGCATGCGACAAACGTACCAAAAAAAATAGAAAGGTGCTCAGCTCTCTCTGGAATCTCACTGACAATCACCGTAGCAACTTTCTCATTTTATATTTTAATACATTTTTGCATACGAAACTTCCGAAATACATTTGTACATACATTTTTTAGTTTTTATTATTTTTACTGTTGCATTTATACCAATTCTTGTATGCTTTCTTGCCAAATTCGTTATTTTGCCATATTACGAGTGTAACCGCTTCTAACCTGTTCAAATTGGTTGTGATGTCTGTCTTTTAGCTGTTAACAACTTCAAGTTGTTGGTGAGTAATTGTGGGTAGCAGCGAGTGTGAGCGGATAACTTAAATGTAGCGCGTGGCCGCATTGAGACGGCTAGTTTTACAGTTTGTTTAAGAAAATATATTTTTGTGTCGTGTAATTTTAATAAATTATATTTAAAATAATTATACTACATTTGCTAGTTGAAATCAAAGTTTAATCTTCTAATCGTATACAAAAATAAAAAACGAAAATGCCACGTAAGGCAGGCAAAAGTGAGCATATTTTGGTAAATTTTTTTTTTGTGGAGCGCCACTTCAGACCTAGTTGTGCTTGCTATCAGCAAAAAAATTATAGGGCCAACAGGAAATTGAAGAATGCGAAAAGGAAACGATTTTATAAAGCAAAAGAAGTTAAATGAAATAAATATAAAATTTGACGAAATATTTATTTAAAAAAAATATTAGCACAAAGAAAATAAGAAAAGAAAATCATAATAACAAAAAAATATTTAAAGAAATGTAAAAAATACATACATACATAAAATACAAGGTTAAAATATTGAAATAACTACAACAACAAAAAATAATTAAAGCATTAGTAAATAAACATTAACAGAATAAAAATGAAAAACAAAAAAGTTAAGTTACAAAAAAAATAAAATATTAAAAAAAATAAAGAAAAAGGTAATTACAAAAAAAAAAAAACAAATAAAAATTACAAAAAAAAAAAACAAAAATAAAAATTACAAAAAAAAAAACAAAAATAAAAATTACAAAAAAAAAAATAAATTAAAAAAAAATAAAAATAAAAATTACAAAAAAAGTTACAAAAAAAAATAAAATTACAAAAAAAAATAAAAATTACAAAAAAAAAAAAAATTAAAAAACAAAAAAAAAAAAATAAAAATTACAAAAAAAATTAAAATTACAAAAAAAATTAAAATTAAAAAAAAAAATTAAATTACAAAAAAAAAAAAATTTAAATTACAAAAAAAATAAATAAATATTACAACTAAAAATTATAAAAAAAACATTAAAAAAAATAAAAAAAATTAAAAAATTAAAAAAAATATAATTAAAATAAACAAACAAAAATTTATGTAAAAAAATAGAAAATGTAAAAAAATTACATACATACATACATCTATAAAATACAAGGTATAAATATTGAAATAATTACAACAAAAAAATGAAAAAAATTTAAGTTAGAAGAAAAAAAATACAAAATAAAATAATAAACAAACAAGTTAGAAGAAAAAGGTAGTTACAAAAAAAAAAAAAAAAAATACAAAAAAAAAAAAAACAAATTACAAAAAAAAATTACAAAAAACATAAAAATTACAAAAAGAAATTATTAAAAAAATTAAAAAAAAACTAAAAAATACAAAAAAAAAAAAAACAAATTACAAAAAAAAATTACAAAAAACATAAAAATTACAAAAAGAAATTATTAAAAAAATTAAAAAAAAACTAAAAAATATTAAAAAAAAAAATTAAAAAAAGTTTAAAAAAAAAAAAAATTAGAAAAAAAATTAAAAAAAAAAAACAGTTAAAGTAAAAACAAAAAACTAACAAAAATAAAAAATATAAAATAATCAAAAAAAGAACACGATAAAAAAAATTAAAAAAAAAAATTTAAAATACATACATACATAAAATACAAGGTACAAATATTGAAACAATTACACAAAAAAAAAAAAAAAAAAATTAAGTTAGAAGAAAAAAAACCAAAATAAAATAATAATCAAACAGAAAATTAAAAAAAAAAATTAAGTTAGAAGGAAAAAAAAAAAAAAATTAAAAAAAAGGTAGTTACAAAAAAAAAAATTACAAAAAAATACAAATTACACAAAAAAATAAAAATTACAAAAAAAATTAAAATTATAAAAAAAAATTACAAAAAGAAATTATTAAAAAAATATTAAAAAAAGGAAAAAAATTAGAATAAAAAATTAAAAAAAGAACAAAGTTAAAGTAAAAACAAAAAAATAACAAAAAATAAAAAGTAACCCCCATAAAAATAAAATTGGTTTATAAAGCTTTTTAAAATGACATTTTCATACAAATTTTGAATAATAAGAGCTTAAACCTTTTATATTTTTTATGAATAAGGGGATAAAAATGAAAATAAAAAAATATAAAATAAGCAAAAAAAAAGAAGTTATCATTTAATTTTACTAACACTAACCGCAAAGTAAGAAAAACTGTTTAGATAATGGTATCCTTGTTTTTAATATTAAAAAACAAATTTAGTATGTGGCAACCCTGTAAATTACCACAAGTGGCAACACCAAAGTAGAAAATCGTAGAAGTAATCATACTATATACATACCCAAAATTAAATAGATTCGCTATAGCCTAAGATAGTGGTCGACATACGAAGGAATAATTGGATTAAAGTTAGGTGGCAACCCTGCTTGAAAACATCTTAGTTTGTCTACACCTTTAGTTTGATAGCATTTTGGCATATGTATAATATATATAGAATATATAAAAAAATATGCAGATAGGTGGCAACCCTGTAAACCGCCTCAAGTGGTCACACCTAAGTATAAAATCGTGGAAAGAAGCATGCCATCTATATGCCAAATTTTATCCAAATTCCTATAACCTGAGATAGTGGTCGTTATACGAAGCAATAAATAAAATGAAGTAAGGTGGCAACTCTGCTGGACAATATCATAGTTGGTATACGTCCGAAAATACCTCTCATTTGCCATATCATGCTCAATATTGAAAAAAAAAAATATTTGTGGCAACCCTATAAACCGCCCGAAATGGCAATACCCACAAACAATCCAAATCGGCCAATAGGCTCCCGAGATGGTGGTCGATACACGAAGGAATAAATAAAATGAAGTTAGCTGGCACCCCTAAATAGGTGGCAACCCTGCCTGATAATATCTCGTTATACGGCCGAATATACCTTTCATTTCCCAAGATAGTGGTGGATATAAAAATATATAAGAATAGCTCGCTTACGCTTATAAGAAAAATATCAGATTCCTTATTTTCTAAGACAATTTAGAGTGCGCATACCATCAAACCATAGAGTGCACATACTCTCATTTCGGGAGACCCTAAACTAAATCGAACTCTTTTTATTTATTTTTTTTACAGATAATGATGCAGCTGATAGTTGGGACGCTGATGACGATCCTGTCATCACACCAGACGAGGACGAACCAGACGAAGCTATTGACGATCCAGAAAATGAAATTGCACCCAAAGTATCAAAGAAGAAAACGCCGAAGGTTGAAGAGTCGCGAAGCAAAAAAGAGCATGTGAACGTTGTCTTTATTGGACATGTTGGTAAGTCTCTTTGAACTGAGCTTTTTAGGATATTAAGAGAAGTGGTAGAAAAGTAGAAGATGTTAATTGAAGTCTATACATATCAGACTCACCATAGACCATAGACTTTTCTACCATTTCGCACAATCATGCGAACTCATTTAAATATTGGTACAAATTATTTATTAATACATATATTGACATTTTTACAGATGCTGGTAAATCAACAATTGGTGGACAAATAATGTATCTAACCGGTATGGTTGATAAGCGTACACTTGAGAAATATGAACGTGAGGCACGCGAAAAATCACGCGAAAGCTGGTACCTTTCGTGGGCATTGGACACAAATCAAGAGGAACGTGACAAAGGCAAAACTGTTGAAGTTGGTAGAGCCTTTTTTGAAACAGAACGTAAACATTTTACAATTTTGGATGCACCCGGTCACAAGAGTTTCGTACCAAATATGATTGGTGGTGCAGCACAAGCTGATTTGGCTGTATTGGTTATATCGGCGCGAAAAGGTGAATTCGAAACTGGTTTCGATCGTGGTGGGCAGACGCGTGAACATGCTATGTTGGCAAAAACTGCTGGTGTTAAGCATTTAGTTGTTTTGGTTAATAAAATGGATGATTCAACTGTTAATTGGGATGAGGGACGTTACAACGAATGTAGAGACAAAATATTACCATACCTCAAAAAATTGGGTTTCAATCCTGCAAAGGATTTAACCTTTATGCCTTGCTCTGGTTTGGGCGGCGCTGGTTTACGTGATCCTGTACCAGCCGAAATTTGTCCTTGGTACAAAGGAATGCCATTTATACCATTTATTGATCAGTTGCCTTCGCTAAATCGTAACGCTGAGGGTCCATTCATAATGCCGATCGTTGACAAATATAAGGATATGGGTACAGTGGTTATGGGAAAAGTTGAATCGGGAACAGCGCGAAAGGGACAAAATTTATTGGTTATGCCAAATAGGGTGAGTTTTTAAAACTTTAAATGGTTGCTGATTATATGCTTAAATTTTATATTGTTTAATTCCAAACACTTTTCATTACAGACACAAGTTTCTGTAGATCAACTATTCTCTGATGATGATGAAGTTACCTCTGTGGGTCCCGGCGAAAATATTAAAGTCAAACTGAAGGTTTGTAATAATTTCATAATTGTTTTATTTATTTTTCCATAAAAACAGCTTTTAAAAATAATTTTTTTGTTCCTCTCACCTGCAGGGCATTGAAGAGGAGGACGTTTCACCCGGCTTTGTTTTATGCGATGCCGCCAATCCAATCAAAACTGGCAAAGTTTTCGATGCGCAAGTTGTCATTTTAGAGCATAAATCTATTATTTGTGCTGGTTATTCGGCAGTTATGCATATTCATTGCGCGGCTGAGGAGATTACGGTGAAAGTGAGTTAATGCGACAGCATATTTAAGATATGTATGAGCCATTTTTTTAAATTTCATTCATTTATTTTTAGGCCTTAATTTGTTTGGTTGACAAAAAGTCGGGAGAAAAATCAAAAACACGTCCAAGATTTGTTAAACAGGATCAAGTGGCAATTATGCGTATAGAATGTTCCGGAATGATATGCCTTGAACAATTTAAATTATTTCCACAAATGGGTAGATTTACGTTGCGTGATGAGAGTAAGTTGAAAATCCAATACTTGGGTCATTTCAAGTCAAATGGTGAAATTTTTGCGAGTAATACCCCGTTGTTGTTGTTGTTGTTGTTATACCCCCGAGTATTGTCCCATTTTCCAGACCCGGTTATTCTGAATCTCTCGGATTCGCTGGCGATTAGAGAATTGTTAGTTTCTATGTCTCGATGGCGGTTCGAGAATTTTTTTATTCTCTCGGATTCGATTGCGATTCGACAATTTGGGATTTCTCGGATTCGTTGGCGATCGGAGAATTTTGAGTTTCTCGGATCTCCGATTCGTTGGCGATTCGAGAATTTAGATTTACTCGTATTCGCTAGCGATTCAAAAATATTGAGTTTCTCGGATTCGTTGGCGATTCGATAATTTCAAATTTCTGGAACACAACAAAAAAAAATTAAAAGCAAAATAAAAAAATTTAAGTTAAAAGCTAAATAAAAAATTAAAGTTAAAAGCTAAATAAAAAGTTAAAGTTAAAAGCAAAAAAAAAAAAAAAATAAAAATGAAAAGCAAAATAAAAAAATAAATAATAAAAAATAAAAATTTAAAGCAAAAAAAATTAAAAGCAAAACAAAAAAAAATAAAAGAAAAAAACAAAAAAAAAATAAAATAAAAACAAAAAAAAAAAAACAAAAAAAAAAATAAAATACAAAAAAAAAAATAAAATAATAAAAAAACTTTTCTAATGTAAAAAAAAAAAATTTAAAACAAAAAAAAAAAAAGTAAAGAAAAAAAAAATAAATTAAAAAATAGAAAAAAATTAAAAAAAGAAGAAAAAAAGAAGAAAAAACGTAAAAAAAAGAAGAAAAAAAAGTAAAAAAAAAATAAAAAAAGGAAATAAAAAAAAATCAGAAAAAAATTAAATAAAAAAGGAAATAAAAAAAAAATCAGAAAAAAATAAAATAAAATGAAATAAATTAGAAGGAAACTCCCTATCGAAGTTCTTTTAATTTGGAACGGTTCGATTCCAACGAGTTGACGATTTGACATGGAATAAGCCGTTTAGTGTACTTCTTTGAATAAAATTTAGGAGGGAACTTTGTAAATGTCATTCACTACAAGCCAAAGGCCGAGTTAATACTAAAAAGTTTCACTTCCTATGTATTTCGAAACTACGCTTGTGTTAAAATATAAAAAAAAAAATAAAATAAAAACAAAAAAAAAAAAAACAAAATAAAATAATAAAAAAACTTTTCTTAAGTAAAAAAAAATATAAAACAATAAAAAAAAACTAAAGAAAAAAAATAAATAAAAAAATTCAAAAAATAGAAAAAAATTAAAAAAAGAAGAAAAAAAAGTAAAAAAAAAAATAAAAAAAGGAAATAAAAAAAAAATCAGAAAAAAATTAAATAAAAAAAAATAAATTAGAAGGAAACTCCCTATCGAAGTTCATTTAATTCGGAACGGTTCGATTCCAACGAGTTGACGATTTGACATGGAATAATCCATTTAGTGTACTTCTTTGAATAAAATTTAGGAGGGAACTTTGTAAATGTCATTCACTACAAGCCAAAGGCCGAGTTAATACTAAAAAGTTTCACTTCCTATGTATTTCGAAACTCCGCTTGTGTTAAAATGTATTCTAATTTTATTTTTATTTATTTACAGATAAAACTATTGCTATTGGCAAGGTATTGAAGGTTATTGAATAAATTGAGCACAGCTACATTTTTAAAGAAACGCCTTTCTTCTAAACGAGACACACACACACACAAAACTAAAAGGAGCCTAAATGAACAGCGTCGAACTCGGTGAATGCATCTAATAAATGCCATGTCATATAATGAGTAAATGAAAAATAATAATGAAGTTGGGCATAATAAATTTTGTGGAATAAAAAAACTGATTAAAAACATAAAAACAAAACACACACACACAATACACTTAAATATAAAAAAATAATAATATTAATTATTATTATATATAAAAAACGAACGAAAACAAAAAACCTATGAAAAGTAAACACACAAAAATATAAAATTATATTATTGCTATAATTAAATATGAGAAAACTTATATACAATTATTGATTTTATTATTTCGGTTAAAGTTACAAAAGATACAAAGAAAACAAAAAAAGAAACAAAGTAAGAAATGAGAAATGAAAACAAGAAAAAAAAACACAAAGTCAGAGACACCGTAATACTAATACGCAAATAAAACATTTAAACTAACTGCTGCTTAAAGTAAGCGTAAAAGTAATTTTGAATTGATTTTTTTTATATATATACATACATATAAAAGTCGATAGCATTTTAAGATCGAATATTTAAAACATGAAATGAAAAAAATTAAAAACAAATAAAAAATAGATCAAAACAATATAGCTCAGTTCCCTACAATGACAGCCTAGTGTATGTATACAAAATAATAAACGAATGCCGCTTGTTTGACACTTACATGCAAACAGTATAAAAAACGATCTTTTAACAAGTATAACGTTTCATTCGCTCACTATAGAAATTGTTTTAAGAAAAATGTATACTATTTTAGCAATGCATGCTTTTTTTTTAATATGCTGATGACACATTTGCTGATGTTCGAATTTTTCGAACATTCTTTTTAAACAAAAAAGTTTTGAAAAAAATTACTAATTTTATTTCGGAACAGCGCAAATTTATTTCAAATGAAATTCAGAGAAGGCTACCCTATAGTCATAAAAAATAAAATTGGTTCATAAAGCACTTTTATTAATTTTTTTATAAATCCTATTGTACAATTTTTTGGCGATCATAAATTTTAATGAAACTGGGTTGTGTATATCACGACGAGTAAACAAAAATAGGTATTTCATATATTTTTCGAAATTCGAATTATTTTCGAAGCTGTTGCTATAAGCACATTTTCGAAGTTCCAAAGTTTTTTTTGACCAATCACGAGGAAATAGTTAAAAACTAGGGAACTTCGGCTGTTTATAGCTATAACTTAATAATAAAGTAATACAAATTTCGAAAAATTTACCCAATTTTATTTCTTGCTGTTGTGAACTGTAGCATTTTTAGGTCAAATGAAACTTTTTTCAAATGGAGTGAAACCTTTTTCAAATGAAGTGAAACCTTTTTCTAGTCAAATGAAACTTTTTTCAAATGGAGTGAAACCTTTTTCAAATTAAATTAAACTTTTTTCAAATGAAGTGACTTGAAAAAAGTTTCAATTGACTTGAAAAAAGTTTAATTTGTCTTGAAAAGGTTTCATTTGACTTGAAAAAGATTTCACTTCATTTGAAAAATATTACGGGTCTCATTATGTATGACGAACGATAGCTCAGACGAACGATTCGTCTGCTCACAATATCGACTACCCATCGCATTTTCCTTCATTTCTGTTTTTTATGTCAAAGAAAAGTCGAAAATATTAAAAAAAATCTATTGAGCGAACGAAAATGATAGATAATGCGATGGCTAGGCGATTTTGTGAGCAGACGTATCATTCGTCTGAGCTATCGTTCGTCATACATAATGAGGCCCTTCATTCGACCTGAAAATGCTATACACAAACAAGTTTCAGAAAGAAAGCCAAAGTACGAAAGAAAAATGTTGTCCACTTAAAAAATTTTTAGTCAGCTTTTTGAATTGTAATGCATCACAAAGATTGAACCAAAACAAATATTTAATAATTTTTCGAAATTCGAATTATTTTCGAAGTTGCAACTTTCGAACTTTCTAGTTTCTTTTAGGGGCTATTTTCAAACAAAATTCCATTATCATTGCGAATTTCATGGCGAATGTGCTAGTAGTCGAATCGATTAATTTCTTTTCCAATTTTGTTATGGCCTTTTCAAAATATTAATTTTTTTTTAATTAAAAAAAAAATGTGAGCAAAAAGCTTTAAACAAATAATAACTACATACCATATTATTTATAAAAAAAATTCATTAGTAAAAGAAAAATTAAAAACATTATTGATAAATCTTCATTTGCCGGTGGCATAAGAATGCTTGCTATTTTGGTTATTTCTTGGTTGTTCGAAAATAAGCTTATCCTGGGCAGATTGAATTTTCAGCGAATGTTCAAATCAAGATTTTTTTTCTTTTTCAAATTAAAAGCTTTTATAAAATAAAATTTGAATGCATAAACTAATTACTCTTTGAATTTTTAATGTATTATTAAATATAAGTTAGGAAGGAATGGACCGTTTTGATACGTAGCATTTTGCTTCAAAATCTTCCCTTCATTAGATAAAGTGCGCTCTGTTAATTCGAATTTCGAACTTGTTTGTTTTTTCTCCCCAGCATTTTAAATAAATAAACTGAGATTTAGAATCATTAGATCAGACATTCGTATTCAAGTAATTATAAAATTATTTCTATTTTTTTTTTCAAGTTATGCTTTTTATTTAGGGATATTGGAAAAAATTTTGGGTAGTCAGCTTGGCAATTTGGTTAAAAATACCAAGATAATCTGATAACCAATTTACGTGAATACCCCTACAGTTTAGCTTTTTACATAATTCACTATACAAGGTTTTTTTTTTAATTTATAAAAAGGAAATTAACTTGAAACTATTTTGTATCCAATTTTCATTTATCTGCCTAGATCTTGACAGAGCGCTGTTATCCGAAAATTATTGAAAATTAAAAACATAGTTATGAATTTTTCTTTTTTTTTTTCTACGCCTATGTGAATACCTCCATTATTTTAAAGTAACTAAAATCATTTGTTCTACTAAAGCGAAATAGCATCAGGAATTATGTGTTTCATTGCACTTAAGTAAAAGCTTAGTTATTTCAAATGACAGTTTTTGTTTTGATTTAATTAAAGCTTAAAATAAAAAAATTACATAAATTGATTTAACTTATTGTCTTTGAAGTTATTAATTAAAGCGACCTATTACTGCAAAAACATACATTTTCTTCTTATTTAATGGCAAACAAATGAAAGAATGAACACCAATAATAAAGACAAAGTTGAAAATGAAAAAAAGAAAACTGAAAGACAAAAACATATTAATTGTCTCGGTAAAATGTCAATAAAGCGGAAAAAATGCTTAACACAAAAAAAAAAATGTCTGAAACTTTCGTTTTTACTAGAGCACAACAAAATGTTTCTTGGGTTGGGTCGAGCGTTTACAGCTGTCAGAACTCATTATCTGATGGTAAGGCGACATCTAGTAACGCGACACATGGCAACAACAGCACTACTCTTAGCTTCATGCTAACCTAACTAGTGATTTCGTAAGTATTGCAAGATTTATGAGAACGTTCCGACAAACCAAGTACTTTAATAGGAGAGCTGATGCTAACAAATTTTGGCAGTGAGAAAATTCAAAAGTGGAATAAAATGATAATGGCGACTAATTAAAACCATTCAGAAGTGGAATAAAAAGATAATGACGACTAATTAAAACAATTCAGAAGTGGAATTAAATAATGATGCAGACATAGTGCAAATAATACAAATTCAACGTATCCCCTGGCTCTCTGACTACACATGACACTTGCGGCGGGCAGTGAATCAGATGGATAAATCAGGAAAACCCCCACAACAGGCATTTAACTTTGTCACGATACGCATTGAAGTTGTAGCCCTTATATTCACCTTAAAAAGATGCACCGCCAAATGGTCAGTGTGGTCAGCAGACATCTGTGGAGTTCAGGAACGGATGTTAAAGATCCCATATGATCAAGCAAGGGGCGCTACAGCATGGGTCTCTTTTCATAATAATGATTCATTTCCAAATTCCCCTACTAAAGGAATTGCGATTGTTCCCTCCTGAAAGGCCTCCACGATAATATTTATCCCTCCAAAATCCCTCCTGTATCGTGAGTTTCTTATTAAAGCAACAAAAACAGGCTTGTGCTTACCATAATTTCATTTTATTTACAGTGTAAAATATTGTATTAAACTTAATGACTAACAGGTATCAAAAGTCCGGTTTCATGGTCATCGAAGACAGAAAGCTTAAACCTTGAATCGTGACTAATTTCTGTAACTAACACCTTTCATGGTGGTGTAAAGTCTTCAGTGACTGTTATATCTTAATCCTATAAAAAATATACAAAAAATATGGCCTTAACTGTAATACAACAAAATTAATGCAACTATCGATCCCAGTTCCATATAAGTCGAGTCAGCAAACTTTTTTTTTGAAACATTTTTTTAAAGGATCGATGTTGCCAAATATCTAACAAAAAATAAAAATTAAGCCTTATGCGCTAATAGCGGTGTAATTGGCTGATCTTTTCTACGCATCTCTTCACGTCGTTTTGTCTCTTTATCACCATACAAATCCAGATGTCTGCCATGACGCCAGACCAAGAGATCAAAGAATACACCGATTGCCGTAAGAGCTGGAAAAAAATGTATATTTTAAAAAAGGTTTTAAATATTTTTTGGTAGAGCTGGATAGTTCGTTTTATGATAAAAGAAAACTCCACACCAAAATTTATACAAATCGGAATGTTTCGATTCCAAGCATTTCACGATTCGACCCATGTACGAATAATTTGACAGTAATTGCATTAATCCAGCTCTGCCCTATACAACTAAACTTACACAACGCCAATATATTTACAGAATAGCGGAACCTCGTCTGATCATACAATTGACAATTTCCACGACCACTACAAGTTTTTGTCCACACCAAACATGTCGAATCAATTATGCGACCAAATATAATTGGGCCAGGTATCAGCGCAAACAAACTGACCATCATCAAGGAGAGACCTTGTGCAAATGACTTGTCTTTGGGTGAAACAGCGCGATAATTCACCAATAAATTGCCAATACGTCCCGAAGAGCCAAACCAATTCACAATCATCGAGGCGAATGTGAAACTGTAAAAAGCAATGGAGCAACCTTTCAAGCATACACCTGGTATAAGAGTTTCAGCGAGCGAATCTGTAGAACGACGTGCGCGTGTTAAGGGGTTCTCAGAAGCTGCGAAGTCATCGAATGTGCTTTGTGCTATTGTAAATTGTGTTGTTGGGAGAAGGTTTTCAGCAAGTGGAGTAGTAGTGGGAAGCTCAATGCCTAATTGTTGTTTTTGTGCTTGAGTTTTAGCGTTGTTCAAGAAGCTGGGCTTCGTGCTATAGTCGAGCGTCTCCATGCAGGAACAATTTGAAAAGATCTGCAAAATAAAAAGTAATTAATCTAAAAAGTGTTCTCTTCGTATAAACGATCTGAAACGGTAAATCCAGCTTTATAGAGGCTCAGAAGTGGAATAAAATGATGACGACTAATTAAGAAATTTAGAAGTGGAATAAAATTAAGAAATTCAGAAGTGGAATAAAATAATGATGGCGACTAACTGAAAAATTCAACGCTTCCACTGTTTGGGTCACATGCGCCGAGTAAAGAAAGAAGTGGAATTAAGTAGAAACTAGTTGCTATTTTTAGCAACAGAGGAAAACGAAGACCCGTGGATAAGCGTCAATTAATAAATAAGCATATGATATGGAGAAACTTTTGAAGTTTTGCACTCACCCTTCTCTTCGGGTCCCAACCACTACAGCCGGCATGGCATGCAGAGAAGAACGTTGTATCACTAGCCTCATGGCAAACCGGGGAATAGGCTACCCTATCACATCCGCATTTGTTGTTGCATTGAGTAGTAAAATTGAAGCTGAAATTAAAAAAAAGGTGAAAGAGCGTTATTAAACAAAAGTCCAATATCGAATTTATCTCATCATAAGATCCATATCACCTACCTTCCACCATCGAGTGAAATTGAGTCTCCACAATACATAAAATTGTACGATGTCTGTCCTAAAATATATACAAAGCCAACAATAACATTCCACATGAGCACCTTACTCGGCGCAGGTTTTTTCTTTGAAATAACTATGCCCGATCCAATTAGACCTGTAACCATACCAATAATCGACATAGGACCCACAACAACAGTACCACCTTGAGCAGTTTTATGAAATTGCACTTCCATATATTTGGTGAGGAAGGTCATGTAACCGGCAGCGCCCAAAATATAGAAGATACCTGATACGATATTGTATATAAGTAATTTGTTACGTAACAGGCGCATCAAAGCTTCCGGAAAGTCTGCGAAGATAAGGAAACGAGGATTTTGTTAGATGCAAATGTTTTAAATTCATTGTTTACCTTTGAGCTTTGGAAAGTCCTCATCTAAGGGTCCAGCTGCATTTGCATCCAAGGCAGCATTTAGCGACAACGTACTACCCAACGGTATGCCATTATCTGATTTGTCCGCCTCCAAACGCATCATACGTGGCAAGTGTGAGTTATAGTGCTCTGGATTCTTTTTGGGTAAACGTTTGGGGAAGAGGCCGATAAGGCCAGAGAAGAGTACCATCAACGTACCCAAGATCATCCAGCCAAACCACCAAGCGCCCAACCAACGTGGATCCTTATTGTCTATTATAGGCTTTTTTGAGGGATCAATATACATGTTTAGAGAGATGTAACCTGAAAGTGGAGGACATTTTAGGAGATGTTATAATAGCCAGGATTATCGTCAATTTCGCTGGGAACGGAAAATCGATAGAAATTGTCGAAATTCGGTGAATATCCTACAGTGATCCAAATTTATCGGTTTTACAAGTTCCGTGGACTTAAAAAACAAAAAGTTGGTGGATTGAAGTCCTACTCACCCAAATAGAAGCCAACAATTGGTCCAATCATACGCAACGACATAGCCACAGCCAACATAAGTGGCGTATTTGTCTTTTTCGTATTATCATCAAGATATGTTTGACCCAACGAGTAGTAGAGAGTGTTGCCAATACCGAGTACGAATTGAGAGAGAAAAATCAAAATTAACGGTACAAGCGATAGAAGTGACTCGCAATCGTTTGATGATTTCGTTAGGCCGCATAGTTCTTGTGAATTTCGAATAGTAGATTTCTGCAATAGAAAGAGGATTTTAAATTAAAAACAAAATTATTATTCATATACAGTGAGCTGCGATAGATGAGTGGGATAAAAGGTTAACATTTAAATCTGTATCGAATCGTGACAGTTGTTAACGAAACGACTATCGTACGATTATTATGTCATTACGTAAGAGCTCTGTCGAACGAACGGATTAACATGATAACAGTCGAACAAAGGCGCCTCGATTATAAATACATAACTGAATGCCCGTAACTACTAACTAATCATGAATCACAATGAAATCTACTAAATTTGTTCACCTACAACCATTGAGAGTGTACTTGTCACATTTTCCACAATGTTTTTCGCTTGTTGCTCTTGTAAATATTCAATCGTCAAATGTAATGCATCATCACCGGCACCGTAAATGAAATGTGGCAGCGCTAATATATAACAGGATAGACCACAAAATACAATGCCCCATGCAATCCAACGTGGCCGATTACGTTGACCTCCAATATAGCTGAGTATTAGTGAGAGTAGAATTTGTGATATTTCATTGCCGCTCAAAATGATACCTTAAGAAGAAGAAGAAGAAAAATAAAACGTTAATGTATGGATAAGAAAAATAATGCAATTAAGTAAGCAGAAGACTTTTTCGATGTCATCCAGAATAAGTACAGTGTAAGGTGTAAGATGTAATTTGTAGAATGTAAGATATAATATGTAGCGGGTAGGGTGTAAGATGTGAGATGTAAGGTGTAAGATGTATGGTGTAAGATGTAAGGTGAAAGATGTAAAGTGTAGGATGTAAGGTGTAAGGTGTAGAGAGTAGGATGTGAGGTGTAAGGTGTAAAATGTAAGGTGAAAGGTGAAGGATGTCAGATTTAGGGGGTAGGGTGTAAGATGTAAGGAGAAAGGTTTATGTCGTAAAGTGTAAGATGTAAGATGAGGGGTGTAAGATGTAAGGTGAAAGGTTTATGTCGTAAAGTGTAAGATGCAAGATGAGGGGTGTAAGATGTAAGGTGGAAGGTTTATGTCGTAAAGTGTAAGATGCAAGATGAGGGGTGTAAGGTGTAAGATGTAAGATGCAGGGGTTGGGGTGTAAGGTGTAAGATGTAAGATATAGGAGGTAGGGTGTAAGATGTAGGGTGTAATATGTAAGGTGTAAGATGTAGGGTGTAATATGTAATGTGTAAGATGTAGGGGTTAGGGTGCAAGATGTAAGGTTTAAGGTGCAAAGGAAAGAAAATGAAAAAAGGAAAGGATAGGAAAGGAAAGGATAGGAAAGGAAAGGAAAGGAAACTTAAGGAAAGAGAATTAAAGCGAAAAAAAATGAAAGGACAAGAAAAAAGGGAAAGGAAAGAAAAGGTAACCGACGGAAAGGAAATTAAAGGAAAGAAGTCATACTTGGCTTATAGGAGTATTTTAGGAAAGAGTTATGAAAAGAAAGAAATAAGATAAAGTATAGGGAAAAAACAGCAAAAAAATATTGTTAATGAAAGAATACATCAAGCTTCATGAGCTTTTAGTACTCACTAAGCTAAGGTATGTATATAAAAAAAAGTTACTCATACGCCCCGCACACTCAATAATTAGTAGTTCACTGCGCATGCGAGCGTGCGCAAAATTCAGTTCACAATACTTTCTGTTATTGAGTTGGCGACTTCTAATAAGTTTTTTTTTTTTTTTGCAAAATTGTTAACTTAATTAGAAGTAATTTATCTATATAAAGCTCTTAACTTAACAATATCTTAATTTCTATAATTTTTTTACCTGTTGTTTGACTTGGTATTTTAAAACGTTTTTCGATTGTTGTCAATGTTACCACAAAATACATGTATGACATGGCTTGTATGGTGCCTAATAGCCCATAGACGGCCATAAAGGATTTTGTTGTTGCAAACCGTTGCATCCATGCTGGATGCCATCTGGCTAAGCCACACAAGTATTCACCAGGACGTTGGCGTAATTGCGCTTCCGACATTTTATATAGCGTTTAATATAATTTTATGATGGTTATGTGATGAAACTGCAAGTATTAAAGGTACACATAGAAAATATGTTAAGCCACAAAATAGTCCAGAAAATCAGTTAATTCTATTTTAAAATATCTCGATAGTCTTTTGAGATAGCATATCAAAAACGAAAAAAAAGTTGGGGGTTTTTTTCTGACTACTGAAAAATGTAATAAAAAACACAGCCAAGGAAAGTAGTAGCCTTCTCATGCCATAAAAATTGTTTGAATGACTATTAATATTTTTGTATAAATAAAACTGCCTCATAAATAACGAAACACAATACAAATTAGAATAGTAAGATAGCGTATTATTGCTCATTTTGATAACGATAATATTTCTTGTGAAGGTAGTCTGGAATACCAGGGTTGCCAAAGCAACAAAAAAAAAATAAAAAAAATTAAAAAAAAAATGTATTATAAAATGAAATGAAAAAATAAAAACAAAACCAACCAAAAAAAAAAATTCAATTAAATTATAAAAAAAATAAATAAAATAAAAACATAAATTAAAATAAATTTAGATTGGAAATAATAAAAAATAAAAAATTTATTGTAAAATGGAATGAAAAAAAAACAAACCCAGATAAAAAAATTTTAAATTTTATAAAAAAATAAAAAAAAAATTAATAAAAGACAACAAAAATAAAAAAATGTAATAAAAAAAAATAAATTTAGATTAAGTGCAAAGGAATAAAATAAAACAAAGCAATAAAAAAAAAATAAAAAACAAAAAAAAAAAAAATAAAAACAAAATAAAAAATAAATAAAAAAAACCAAAAAAAAAAACTTAGAAGTAAAATAAATTAAGAAAAAACAAAATAAACTAAAATTAAACCAAATCAAATAAACAAAAAACAAAAAAAAACAACAATTAAAACAAAAAATAAAAAGAATAATTCAAGGCGATCGCAAGCAACACCTACCGTTTGGAAGTTCTTTAGCGGTTGAGAACCTGTACATTAACTTGGCAAATGCAAACAAGCTTTTTTTTATTTTTATTTAAACAGGTAGCCCACCATAAATACTTTGCTGCATGGTATGTGCTATATTTATTATAGATTTATACTTTTAGGATGATATTGCATTATGCTAAAATAAATATTGATTAACTGCGTTCGATCTTTAAGTACAGTGGTATCAAGCGTGCATGGGACCTAATAACGATTAAGCAAACATAAATAACCAACGATTATCAATGCCGATCATTGGCAGCTAAATGTAAATATTTATTTATGTATTATAGCTTGTAGCTTGTCAATTGTTATCTAGCAGCAGCATAATCTTACAATTATTTACACGCATGAGAACAATGAAAAGTAAGTAAACATGCATAAATACTTTTTTTTTAAATATACTGCTTTGTCATTGTCATTTTGGTTTATATGTTTTATCTTCATATTTTTAATTTTTTAAATTTTTTTTTATTAACCCAACTTGATTTTATATTTTTGCTTAAATTATTTATTTTATTTTATTGTGTATTATTTTATTTAGTTTATTAAGTTTTATTTTATTTATGATTTTAAATGTATTTACATAATTTATTTAATTTACATTTTTTTCTTACTTTTTTTTAATTAAATTTTATTTTACTGATTTTTATTTTATTTTATTTTAGTTTTATTTTTTTTTTTAATTAATTTAAATTTAAATTTATTTTTTATTTTCTATTACTTAATCGTATTTTATATTATTTTTAAGTAAATTTTACTGTATATTATTTTTTTTTAATTTTAGTTTATTTTTTTCGGTTTTTATTTTTATTTAATTTTTTTATTTAATACAATTCAATCTTATTTTATTTAATTTTTTATGTTGAATTTATATTCTTTTTTTTTATTATTTATTTTAGTTTAATTTAATTTTATTTTATTTTGTCGTATTTTCATTTATTTTATTTTATTTTAATTTTTTTAAATATTTTATTTTATTTTACTTTATTTTATTTTATTTTATTTTATTTTATTTTATTTTATTTTATTTTATTTTATTTTATTTTATTTTATTTTATTTTATTTTATTTTATTTTATTTTATTTTATTTTATTTTATTTTATTTTATTTTATTTTATTTTATTTTATTTTATTTTATTTTATTTTATTTTATTTTATTTTATTTTATTTAATTTAATTTAATTTAATTTAATTTAATTTAATTTAATTTAATTTAATTTAATTTAATTTAATTTAATTTAATTTAATTTATTTTAATTTAATTTAATTTAATTTAATTTTATTTTATTTTAATTTATTTTATTTTATTTTATTTTTTTAATTTTATTTTATTTTAAACTCTTTGTTGCTTTTGACGAGTAGTCTATTGCTGTAAATACCGACGGTATTGTGAAACAATTTTCGGGATTGTTTGAAGGAAAACTCTAGTTAAGCCAGCATGCAAAGTATACACGGTATAGCCTACTGGTTAGCCTGCCGTGACTAGAAGTTGAAGCAACCGAGATCAAAGCCCGCTCGGAAGCAAAAACACTTCTAGTAAAATCATTACGAATTAGTCTGTAGATCGCTTTCGCCAGTGTGAAATAGTACTATAACTATAGCGTGTAATGTTGTTTGTGGCATTTCTTTGAAATTTCAATAGGAATTATTATCCCGGTCTATAGCTCACAAAATTCTTACTTATTTTATTTTATTTCATTTTATTTTTTTTTTATTTTTTTAATTTTATTTTATTTTATTTCATTTTATTTTATTTTGTTTTACAATTCTTCTTCTTGCCGGCTTGAGGTCAGGGTTTTTTCTCCATACCAAAATGAAACTAAATCTTTCTTCTTTGGTTATTACCAATATATTTCGGTCACCAAAGGTAACCGTCCTCAGGGTACAATTATTACACGTCTTTCCTGCTTAACGTGTAATTATTGAACCCTGAGGACGGTTACGTCTTTCCTGCTTAACGTGTAATTATTGAACCCTGTGGACGGTTACCGTTGGTGACCGAAATATATTGGTAGTAAACAAAGAAGAAAGATTTAGTTTCATTTTGGTATGGAGAAAAAACCCTGACCTCAAGCCGGCAAGAAGAATTTTTAAATAAAAGGTCGCAAAAACAAATATTTATTTTGTTTTATTTTATTTCATTTTATTTTATTCTATTTTATTTTATTTTAACAATGTTGTTTTTGGCGACCTGTTGTATTTGAACAAATATTTAGCTTTACCGGCTTAAGGTCATTAAAATAAGTGAAAACCCCACTTTTAGTTTTTTCACTCCGATGGATGGTCACTAAGTACGTCGATGATTTATTCGCGATTATACCCGAAGACGAAATACCAAATACACTTAATGAGCTCAATTCATATGACATGAATATAAAATTTACAATTGAATTGGAAGAGGAAGGTCAGTTACCATACCTAGATTCTTTAATAATCAAACGAGGTAACAAATTAAAGTTGAAGTGGTACAAAAAACCAACTGCGTCTGGAAGACTCATCAACTTCTTTTCAAAACATGCGAAATCGATGATATTGAATACAGCAAGACGTATGTTACAGGTATCCGACAAAGTGTTCCACAAGGAAATAACAAAGGAAGCATCGTGCTTATTGAAAAATAATGATTTTCCAGAGAAGATCATAAAAACCTTAATTAAAAAATCGAAAATTCAAGAGAATCAAGAAATGCCACAAAAACCCTCAGTATTTAAGTTGGTGACTTATGTACCAAATCTATTAGAGCGCCTAGGAAAATCGAATTGCTATAACACGGAAAAAATAAAAATAGCTCATACTAATCAAAAGTACCTACATTGGAAAAAAGTAATGTTGTTTACAAAATACCGTGTCAGGGCAAAAAAGACCAGCCTTGTTATAAAATTTACGTAGGAACAACTAAATCGAAGCTAAAAACTAGATTGGCACAACATAAATCGGATGCCAAATATTGTAAAAGTTCTACGTTTAAAAAAAAACTGCACTTATGGCACACTGTGCAGAGAGCGGACACACAGCTAATTTGGAAGAAGCGACAATAATTCAACACGAGCAACACTATAACAAACGACTAAATTGTGATTAAAAAAATGTTTATATATAGAGATAATGTAAATATGCTAAAAATAATTAAAAATTTGTTTTTGTTTGTAGTTCCTTGAAGACGGTTACCGTAGAGTAACCGAAATATATCGAAGAGAAAAGGCTAAATGTGGTGTTTCCACTTATTTTTATGACCTTAAACCGGCAAAATTAAATAATTATTTTATTTTATTTTATTTTATTTTATTTAATTTTATTTTATTTTATTTTATTTTATTTTATTACTTAATTAAATAAATTTTTTTATTTACTGGTTTTTTCTATTGTTTTCTTTTATTCAAATTTTCTCATATTTTCATTTATTATTTTGTTTTATTTTACATCTTATTTTCAGTTGGGTTACCCATAAATTAACCAATGGAACTCCCTTCCTTATTAACTTAATTTTCCATTCATCACTTTCAATTGCGTAGTTATTTAAAAAATTGATTTTTAATTGCGATTCTTACTCACAGCTTATTTTCTAATCATTTGTTTAGTTCCTTATCAGTTTTCCTTGTTTTTTGTTAAGTAGGTACTTTAAGATATTTACTCTTCGTAAAATTCTTTCTTCCGTATATATCAATTTTTTTTAGTGGCGCTCTACTGTCTCGCGCACTCGTCTGTATTTTTCCCGCAAAAATATTCCGATACGTTGTTAACCATTCACATTAAATCTTTAACTAAAATTTTAAAAGAAAATTTTTTCTGAAGTGGTGGTTTGTATTGCTTAAGGAGGAAATTTCTTGCTCAATGTAAATTTAATGGTTTCATAAATGATTTATTGCATTTTATGCCTTGTTTATAATCTTATCAATATTACGTTTTTTTTCTACTCATATTTTAGAGAGTGTAATCGAAATTTAAAAGTGAGCAGGTGATCACACTGCTCCTTCCCTCGTGAAGGGTGGATACCTTGCCGCGGTACGAGGGCTTAAGTCGATAGCCACAGGGCTACGCTGCCCTTGTGATCATAGCTCCGTACGGCACTTCATCACGAGAGCAGCCTAGCCTCTCTGGCGCGACGACAAAGATCTTCCCCCTCCCAATCCAGGGTGTTATGCGAAACCGTGCCCATTGGACGTTTGCAGCCGGGAGGCAAATCGTGGCTGTATTTGAACGGAGCCTCTCTGACACCGGGTCGCCTCAGAGAGTAAGCATGGCCTTACCGCGGTACGGGGCTCTGCCGCGGCGGACGACACATTTTCCCCTACTCTTCCCTTGACCCTAAGCTGGCCTTGTCCGGCGATGGGTCGTACGAACAAGATGAACTCGAATAACCTGAATAAAAACGAAAAATCTAAAAAACAAACAACGCCAAATTTCACTCCTCAGCAAAGGAGAGCTATGGAGGAGCAGGCGAGGAAGCAACAACAACGCCGGAGGACAACCTCCGTTCCACAATCAAGGGGGGGATCGACAGCGATGGCAACTACGAGTCGGTCAACCAACCCTCTATCGAATAAGATTGACTTGATGGGAGCTAGCACCAGTGCGGTTGCCAACGCAGCTAAGCGGACAACGGCGGATGCTAAACTCCCATCAACCGCTGATATGAAAACCAGTATCTTTACGTCTGTGGCAGCGGTCTCACGACCTGGCCTCGGAGTTTCGAAGGAGAAGGAAGCTGCAACTGAGATGTCGGCAAGGAGAGCGACCGCGATGGCAACTACGGGTCCGCACTCCAGGGAGACATCTCCCCGCCGCTTCACATACTACGAGAAAAGATTGGCTGCAAAGATCCTGAAGAGGTATGAAGGGGTACCGCAGGAATCACTGTCGCCGAATTCCAGTAAATCTGTAGAGCTAGCGAAAGCTGTGATACCGGATTTCCAAAATTCGTACATGCCAAAGAGGTTAAAAGTTAACCCTTTCAAGCGCCAGAGATCGGATCTGGAGTTTATTCCCCCTCCCAAGCGGCATCAGAATACCTCTGGAGCGGGCAAACTAAGCTTTGCTGAGGTAACCAAGGACAGGATCCTTATAGGCGTCCTTGACCGAGGCAATGACCGTCTGGCCATCCCCAAGGACCGGTGGCGTTACGTGCGAAATGAACTCGGCAACATTCTTCTCAACGTTGCTCCGGAGTTTCCGGGTAGTTCGGCACGAGTAACGGATGCGGGTTGGCACCAGGGTCAAATTAAATTACTCGCATGCGAGGATGCAAAAACCGTAGCACTGTACAAGGCAGCAGCTGCTAAACTGGGTGAAGTCTACCAGGGCGCAAAGATAGAGGTCGTCGACTGGAAGGACATTCCAGCTCGTCCAAGGGCAAGGGCGTGGATTCCGGCCATCCCTGACGAACCCGAGAGAATACTCGGGATGCTACGGCTAATGAATCCGTCCCTCCCAACGCATGACTGGAGTGTCAATCTGGTCGGGGATGCGGTAGGGCCCGACAGACAGGTGGTGTTCACCATGAATAAAGAGTCAATCGAGCCCCTCAAAAGGTGCAATGGCCTAGTACACTACAGCGTAGGCCAGATCGTTATCCACGTATATCGTGGTGATGCTCAGCGCGCTGCCTTCTCGGCTGCTCCGGGGGAACCGGAAAACTTATTACCAGAAGAGGAAGCGGAGGATTCCGATGCGGAAAGCATGTTATCCGCCACGTCTCTTGGCGATAGTGCTGTGAACAACTCGGAGATGGAGGACAGCCTACAGGACGAGGAAGTCCTCGACGTCACGGTGGTAGCAGCCAACGCTGAGCGACTAACATCTAACGCTACAGGCAGCAGGACTCCTGCAACGCCACATCGGGCAGTTAATCGGAACAACTCGTCGTTGATAGGCAACCTCCGGGATGGAGCAAACCTCGACGATATGGGGACGGCAGGGAAGTCTGTGCGCTCTCATGTTGGTGGTGCTTCAGATTAATTTGCACAAATCTAAAGTGGCTTCGGCTGCTTTAAGTAGTCGTCTTTCTAAAGGCGACGTGGATGTGGTCCTCATCCAAGAACCCTGGGTCAATAGCTCGAGAATCTGCGGATTGGGGACTAAGGGCTTCAAGCTCATTCGAGCCAGCGAGGAGAGCAAAGTCAGAACGTGTATTTTGGTCAAGTCTGAGTTGAACTCCTTTCTCCTACCTAACTACACCAACGGTGATATTACCGCTATCAGTCTAACGGTCGACAGCACCCGCCTGACGGTGGCGTCGGTCTATATGCCCTACGACGCCGAAGAACCCCCACCACAAACGGAGGTGAAAGACCTGGTGTCAAATTTCTGCACGGGTAATCTTATTATTGGAGCGGACGCTAATGCTCACCATGTCCAATGGGGGAGCTCCGACATCAATGCCAGGGGCGAGTCTCTGTTTGATTACCTCTTAACAACCAACCTGGTGATTTGCAACGTGGGTAATGAGCCTACTTTTATCACTAAGACCCGCAGGGAGGTCATAGACCTCACTATCTGTAGTGAAGGCGCTTATGAGTGGGTCAGAAAATGGCGGGTTCTGGAGGAACATTCTTTCTCCGACCACCGTTACATAGAAATGGTTTTAGACTTTATTGTAGAACAACCAATCATGAAGCGCAATCCACGTAACACTGATTGGCAGTTACACAATGAAATATTAGACAGAGACCTACCAGTACTGCCCTCACAAGCCCCCTCATCAGTAGAGGAGCTGGAGGATCTTGTTACTACATTTACATCGGCGCTCTCAAATGCTCTAGGACAGGCTTGTCCAGTGCCAA
Source organism: Campiglossa producta (assembly GCA_964058755.1). NCBI lineage: Eukaryota > Metazoa > Arthropoda > Insecta > Diptera > Tephritidae > Campiglossa > Campiglossa producta. Next base: position 12,831,640 of record CAXKVI010000003.1, read on the forward strand.
AACCACGCGGTAAACACAGGCCACATTGGTGGTCCTACGATTTGGACTCGCTCCGAATATCATGCCGGAAACAATTTAACAAGGCCAAGAGCTTCGGCTCTGAGCCTCATTGGCATGAATATAAAGCTAAACTAAGGGCCTATAAAAAAGCTCTGAGACAGGCGAAGAGAACCTCGTGGAGAAATTTCTGCACTGGCGTCGAAAAGGTCGACGACACAGCGAGACTTAGACGAGTCCTCTCGAAAAGTCAAACAACCATCAGCTATTTGCGAAAGCCTGACGGATCCTGGACCAGCACGGAAGAGGAAACCCTTGAGCTGCTCTTGAATACACATTTTCCGGGGAATCTGCATGATGCACCACTAGCACCTGCAACAAACCTGGCAGTAAATATACCCATCACTGAGGAAAGAGTAAGGTGGGCAGTTAAGAGCTTTGAACCGTATAAGGCTGCCGGGCCGGACGGGATTATCCCCGCGCAACTTATAAACACGTTGGAGACATCAGCTAAATGGCTGGTATTTCTCTTCACAGCCTGCCTGGCTCTCAACCACATTCCGGGCTCCTGGAGAAGCGCCACGGTAGTGTTTATCCCTAAGGCTGGGAAGGCATCCCACTACGAGCCAAAAGATTACAGACCGATCAGTCTCTCGTCCTTTGTACTCAAAACCTTTGAGAGGATACTAAGCGACTACCTTTCAACGACTATTGATAGCAACCTTATCTCTAGCTATCAGCATGCATACACCAAGAGTAAATCAACAGAAACTGCTCTGCACAGCCTAGTATCTGTCATTGAGAAATCGCTGTGTGAAAAGGACTACTGTCTCGTGGCCTTCTTAGATATTGAGGGGGCTTTCAACAATATAAGCCCGGAGGCGATCAACTCCGCTCTAACTAATCTGGGCGTAGATAGACCTCTAACTGGTTTAATTGACCAACTTCTAAGAGGAAGGAAAATAGCTTCTTCACTTGGTACGGTCGAGTTATCACGCTATGTCACAAGGGGAACGCCCCAGGGTGGTGTTCTTTCCCCGCTTTTATGGAACCTCACAGTCAACTCGTTGCTACGTGACACAAGCTGGGAGGGCGGGAAGATAGTGGCATACGCAGACGATTTAGCTATTGCATTCAGAGGCAAGTTCCCACAAACTCTGTGTGACCTGATGCAAGTAGCACTGCGAGAGGTTTCGAGGTGGTCCTCTCGCTGCGGACTTAGTATCAACCCGGGGAAAGTGGAACTTGTCCTCTTCACCAACCGGTACAAAATACCGCCACTAAGCCTGCCAGAACTAGATGGCACGCGCCTGGGCTTGTCGGATAAGGCCAAGTTTCTAGGCTCTGGACAGGAAACTGAATTGGAAGGAGAATGTTCTTCAGCGCCAGAAGAAAGCTTGCATCGCTCTTTACACATGCAAAAGAGCCATTGGCAAAAAATGGGGGCTCAGCCCTAGAGTATGCAGTTGGATCTACACGGCCATCATTCGCCCAATCATGCTGTATGGAGTCGTCGTATGGTGGCCGGCACTGAGCAAGACAACATACCTGAATCTGTTGCGGAAAGTCCATAGATCCAATATGATCTGTATAAGCGGTGCGCTAAGGACAACGCCCAACGAAGCCCTCCAGGCCATTCTGGGCATTTTGCCACTTGATCTGGAAGGGTTTCGGTCAGCGGCGGCATCAGCTCTGCGCCTAAGAGAAACCTCCAGTTGGGGTGCGGGTACTATTGGACACTCCAGTATTCTGGAATCTTACAGCTTTCTCCCTCTAAGCACAGATCGTTGTGCGACCACTACAGTCGGGGATAGCTGCTTCAAAATAAACATTCCCAGCAGAGAAGACTGGGAGAGGACGGATTGGTGTCCCGAAACAAATGGTGGCACTTCCATATACACCGACGGCTCGAAGTTGGACGGCAGAGTTGGAGGAGGGGTTTATTCAAGGGATTTGGACCTTGAACTCTCCTTCAGACTACCTGATCATTGTAGCGTCTTCCAGGCGGAAGTCTCGGCAATCCGGGACGCCGCGGCCTGGTTAAGCAAACGTGTTATCGGAGGAGATATCACTATTTTCAGCGATAGCCAGGCGGCAATCAAATCCCTTGGCTCATACACGTTCAACTCTGAACTGACGCTCAGCTGTCGTCGATCTCTTCAGGAGATGGCCCAACAGAACCGCGTAAACCTCATATGGGTCCCGGGACATAGGGACATTGAGGGAAACTGTAAGGCAGACGAGCTTGCCAGGCAGGGCACGACCAAGCAGGTTCTTCGGGATAAAGAGCGCTTAGGTATGCCGTTTGCCACATGCAAACTAATGCTGAAGGAGCACACACTCCGTCAAGCCAACGAAAGATGGCTGCAATCCCCAGGGTGTCGGATATCGAAACAAACCTGGCCAAAATGGGATCTTAAAAGGTCTAGACGCATTTATGCCCTAACTAGGAGGGAAATCTGCATATTGATAGGGGCATTAACCGGTCACTGCCTCATTGGTAGGCATGCAGAAAGGCTAAGTGTGCCCTACCGACGATGCTGCAGGAGTTGCAAAGATGATGAGGAGGAGGAAACGGTGGAGCACCTCATCTGCAACTGTCCGGCTTTAAGCGGCGTGAGAACGCGCTTTTTGGGAGTTCCGTTCCTAGATAGTCTAAGCCAGATCGCGGAACTGG